>JASPKZ010009808.1:2877500-3477500 GCA_030220185.1 Diploptera punctata | reverse complement strand
CAAATGGACAATTCCACAAAAAACAAAAATTCTGACCATTATACCTCCTCAAAGAAACACTCCCCAGCTGCTATACATCTTTCCATCAGCCACAGTCAAGACTTGATAAATTCACATCACTGCTTCTCTTCATTAGTACTCAACTCTTCCTGGTCTGAGTGACATCAATTTTTAAACTTGGAAAGTACTTTTTTACCCCATAGAGAATATGAATGAGTAGCAGGTGCCATACAGAACACAAATTCTAAACTTCATATATTATAATAATACCAATTAAGATATCACTCAACGACCATGTTTTTCTTCACTAAGTTTTACAGAAGTCTAAGTCGGTTTACTTTCTTTTTGCACCACGTTAAATTATATCTGTCACATTTTGACCAGCATGCTTTGTACATGCACTTTTCTTCCGGCTTCTAGTATTTTTCTGTCTGGCAAATCCAGTGATGAAAACAAATGTCATATCTTACTTGCGTACAACTCTTACATCCATGGACAAGAAATCCAACCACGTTTGTTTCTTCTTCTTAGGTTCTTGTAGTAGTTCCCTATAAGCTTCAGTGTAAGGTAGAAGCAAATCCTTATGTAATTAGTCTCTAAAGAATTGTTCCATTGCCAGCACTCATGTGAGACACAATGAAGTATGCTTCAACATACTTCCCTGATTTCTTGAGAAAATTGGCTTGAAGCTTTTCTACTTCTCCTAGGTTTTTTTAGGTAATCCCAAACAATCTCTAATCCATAGGTTAGACAAAACAGGGTTGTTGCTGTATTCAATGATAGTTTGATCCAACTTTTTTATATACCGTTTGGTTGTCGTTCTGGCTCCTAATGTTCACTTCATATATGTAGTTTACAGAATATGTATTATCACAGAGGAATCTTACACCTTCCA
Source organism: Diploptera punctata (assembly GCA_030220185.1). Classification (NCBI taxonomy): domain Eukaryota; kingdom Metazoa; phylum Arthropoda; class Insecta; order Blattodea; family Blaberidae; genus Diploptera; species Diploptera punctata. Next base: position 3,476,605 of record JASPKZ010009808.1, on the reverse strand, counting down.
ATCTAGTTCTTACACATTTTTTTCTCTCTCAATTTTATGAAAAAATTCTGTGATGAAAACTTTGCCACTGTAAATTAATGTATTTCTGTCCTCAACAGTAAATGTCACATCACCACAAACCATGAATAAAGTCCATTTTCCATCCCTTCTATTCTCCCCTTATTTACTTTTGTTGACAGATTTTTCATCACTAAACACCCATATTGAAGACTAATTTTGTTTCCAATAAATCCCTATTTCATCATCTACAGTCACTTTACAAACAAGACGAAACTTTCCATTTTCATAAGTTTTAATCATTTCACCATTACTCCATTTTAATTTCCAATTGACTTGTCACCGTCACTTCAGCACAATGAAATTTTAACCACTCCTAAATATTTACATAACTTTTCAAAACATTTTCCAATAATCTTAAGCAGTCCCTATACATAGTAGATAACTCATCGACCAACTTGTACCATCTTCTCCTCAATCACAATATTTTATTCACACATCACTATCAAATGCACTATATTGCACTACAAGAAAAATGCCAGATTTCTATAGGATATTCCATGAACTAAATAACTATGTGAAGAGGTACATTCATCAGAATGCCAACAATTTTGAAGGAACTCCTCTTGATTTAACCCTATTTTAACATTGTGCAGTGTTACAACCAGCAGAGAGTTCTACCCTCCCCCTTTCCTTTTTTTTAATCATATGAAACACTTGCATAGCATTAAATTTTGTCCATAATGTTAATTTGGGTATTCTTCAGATCAATCATTACTACACACCTTATTAATTATTTTCTTCTAAACTTTAAATCCCTCTCCTGAAAATTAAAAAGTCACATTAACTTCATAAAAACTTTATAAAACCACTGCATTGGAACATTCACTATGTATCTTCATTGTGCACATGTGGATTATTGAAAACCTATTTATTTCACTACTTTGCTGAAAGTCCTGAAATGAGATAGAACAGAAATTATCTTTCTTGACTTAAATACATTTGCTATCCTGTAAAATTATCATGCAAACTCCGATTTCAGTTATTTAGAATACAGAAACCTTTTAAGTCGCCTGCATTTTTTTTTTATTTAATACATTCCTTTTTTCTGATTTCATAAAACCCATCAATATAATTACTTTTTCTCACTTAATTGAAATTTTATTAACGTACTTTATTTTATCTAATCATCCAATGATTATTCCCATTAATACACTAACACAAACACTTGTCCCCCCCCCCCAATTCATAATGTATTGTGTTATAGTCCACAAAGAATAATGCTATAAAAAAAGAATATTAATTTATTGGACTGATACTTCAAACTATTTTTCTACTTAAAGAGGTTATAAATACACCCAGATGTATCTGTAATAATAAAGTGAAACTAAACAAATGCTGGAACAACAATTAAAAAATTGTCACACAATATTTTCAGGACAGGATATTGCTTTAAAAAACCATGATTTCAATAAAAGATTGATTCAATCATCAGCAAAGCAAGGTGAGACCAACAGTGGACTCTGACAATCCAAGAAACCTGCATCATATGGTTACCATATTCTTAAGTTATTCCAACTCCACAATATTAAGATGCCAACATTTTAAAATGGATATTGTAAATAATGGAGACTCAAAACAACAAGGATAATTTTTATACTGTAGTCTAAACACTGCTATTCTATAATAATTTTTTTCTTAACAAATACTGAATTTTTAGCTTTATATTTTATGGTGTATAAATTTTTGAGGCACTTACAAAATATCTTGAAACCAAATCACGTCAAACTTACACATTCATATACCAACCTATTTTCTGTCCTACTATTACCTATGAAACAAAATAGTTTTTCTTTTTCTTTTGTAGTCATTTCCAGTCTCTAGACAACAGTCAAACAGTCAGTTAAGAACTTTTATAGGAAAAAAGATTCAGTTATGATTTCGACCAAACAGTCCACAGGACGATATACCCTGTGCATCGATGTATATGTGGTGCTCCCAATATAAGAAATACCACAACTTTAAAAACTTGATAAAATACTATTCCCAATAACACAAAATTTTAACATAACTTACGTCATTATCCTCTACATCTAACACATTTCAAAATTTTATAATACCATGAGTTACATCAAGTAAAATTCTACATGGTAATGTTACTGCTGTAAAAAATTTATAAAACTTAACTTTTCATAACTACTCCTTCAGACTAGTAAATGACAGTCCATTTCATTGCTTTGCCAAAAATCAATGAGTGGACAATCAGAGAAATGCAAAATTTTAACAAATTTCATTACTACAATAATTATAGTTATATGTAGGGATAGATAACAGCATGAAGTTAGCACAACACAGTGTGTATGGTTGCTAAGAATTGTGTGTTCATTCAAATCCAATGGATTTCCATTACTTTTATTTCATTTTCAAATCCTTCACCAACAAGCCAACAGATAACCTATCATTGACATCATTAGAACAGTCAGTGTCAAATTTTAAATCTGTACATAAAAATGCAAATTTTTTTCTAAGAGGTATTACTTCAAAGTAGGCCTACTGATTATTTTTTAAATTTTTTTTATCCAGGGGACAATGAAGAGGTACAAGAGATACAATCTGGGACTCAACACAAGATATCCTGGTTCCCACTTTCTCTAACCCTGATAGTATGTTATGAGCTATGAAAATAACACCAGATATTGATCGCTATTGCGTCCGTGTCTTGCGGTCACACACGTTGCTAACACAAAGAATATAATCTTGTGAACAACACACAAGGAAAATTTTTTTTTCAACAATATTTTTTGAGCAAGTAACATAGTTTACTTTTGTTGGATTTCGGATTCATCATAATATACATTCCTTGTTAAGAAAATGAACTTACCCTGCACAGTGGTCCAGCAACATCTTCCCAAATTTAAGAAGAAGCAGCAGCAGCAGCACCAGCAGTAGTAGCAGTAGTAGCATCTGCACATGAATTCTCTCTCCACCTGTACAAGAAAACAAAACAATTGTCAATGCAGTGCTCATATAAATACATTTATAATCAATATCATTAAACAATACTTGCCTTCCTTCTCTATCACTTCTGCCAGCTTCTGTAGCCTCATCATCCTCTACCATCATCCTCTACCATCATCCTCTACCATCATCCTCTACCATCATCCTCTACCATCACCCTATAACACATACAATAATTTATTAAGCTTTTTTCCTGCAGCACAACTAAATTATGCACAGTTATTAAATAGTATAGGATGTGCTATTTTTAAAGATAAATTAATGCTTCAACCAAGAATCAAATTCCATACCACTCACTGTAAGTCAGATGCACTTCATTTCACTTGACCCAATATTAATGCCTTTCGACACAAGAAAATTTGAGAAATGAAAAGAACATTTTGTATTTCTATCGGGTCTTGATTAGTATAATGGACTGCACGCTGACATACAGAGACAGAAGTCCAGGGTTTTGATTCCCAGTTAAAGCATTAATTTTTATTTTCAGAAATAAATTTGTTCACCAAAAATATCTTTAACTTGATAACCCATTGTGGATCTTGGCTGTCTAAACAAATCTCTGTTATTCATCCCTATTGCTTGCCATATCCATCCAATTTCTTACTCCAATTGCTATGGCATCTTCTTTTACATTATCCTCACACCTCTCAATCTTCATCCTCCTGCTTCAGCTGGTCTTCATTTCTCCATGCTTATTAAATGCCCAACCCATCTCAAGTAGTCCAGTTTCTTCAACACAATTATATTAAGCTCCCAAATAATTCATATAATTTATGATTATATCAGATTCCATTCATTGTTATTATAATTACACCATATACAAGTTCTCAAAATTTTCCTCTATTCTGTTTCTATCCTCATTGTTTAAGAACATATTCCTGAAGCATATGGAACGACCAGTCTGATTAAGGTCTTACATATAATTTTAGTTTTGTAAATGATCTAGAATGGGTTCCACACCCAACTTTTCCATAATTTCCTCAGTTCTTTTATGGTACCACTTTGTATAGCCAGCTGCACAGCACATAAATCATATCTCATTTGCTGTTATTCGGCATTCATCTCTTCATATTGTCCATGCTATACTACCACATCTTCAACAAATGTCATCTCACAAAATTCCAAAGGCTGTGCTTCATTACTACCCCAAGCAAAAAATCACAACATGTCCAAAAAAGCGCTGGATGCTTAATTCCTCTTTGAGTAATGACATGCCACTTGGACTAAAACTTGCAACGACAATGATATAATTTTACTTTCAAAAGTTAATAATTAAATCTAAAATGTCTTACAAATCCATGATGGCACTCATTAGCAAGGAAAATTTTCTTTCCAATTTTAAAATTCATATTGTTGCCTTGATTAATCAGGGAACCTAAATAACTGAAGTTGCTAACTATCAGGTGGCCCAATGTAAATATATAAGGTGCAATATTTAATCAGTTTGTATATCTTGGCAAATATAACAAAATAACTTTGTATGTTACACTTTTTTCTTTTTCAATGAGAAATATTTGATTGGCGACTATGGTCTAGTGGTTTCTAACAGTTCATAATGTTGTGGGTTCTATTCCTGGTCAAACCATAGGAATTTTTCCTTAGAGTAAATTATTCCTGTGGTTTGCCCATTGTCTAGAATTTAGGTTAAGAACTCTCTTACAACTTCAGCATCAATTATCACCCATCATATCATAAGGGGGAGCTTAACTACATATTCCATATGCCCCAACCTAACAAATGAATTACATTTCTACCAATGCCCAGGGAGAAAGCCAGGAATGTCAAAAGACAACCAACCTGGTGGCATTAGACAAAAATAATTGTGCACACAATTAATTACATTATGAGGGCCTGTTCATGGAGCAAAATAATTAAAAAACATTGCTATATTTTGTGGGATTTGGGAACCATCTGCATAATATGTTATTCTTTTAGGAATTCACACCGAGATATTATTTATTTAGATAAACTTTTATCACTCACCTCATATTCAAGAATATGAGGTGGGTGGTAACAGTTTACCTAAATATATAAGTTACTAAAAAAAATTAACTCACCTTGCAGAATGATGCAGAAAGATGTTCCCAAACACAAGCAGCAGCCACATTCTCTCTTCACCTAAAGAAAAAAATGCAGATGTCAATGTGGTGCTCATTACTACAACACTTCCATTCAATATCAAACAAAAAAGTACTTGCCTTTCTCCATTACACATGTCTGCTGATCCCGACACCTTCATCGTCCACATGAGCATCATCCTGTAACAAATCACAATAATTAAGATATTTGTGTCTGTGTATTCTTACCTCTTACAGTTGTTTTTGTTGAACATATATTTCAAGACTTTTGAGCCCCATATTCAGCGATTACAAGACAGACTAATTGCTGAAGATGAGAGGGGGCTCAGAAGTCTTGAAACATATGTTCCACAAAAACAATCATAAGAGGTAAGAATACACAGACCAAATATTTTAATTGTTAAATAAATCACTCAATGTCACTTCCTACTGCATTTTTAAAACATATCACAATACTTATTCAAAGCTGACACAGATATATTGTAAACTCTCAATTTAACAAACCTTCAAATATAATGGAGAGAAGTGTACTGATAAAAAAATGACAAAATTAAGCAATTTTGAAAATATATATATATTTTAAGTTCGTACTTGTGATTCAAATTAGCAGCAGAATGTGTACATTTTTACTGACTACTTAACTCATGCCCCAAATGGCAGTCAATGACCAATCACATTTCAATGAATTTTGTTTTACAACCAGACTTTTTTCACCTCAATTTTATAGCTTTCATTTTATTATGTGGCTCCCAGATACCCCCCCAGGAGCTATCACCTTGACGTGGTGGGGGGGCTTAGTACCCCGATGAACCAGACGACTCTACTGGGGAAGATTGACTTAGGTTAATCTTGCTGGTGGGTAAGAGGCGAGGGGAACTAAGTATAGCTCACAACGAAGGAATGGCGTCTGTATCCATATTGGGCGGCCACATCTTCGTCAAGTCAAGTCTTCAACGGTCAACAGGGCGACAAGGAATAGCACAGCTAAACTTGTAGGGCTTGAAGAGCGGAAGAAGCAGCCCTCTCTTGGGGGGTGGATACCCAGAGGAGCATGTTTGGAGGCTCAGAGGAAGCAGCCCTTCCACCATCCTTGTCCTGCGAAGCGCTCGTAACGCTTCCAGGAGACATTTATCTTACTGAGAAGCTTCATGGAAATCAGCCGGATTGTCATAAAAGGAACCGACCCAAGCAAGATAAAAGGATACGATTTGGAATAAAGGACATTTTGAAATTAGGAAATTGGAACGTAAGGGGAATAAATACAAAAGAAGAAGAATTAGAAAGAGAATTAAAGAAAAAAGAAATAAATATAGCAACAATAACAGAAACAAAGAAGAAACTAAAAGGAACAAAGGACTTAAAACACTATACTATGTTGTATAGCGGAGTAGAACAGACAACAAGAGCGCAGTGTGGAGTAGCAATTTTAATAGATGAAAAATGGAAGAACAAATTGAATAGCTATGAGTTTATAAATGAAAGAATCCTGATAGCCAGATTTAAAATTGAAAGAGGATATATGATGATAATTGCTGTGTATGCCCCAGAGGAAGGTAAGAAAGAAGAAACAAAAAAAAAATTTTATAAAACATTACAAACATTAGTTGATAAATATACAAAAGATCATCATTTAATAATAAGTGGAGACTTAAATGCCAGAGTAGGCAATGTCCCTATACCTAATGTAATAGGAAATAATGGAGAAATAACAATAAATGATAATGGACAGGATTTGAGACAGTTTTCAGCCTATAATCAATTAAAAATAATGAATACCTATTTCCGAAAAAAGGACATACATAAATATACAAGAAGTGGATATAACTCAAGATCAATAATTGACTATTTAATCGTAAACAACAAGCTAGGAGCCTTGGTAAAAGATGTGAGAGTACATAGAGGCAGCGATATATACTCTGATCACTATCTCGTGATAAGCAAAATAAACATAATAGCTAAATGGCGGAAAAATAACATAAAGAACAAAAGAAACCAAGAAGAAGTATATAAAGTATATTTATTACAAGATCAAAGTATTAGACAACATTATGAAAGCAGAATGAATAAATATATATCAGAGATAGCGACGTCAGAAGATATAAATATTGAATGGGAAAATATATCAAATGTAATACATAAAACAGCAAATGAGATATTAGGAAAGAAAAATAGAATAAGAAATAGGAAGGGCTTGAGAACTTGGAATGCGAATATACAAAATGCAGTGAATGAAAAACAAAAAGCATATCATACATACTTACGACTGAAAACAGAAGAATCTTATGAAGAATATAAAATGAAAAGGAGAATTGCTAAAAGCATTATAAGAAAAGCCCATCAGGAGTCATGGGATAAATTTATAAGCTCAGTAGAACATGATATGTATGGAAGACAAGAAATAGGTTATAAATTAGTGAAACATCTAAATCAGACTGAGAAAGATTCTGCCAGATTGAATATAATCCCAGAACAAGAATGGATCCAACATTATGAAAAACTTTGGAAAAAGGAGGAAATTGAAGGAAAAGAGAACAATGAGGAAGAAATAAAAGTGGAAAATATTGATGTAATAGACATAAATGAATTAGAAATGGCTTTGAAAACCACTAAGAATAGGAAAGCAACAGGATTAGATAATATAAATATGGAATTAATCAAATATAGTGGAATATTGTGTAAACTACGAATACTTCATCTAATTAATATATGTTGGCAGACCTATGGGATTCCAACCACTTGGAAAACAGCAATTGTGAAGAATATATTCAAAAGAGGAGACCGAAGAAATTGCGAGAATTACAGAGGGATTAGCTTAATGAATACTGGCTACAAGATATATACGAAAATAATAAATAATAGATTGAGAAACATAACAGAAGTAATAATAAGTGAAAATCAAAGTGGATTCAGAAAGGGAAGGTCATGTATAGACAATGTCTTTACACTGAAACAACTCATAGAAAAGAGAAGAGAACATAACTTAGAAACTCACATAGGATTTATAGATTTGGATAAGGCCTTCGATCGAGTAAACAGACAAAAATTATGGGAAATATTACGAATGAAAGGATACCCGCTGTGCCTTGTTGAAACAATAAAGACATTATATGAAGACACAAATATAATTATAGATACCGGATTCAAAAGAACAGATGCAATCAAAACAAATACTGGATTACGACAAGGATGTAGTTTATCACCCACTTTGTTTAATATATATATAGACGATATTTTAAATAAATGGAAAGTTTTAGTAAATCCAGGAATAAGAATGGATAATAAAATGTGCATAAATAATCTTCTATTTGCTGACGATGTAATCATAATACAGAAAAATGAAGACGACTTACAGAAATCAATGCATGCATTAAATGAAATATGTAAGTTATACGATCTAAAGATTTCTGTAAGGAAAACGAAGACCATGGCTTTTAGAGGAAGAGATCCAGTGAGAACCAAAATTATTTTAGAAAATCAAAGTATAGAACAGGTGTCTAGTTTCAAATATTTGGGCTGTGATGTTGGCTACAATGTGGAAAGAGATATTGACTCCAAAATAAATAAATTTCAGACGGTGTGTGGAACAATACAGAGAACATTCAAAAATAAAATTAGAAAAGAAACCAAGATAAAAATGTATAATGTTATGGCGGTTCCCACAATATTGTATGGATGTGAAACTTGGGCTCCAGTGAAAAGACAGAAGGATAGAATACAGACGGCAGAGATGCGGTTCCTAAGACAAGTAAAAGGATGTACAAGACTTGATAGAATAAGAAATGAGGATATAAGAGAAGAATTGAAAGTACAGCCTTTATTGGATAAAGTCACGAATTACAGACAGAAATGGATTGATCACATGGATGGAATGAGTAAGGAGAGATATCCATTGTTAGCCAGGAACTATCAAGCAAGAGGAAGGCGTGATGTTGGAAGACCTAGAAGACGTTGGGCTGATGCAATATGAAGTCGGAACGGGCAATTGCCTAATCCTTGGAGTGATGATGATGATGATGACCAATAGGGTGCATACTACAATATTGTGATTCTATTTGGCAATAAATATGATCTGGTTGCAGTGATAAACATATGAAACTTAACATTTCTCATTTGTTTTCAAACATCACCGTTTATATTAAATATATAAATATTTCAAAATAACCGTATTTAAATAATAATTTTTAAGTAAATAGCTTAATTTTATTTGTTAAATAGTCCTAACAAATGCCACTCTTGATTTCCAAATTCTCTAGATAAAGTCACTTTGAGAGTCGTGAATTTATCAATCATTTTGAAATAACTTGTGGCATTACTTACGATTAATATTTGGCTACCATGATAATTCATATGTATGCAGACATTCTTCAGATATGTACAGCATCACTTCAGTTTCATGCAATGTGTACACTAAATGTGTTTCTCTTGTACACTACTAACAATGCTAGTGTTATAAATAACATTCAAAAATGTTGGCTTCACTTCTCTTGTTACAAGTTCATTATTTAATGCATTGAATTATAGCTTAAGTATGGTATGGCTAGTTTTAAAAAAATTTAACTTGACAAAAATGCAAAAGCTTGGACTTTTACGTAAACTATAAGATGTGTAAGATTAAATTAAATGTTTCATACCTCTCCTCATATCCAGTCTTGTAAGTAGACTGGATATGAGGACAGGTATGAAAAATTTATTCTTAAATTAAACCTCATAGTGAATTCTTCTTATTAAAGTTCAACAGAAGATGTGTGTTGCATATTTTTGTGAACTGTACAGAAAGAAAAAAACCTCTCAGAACTTTCAAATAATAAAGATAAAATGGTTTATTTTAGGAAGTAATATTTTGAGGTTCTTTTAATCGAGTTTTTTTGAGACTAGGAAATATCTTCCCTCAAATTATTGATAATTTATTTTCAAACATGTTTCAATATAATCTTCTGTACCATCATCGGGTTGCCCAGGGTTCGAAAATAAATCAAGAACAATTAGAGGCAAGATATTTCCCAGTCTCAAAAAAAAACTTTAATAAAATTAAACTTCAATTATCGCTAAAGTAACATTCAGGTGAAAAAACAATTTGCATACTTTTTCTCCAGCATAAATAATCACATTTAAATAAAACATTTGTATTAATACATTTTTTTTATGTTATAGACATATTTTGGGTTAAATATATCTTCAAATATATTTAATTTGTAATTTAACAGACCATTTTTTTTACACTCCTCAATGCTAAATAGTTTGTTAAATCGAGGGTTTATAGTATGTTCTAAGACTATGTGTTGGTATATTCCTTAATCTTTGACAAACTTAGAAACAGAAATTTATTTTAAAAAGTAACATTTCAATATGTTTGAATAATCGTATGTTTAGGGAATTACTAAATTATTTAAAAGAAATATATTTAGCCAGAAGTGCATAAACTTTCATTTTATTTGATTACTCCTTTGTCCTAAAATTAAAACATGTTGTCAGCAATTTTTTTTTACTTTTTTTTATACAACATTCAGTCAGTTGCAGAAATAAAGGGCTAAATCATCACCACGGTTTTTTTCATTATCCCTATGGTTTTGTATTATTTAACAAGTGTTATGGAAACAATAAAAAAACTGTAAAACCATAGTTATGGTCCAGATTTTCTTTCTGCAATTGATTGATTTTTCAAATGATCATGTTTTCAATTCTCACCTTAATCATTCATTGAGTTCCTTTTCACACCCTTAACACCTTCTAACACAAGTCCACCTGCAAACACTAGTGAGAGGAAACATGAAACAAAGAAACATACTACAAAAGATTAAACAGCTCTCTGAGAGAGCTCAAAGGCAAACAATTTGCCAAACATATACAGAACCATCTCCAAGAAATACTCTCAGCATTATGCATAATTGTATGCTTTCATGGCTAGCATCTTGATCCTGTTAGGTTTGTTTTCCAGGCTGTGTTCTGGTTTCTTGACACTCAATGTCTCATCTATTGCTACAATAGACCTGATCAGGCAATTCTGCATGCTCTCTTAACTCCTGAACAGAGTCTGCAGCCAACTATTGAAGAGTTCACAGAAAGCATGCAGGATCTCCTGCTGAGCTCTACCATAGCAGTAAACAAAACGCTGAATGTCAAGAAGACCAGACCAAGGCCATTTAGTTTGGAAGATGAACCTAACAGTGATCACTGACACCATTGTATTGGAAAGAAACATTGTGCATGTCAATTTATCTCAAATGCATTTTGATTACAAAATTAAAGAAACTTTACAATGTAGTGGGGAAGTCAGTTCATTACATTAGATATCTACCCACATTAACAGGAAGTTAAAGAGAATAAGAAATTAGTCTTAATGTATTAGTATGTTAATTTGTAACTAAGTTAGCATTCATTATAGATCAATACCCAGAAATTAGGATTTATTAGAACCACTTCTCTGTTCTTTTCCAATATTTTGACATTCACAATAATAAAGTTATTTTTATTAATTTTGCAGAAACCTTCTGTAAAATAAAACTCACAGCAATGAAAACACTAAAGAATAAAAAAAATCACATTGATTAATATAGATTAAAGACAAGATGAATGTACTTGAATACACCAAATCTATATAATACCATATACTGCACAACATTTATTACTACCACAATTTAATATTTAAATCATAACCATCCCAAATACCATCACGAACAATTACAACAGTAAAAAACACAAATTAATGAGCTACAATACCAACACACAAAAAAGTATTTAAAACATGAAAGGAAAATAAATTAATTTTCAAATTTTTAATTCAAATAATATTAGTATTTAACACATTCAGTACCGTAAACCTTTTAAGGCGTTTAAAGAGACTATCTTGTAAGAGGCCGTAGGTCAGTTAACTCGTTTTAGAGCGGCCGCGAACAAACCCCGTTTATATTCGGCGCCTAAATATTGTGTTGGCTTAGTATGTCTTGGAGATCAGAACATGTAAATGTACATTTTCTATTCCCATTTGACACGTTTAATCCTGGCGAATCCTCATTTTTAAAACAAAAAAAACCATGGAATTCGTTCACCCAAACTTGCCTCCAGGCTCCATTGCAATCGTATATATTTCTCGTCATCGCGCTTTGTGCGTGAGTGAAACCATGGCGAAAGAAAAATATCTCACTGAAGAAGAATTAGTGAATATTTTGTATAATGATGATTCAGGTGATGAACTGATTCCTGAATTAGAAGATTCACAAAGTGAAAGTGAAGATCAACTTCCACTTCCTGAAATTGATACACGATACCATGTGATGTCAATAACCCAAGTTATTTCACCATCAAATACTACTAGGATATCTCCTTTACGTAAGTACAAAATTTGAATTTTCTAGGACTAATAGTTTGTGAATAATGGTCCATTTTCTTAAGTGCCACGAAAAGGGTAGCTGGGGTATTTAAAGGGCTGGCCTGTGGGTTTAAATGCCCTGCTCAGTGTCTGATACTGAATGTGTTAAGTATGATGCATTTCTTTTAATGTATACCATTTTTCTGCTACTGCATATTAGCTTGTGACATATAATGCCATACAAAATTTTTAATTGTAGATAGTAAATAATATACAAAATTGAGAAAAAACACAATTACCTTAGTAATTTTATTAGAAGACTAAAAACAATTTATAAATTTATAAAAAATTAAGTCAACATTATGTGAATATACATTCTATTTTACTTACACCATTAATTTAGTAATGCTGAAAAGTCAGGGTCTTATTAAAAAAATGCCTAGTTACAGGACTTCATTAAAATTAATAAATTCATTACTTATTAGTTATTAGACATTAAAAACCTGAAAAGACTATTTGAATCAAAATAAAAATTCAAGCAATATTTAAATACAATACTTATTTTTAAATTTACACTGTTTTCCTGCCATTGCAGATTCACTTATCACTAAGAATGTCATTCAAAGATGTCATGGTCAATGATAAATTATACATGAACGTAAGACAAATCACAAAAACATTTTTTTATGCCATCAATATAATCAGGAGTTAATACATTTATAAAAATCAGGCTAAAGTATGGAAATACAAATTTAAAAACATATATTTTATTTGTAACATTCATTTTATAATGCTGGAAAATCTAGTCTCATATCGAAAAGGAACAGAAAATTACAGGATTCTTCATTAAAAAATATTATTAGATATTAAACATTAAAAACCTGGAAAAATATATAATCATTTAGCTAAAAAATAATGTGTATAAATATTTAAATTATTAAAAAATTTAATTATTTTATTTATGACATTCATACAATAATGCTGAAAAATCAAGCCTTATTACTAAAAGGAAAACAAAACTGAAATAATTTATTCAGAATAATTATTTCTTGCATATTATATATTAAAAACCTGAAAACATCTATAATTATTTTACTCAAAATCGTATCTACAAACATTCTTAAATAAACATTCTCTTTATACCATTAATTTATTAGTGCTGATAAATGAAGTCTTCTTATTGCTGAAAGAACAGAAAATTAGAAGACTCTTCATTCAGAATAATTATTTCTTACATATTAAACATCAAAACCTAGAAAAATATATTATCTGACTCAAAATAACATGTATAATTATTTATTTAAATGAATAAAAATTTAATTACTTCAATTATACAATTAATTTAATAATGCTGAAAATCAAGTCTTATTACTGAAAGGAGCAGAAAACTAAAAGACACTATTCAAAATAATTATTTGTTGCACATTAAAAATTACAAACCTCAAAACATTGATTATTTTATTCAAAATAACATCTATAAACATTTTTAAATAAACAGTTTCTTTATACCATTAATCTAATAATGCTGAAAAATTAAGTCTTATTACTAAAAGGAAGAGAAAATTACAAACTCTTCATTCAATATAATTATTTGTTAGATAAACATTAAAAACCTGGAAAAAATCTTAATTATACGACTCAATATAAGATCTATAAATATTTTTAAAATCAAACATTTACACAATGTATAAAAATTTGTAATAACTCAAACACAAATATTCTTGCAAAATTATAATTTGGATTTACTATATTTAAACAATGACACAAACAACTCAATTTGTAAAACCTGAAAAAAAGAATTTAAATTATAACCTTAAGTTATTATTGGTACATTTAAACCTGAAAATAAAATGTGTTCCATTATAAACCAAGACATTTCCAAAGTAATAGTACTTTTAAAGAACAAGGCTAAGAAACACGTGAAATAAAAAAAAAACATTAAAAATAAAAAAGGGAAAAATCACAACATATAATGGAGGGAAATTTTACTATACTTCTAAAACTTACCAAAGCACAGCTTCTTGATCTTAGTACTTTATACAAAATCAACAAATTCATTTCTGAACTGAATATGATTCTAAGTTCATTCAGGTAATGTAGCATGCAGATAATACAGCTCCGTTTCAATTCTTGACAGTTTATTAAAATCTTCTCCAATATCATTATACACATATATTTAAAGCCAATAGGCTCTATATTGGAACCTGAAAATTATATATAACCAATACCAATAGCTACCATATTACATTTAAATCTGAAAAACCTGTAATATTTAAACCTAAAATCAAAAAAAAATGCATTATACATACCAACATGTCATCTTACAGCTAAAAAAATTCACAATAATACCCAAGATTTCTAACTATACATATAAATATATACAATATTCATATGCAGTAACATGCTGAGGGAGCACAGATTATTTGAAAGGAGACTTTATAAAAAAAAGTGTTGCAGAAACCATTATTTCACACTCAGTGGATGTCAACCACCATATTTACATGGAATGCATTTCATGTTATTGTTAAATACTGGATTCCATGTATTTTTCACATTGATAACCTGTACTTCTGTATTTTCAAATGGATTTTGTTCTTGCATCTGTAAATTGAAATACATCTCTGAAAATAAACTTTATAAAATCACATTATTCCCACAAAGTCAAATTCAATTTACAAATTCATTATAATACTTTATATAACGATATTAATACCCACCAGTAAATACAATGTATCATCATCATCATCCTCCATGCAAGTATTAGGCCATGTGGCCTGTTAAGGTCTCAAAAAGGAATTTTCCATCCAGCACTTCTTTTTTTGAATGTTCCAGTGATCTTTTGCCTTGAGGGTAGTAATAAAGCATAGCTTTTGGAGTACAATAACACTTTCTGATTGTAATTCAGCATCCTGTCTATGCATCAACATGAGAAGCAATTCTATTTCAAGTCTATTCATAATTTTTTCACATATCCATGAGAATTTCAGACCTCGATCAGATCACAAGACTGCAACAACTTACACATTACAATTTATCATTCATAAAAAAAACATGACAAAATTTAATTACATTTAAAACTGAATATTCCCAACTAAACTACAGTTAGAAGCATACAAAATGCTACCAAACATTCACCATACTCACCATGCAACATTCTCAAACACTGTGATAACCTACAGTACATATGCCGCAGAATAACCTTAAAGCTGCATAATACCTTAAATCTTGGCAAACAGCCAATACCTCCCTGTGACAGTATATTAAAATGATTGGTAGCACCATTTACACTGCTCACTGTATTAGAAGATTACATGGACTATTTAACTCATCCCCCAAATGGAAGTTAATGACCAATCACGTTTCGATTAATTTTGTTTTAGAACCAATTACAGTCTTGTTTCACCTCACTCTTTATCAAATTGTCTTCACCACCTCCTGCTTTTGTGATAAAGAAAGAACCTCCTTTTTAATATTCTGAACAGGTCAGAGCATTATTTTGCAGTGACTGACTCTCCAACAAATACATTGAATATAGCAAATAATGAATACATTCATTCTAACTACACATATAATTGTGTGTTCAATAATTGTGCTTTTAAATAATTATTGTACCGAGTTGTTTACTAAAAAATTAATTAGTAAGTATGTTGGTTATAATATACTGTTTTTCCTCCACAAGGCTGCTTTCTTACAACATTGCAATCCTATTTGGTAATAAATAATATGATCAAGTTGCAGTAAATAAACAAATCTAACATTTCTGATTTGTTTTCAAACATTGCCATTTACATTAAATATATATTTTAAAATACCAATAACTACATTTAAATAATGATCTTTGAGTAAACAAATGATATTTGAGTCCTAACAAATGCCGCTCTTCATTCCCAAATCCTCTAGATAATTCACTCGTGATATTACTTATGATAAAAATATCAATGAAGTCATAATCAGAACAATATAATAAAAATGCTTTCACAAATTGGTAGACACACATATATACTAGTAAAGTTATTTTCTAAATTAACCTCACTATAGAGAGTCAACACTTTCACTCAGCTATAGGACTCGTACAGCTGAATCGAGGGCAGGGAAATGTGCATATTGCACAAACATTATGGCACATAGATATGTAACAAAAAGGCTACATTTCATTTAACAAATATGCCCTATTTTAAAATCCTCATTTTTGGATTTTCTGCAGAAATATAAAATGCAACATATTCCTCATGATACTCCAATTCATAAATAATATAGTAAATCATAACTGTATTACGATTTTATTCCAATACTTATAGTTTAATACTTTTCAAATTGAATGTAACAATGAGGTTCTCATCAGACCGTACTCTCTTGCCACTGTTTATGTCAAAGTCATCATCCTATCGTGTCCTCCTTTCTGAAGGTTGATTCCAAATATGCCTCCAACCATCTCTATCCTCCCATGCTTTCCTTCTTTTTAGTTCTTCCCAATCTTATCCTCTTTCTTGTAAATTTTTATTCACTTGGTAAATCCATTTTTTCTCGTGGTCTACATCATGGTCATTTTCCTTCTCTCTTCAGATTTAACAGTCTTTGTGGTAAGTCTTTCCTTTTCCACTCTTTTTAATGTCCAAACCAATATAGTTTCTTTTTCTACGTCTCAATTTTTCTATATTTAATGTCTCCCTAATTTTGTTGTTTTTTTATTTCTCATGTATTATGTACCATTCCCCATAACAATTTCATTTCTGTAGCTTGGATTCTCCTCAATTCCTTCTTTGTATATGTACAAGTCTCAAATGCACATGTTAGAACTGGCTTGAAATAAATTTCATACATTGCCATTTTAATTTTGATGGGTATGTCTTTATTCCAGATTAATTGTTTAGATAAATTACAGACTTTTAAACATTTCTCTATTCATTTACTGATTTCTGTCTGTATTTTGCTATTTGCATTTATCACTTTTCCTAAATACCTAAGTTTTTTTTTTTCATTTTTTATAGATTGATGCCTGATAACCTAATATTCCAATCATCATTCTGATTTCTACATGTGAAATTAAATAGTATAAACCATTAATACCCATCCTAAAGTATAACACACTTTTCTACCATTAATCATTAGCATTTTAATTAAGTCATGAAATTAATGCTTGAACAAAATATCTACTATCTTCATTTAATATAATTAATTTATTATAAGATCTTAATTATATAATTTTTTAATCAATTGAGTTGGTGTTTACTTGATGAAAATCCATATTTATTAATTAAATAAAAATAAAACTTAGCGTTTCATTTGATTTTCATATTTATTAAGATACAATTCAGTGACAGCTGTTTCGGTACACTGTACCTTCTTCAGACATGTTTACAAATCGTAATTTAACATGTCTGAAGAAGGTAAAGTGTACCGAAACAGCTGTCACTGAATTATATCTTAATAAATATGAAAATCAAATAAAACTAAGTTTTATTTTATTTAATTAATGTAATTTTTTACCTGGTAAGTCAGTCCTCTTGAAACTAAGTTACTAAACTTCTTCAAGTTATTCTAATATGGAGGCCTTTCAAAAACAATGTTTCATCTTCTGCGTTTTAACTGGAACTGATGGCTGATGATGGTGTATAGGTTGTATAATGGATTTATGTTTACGGTTATGTTCTCCTTGAGTAAGTCTTTATCAATGAGAACATAACCACAGACATAAATCCATTTTACAACCTATACAACACCACCAGCCATCAGTTCCAGTTAAAACGCAGAGGATGAAACATTGTTTTCGTAAGGCCTCCACATTAGAATAACTTGAAGTTTAATAACATAGTTGAGGACGACTGACTTTCCAGGTAAAAATTAAATAATTAACATCTCCTTACATAACCTCAATGGTGCTTTAACATGAATTTCAAAAAACATTTATTATTTCATCATTACTTGCCAACAACAACATTAAGTTCTTTGACTGGTTGTTTTATCAGATTATGAGGACTCCTTGCACATTATGGTCACTAATTTCTTCAAAATGATCCCATTAAATGACACTTCTTAGCTGTGAATAATGGACTGGACATTTTTGTCTAGCTGCATGTTAGCATAATGATTGGGAGAACACCACCAGGTGTGAATAATGGACTGGACATTTTTGTCTAGCTGCATGTTAGCATAATGATTGGGAGAACACCAGCAGGTGTGAATAATGGACTGGGCATTTTTGTCTAGCTGCATGTTAGCATAATGATTGGGAGAACACCACCAGGTGTGAATAATGGACTGGGCATTTTTGTCTAGCTGCATGTTAGCATAATGCTTGGGAGAATACCACCACGTGCAAGTAATTTCCAATATTGTAGCCAGTAAGTTCAGATTCTTCTACTTACAAGTCACATGTGAAATCATTTAAGTCTAACTTCTACAAAACATCTCAACTGCTGATTTATCAGGTTGATATTAAACATTTTTTAAGAAGACGACTCCCACTCCAGAGAACTCTGACAGGGGATTACCATTTCCTTCATCGCTATTATCAGCACTCCACATCCTAGGAGTATAGGCAATTCCATGCTATGTGAACAGATCTAATGACAGAAGGTATATTCCTTTTCTCATGCCAGATAAGTTTGTCACTCACAAGTATGAAACATGAATATTGTTTGTTGGTTCTTGTCACGTCATAGGTACACAAAACAATGAAACTGACTTTGGCATATAATCACAAAATATGAAGCTTTACCATTTAGAGTAATACTTAAATTCTCAATAAAAATACTTCGAACAGAATCCAACAGATGGCGTTGTTCATAGCGACGGTTATTGGATTTCAGATGAAAGAATTCTGTAAGTGGAAAGAATCTGACGTTTCTATTGGAAGTTCAAATGTCATAACGGTTATCACACTGATGTACAGAGTCCGAGATCTTGGGTTCGACTCCCAATTCTAACAATTTTTCTTTCTAAAATTAGAACATTTAGTGTTGTTCACTGCTATCAGAACATCAATTTCAGAAGCAGATGTCAGTGACCAATCTGAGTTTCTGAGAGATTTGTGTGAAATTATCTATGCTGGCATCCCATTTAAGAAATTAGAAAATGAATACTTTAAGAACTTTACTGATAAATATAATCATAGAAAAGGATAACGAGAGTCAATGCTGCATGGATGTTATCTAGGGTCATGCTACAACAAAATTGTAGCAAATACTGATTTGTAGGAGAGATTTTGCAAAAATTGTTATTGGAAGTCATCCCATGGTCCAGAAAAGATGTTACTGACATGTGAAATGTTAGGCTAAGTAAATATGTTTGTTCTCATTTCAGTTGCATTGATAATTTGATTTCCCAAAATAATGTTTTTTTTTTTTTAACACCATCAAGAGTGACAAAATTTGGACAGATAGCATCTCTAATTCCAGACCCTCCAGAACTAATTTTCAGATGTGGGGTCTTTGTTAGGGGCCAAATATGAAACCATGATTATGTCAATATCTTTAGCTCCACAGATTCTTCTTCTTAATAGAACAAGTTCTCCAGTCACTAGCTTGTGAAGAGTGTTACAATAACATTACATTTATAGCTGATGATTTTAATATGATATCAAAATCAAAGCCTATTACGAATAATCTAACAATGAAATATCTGCTGATATTGACACGGCTCAGAATGTATCTGGAACAATACAGATGCAGATTGAGCTATTCCAGAAGTGTACAACAAAAACTTAAAAATGTACTCCATAAGAACCCTGGCTATTCTTATACATTTAACAACAAATGTGATGTAACTTCCTCAGAAAGATGATATGTCATTAACTAATAATTATGTCATGTATAGTACATATTCCCCTCTAATCTCATGTGACATACACAGAACGTTCTCTAAGTATAGACAAACTTTGTTGACAATCTTAAAAAATCATCATCTTCCTTGCAGGGATTATGCAATCTTGCCTGTTCCATCTTCACACTATTAGAACCATCTCTTCCACGGACAAACGACATCTCTTCTTCCTTGAGGTTGATAGTTAAATGCTAGTGTTAGGATTCTTTTTTTATTCATAAGATCCAGGTGGGCTCTCCAATTGTCTTTATATTTTACTATTTTCTCATTTAAGTTGTGTATGTTCTATTCATCTCATATCTTCATTCCTTATCACATCCATTTTTGTGCACACTTTTACTCTACGAAGGAATCTCATTTCAGCCAATTGAATTTTACTTCTATCTCTTTCTCGTAATATCCAAGACTCACTACTGAACAATAATGCCAACAGTCATTATCTTATAAAACTTTCATTTTGTGTCTTTTCGAATTTTATTGGAGATAGATAGTTATATTTATTGTTCCACGTATTGACTGAAATTTGTTCAATTTGGTTTTTAAGTCTATCGTAGCTTATATTGCATCCAAATAATCAAAATTAGATATTTGTTGCAATATTTTGTTTTCTATTATTATTTTGGAGCATACAGGTATTTTCCTCGATGGGCCATTACATTTCTCTTTTTTGTGGATATTTTCAAGTTATATTCGCTGCCAATTTGACTTAACTTTCATACCGAACGTTGTAAGTTCTCTTCATTATTCTGTATTATTCAGATATCATCTGCATGTAGTAATATATTTATTTTCTTATTTACACTAATTGGTATTCCCAGAGGTACTTCATTGTAACATTTCTTAATTACATCAGTATAAATACAGGACAGTGTAGGTGACGGACTACAACCCTGTCTAACTCCCTCATTTATTTTTATAGGTTCCAATCTTCAAATACCTGCATTTATTATTATCCTGGCGTTTTGATAGAGACTTAATAAGATGTTCAGGATAGACATGATTATACATTATTTCCCATAATCTGTCTTAAAAAAAATTTTAATTTATAATCTCTGATTGCACTTTTTGTTCACTGCAACATGAAAAGAATTGATAAATAAGCTTATTTGTAACATATACAGTGTGTGAAATGCAAGTATTTTTTTAAACTGAAAGTTGTCATGGTCCATTATTATTATTATTATTATTATAAACTTAACTATACCTTTGGTAGTGTCCTGATTTAAACATTCAGGGACACAGTTTGAAGCCTAAATTGCACTGCCTCGTTATTGGTCACATGAATTTTAACTATAGCTGGTTATTTTTTTTTTTTTTTTTTGCAAATGCAATACACCACAAGATGCTCATAAAGGCTTAAAGAGTAAGATTGCCTAATTCCGTGATAGTTTTTGTTTTACTGTTCTGTGCAAATTTAACATTTTAGATAATTGTGACAAAATATGAATACAGGGACACAGTACGACCTTCCACGAGATTATCATAGTTACTCCAAACCGATGTACAGTTGTCCCAAACACCTCATTCTTTTTTTTTAAGGTAATAAATATGTGATATATATGACTCCTAAATACACAATACCGGTATCCTAATTCCGTGATGTTAAAATTTTATTATAAATTAAAAATAAAACTGAATACGCGATTTATTAAAACTAATAACATTAGAAACTATCGAATACAAAATTTTCTTAAGTGATTCAAAGTTTAATATTTAGGCCTATTTTTCTTAAAAAACTAAGAAATAAACTTAGCATTAAATATTTTTTATTGAATGCCACCACCTTGCATTTCGACATTCTGGTATTCTCTCCTGGCATGGCGTTATTGCAGATAGATTTATTTAGCCTGGTGGAGTTAAGACCATGTGGCCTTCTCTTCCACTCACCAGAAGTGTAACCCACTTCTTAGATTGGGGCGCCTGGAAGGCGGAGTTTCGCTACCCCGATGATATATGATGGTAATGATGCGCCAGGAGAGGCCTTAATCCTAAACTTAAATGAATATGTTAATGATAATGATGGCCAGATGACAGTAGGGGATCGTTTGGGCTTTAAAGTTTCCTGACATTTGTCTTACAGGTGAGAAAAAACCTATCACCCAGGAAACTTGTCCCAACCGGGGATCGAACCCGGGCCCGCTGCATGACAAAAAATACTCGATTTAACGAACAATGAAGAAATTATTGTAAGAAATTTCTTTAAATCAAATCCCTATTTAGTAATAACTAAACGCTTAATGTATTATAGCAGTGTTAATGACTAAAACATTTTAATATAAGTGATTTACACGTAATTTAATTAATATTAAATATTTTTTACATACTTAAGGATTTTCTTCTGTCTACATTCACATGGTTAAATATGAGAGAATCATATCATAAGCAAAATTATTTTAAAAAATCATAAATGCGGAACCTGCTGTACCATTGTTATCCTTCTATATTGTTAAAACTCATGTATCAGTTCGTTCAGTTTACAGTATATTAAAATACAATTTTATAATGTTGTAACTGTTAAACACCCAAAATATTGAGCATTTTCCTTCTAAGACAATCACGACACACACGCACACACACACACACACACACACACATTTTACTTAAACACCTTTCAACATCACGATGTTTCTTTAGGCTCTGTCTTGGTTTTCAAAAGGCGGGCAAAACAATAAAATGCAAATAACTCTTATATGCCTTATATGAAGTAACCCAGAAACTACTTTTTAAAAAATTAATTCAGTGACAACAAATTGAGATGTTACCGTGGAATTGGCGATATCACCAAAGTATAAATATTTCTCCTAATCTTGTATTTTCATTTCTCACAATTTATAGGCATAAGTCAGTGTTTTGAAAGTACGTTAATATTCAAAATAGGCTCAAAGTACGAAAATTATACCAAAATGTAATATGCATTCAAAATAAAGCTTTTTTATGAAAACTTAAAGGAAAATTAAAGTGAACGACTGCCTGCAAAATATGCTGTTGGTAGATAGACCCAAATAGACAAAGTTTCCCTAAGCAGCTACACATACGTAGGGTCGTATCAACAGTGTAGACGCTGAAATATTTCAACATATACAATTCATTCATCCAATATAAAAATGCCCAAACTCTAGAGAACTTAATTTTACAAGAAACATTCCTATATTGTTCTCTTCACCAATCCTCACTGAATTAGACACGGATTCAAAATGTAATTTAATAAAGTTGTAGCTAGAACTGGGCTATTTCAAATGAAATAGCTCATGTGCCACTACCTAAACTCTAATTTAAAGTAATAAAACAAAAAACGGGGAAAAAATAGGATATTTTCTTATCGGTGATTAAATTTAATTGCAAGAGACAATAGAACCCAATTAACGTAACAAAATGTTGAGACAGGCCAATGGTCTGGTTATTTTACTGTAACATTTAACACTACTGATCTTACACGACTTAATTTTGTGAAATTCCTTTTATTTTCCGATTTTGGAATGGAAAAACTGCACTTAAACTAGCGTGAAATATTTTGTCCTATAGAACAACAGCGCGCATGCGCCAGAGTTTATAGAGCCAGCGATAACCCACAATCGAACCACATACCGATTATCATCCTCGATTACTATCCGTCGCTATGAAATTTAAATGACCAATATTTGCAATAATTTCCCAAAATGTATGTTAAAAAATATATCAATAATATTAAAATTACCAAACGTTTATTCAAAATGCGTGTACACTTTCTTATCACTCCCAAACGCTGATCCAACCAGCGATAACCCAAAACATCGATAGAAAAATCAGACTAAATAATATAATCTGTGAAAAAAATAGCAGTTAGCACCACAATATTGTTAACAGTGTTATCCATCCATAGTAATTCTGCCCGAAGGCACGTCCTTCACTGCAATCATAGCATTTTCATGCTATACATGCAGCTTTACTAGGGAATTGTGTAGGTGTGGTAGCTTCCCGTTGCTTTCCACGCCGGTGAAGGATGATAATGATAAGGATTATGGCCATATGATTTCGGGGACCGTTTGGGCCTTAAAGTTTTCCTGAAATTTGTCTTACAGGTGAGGAAAAACCCCGATAAAAACCTCACCCAGAAAATCTGTCCCGACCGGGGATCGAACCCGGGCCCGCTGCGTGGCAAAGCAGCACGCTACCTCGAGACCACAGCGGTGGACAACAGTGTTATAATATTGTGAATTGCATATTTAAATAAATACTTTAAAATTGTCTAATAATGTTATAAAAATTGTTTGAAAAAGTTTAAAATATTAAATAATGTTAGTAAATACAGAATGAGAGCTATAGTTTACAATAATATAACTGAAAAATCAAGCGCTAGTAGAATTGCAGAGCCCAGTATAATTTGTTTCTTTTATTCTTTTGGCCTGTATCACTTACTTATATTAAGGGATTCTGTATCAGCAATGTACCTATATAAATTTAAATAAAAATCAGAAAAATAAAAACATCAAATCATTGGAGATTCTAGTGCTCTGCGGGCTGAGCATAAATTATATAAAAAAGTTTTATTACTGCATGATTTGAATAATTACCCTAGAGATGTGTTTATATTAGCAGTATGTGAAAAATTAGGCCTACCTATTTATACGTTTCTTCGCAAAAATGTAAAATTACTTAAAACTGAGAAAGAAGTTGAGTTAACATAATAAAAATAGCCATACTTACGATGGAAAACATGAATTAGTCATAGTTCTAACAGGATACTCCAATTATCCTTATGCCCTCAAATTATCTGTATATTATCCAATAAATTCTGCGTAAATTCGTTTTCATCTTAGAAGTCGTAAAAATAAAGTCATCAAATTTCATTTCAATATACTATTCTCCTACACAAACATTTAAAAATTTTAATATTCGTACTTTCGAACTAAAGTATCAAAATGTAATTGTAGGCAACCTGGCTCACACTAGTTTGAACTCGGATCATGCAAGAATTAAAACTCGAAGATACCTATTCTTTAAACCGTTACACCTAAAAAATACTCTTAATATAACATCGTAAGAATTAAATGATCAAATTTCATTTTAATGTAGGCTACTTTATAATTACAAGTAATGAATAATATTCAGTGTTGGATCCCCAAACCCTCCCTGCATTATAATGTGCAACATTGCTTAATTTATTAAATAGTTTCATGACCTTTAAATATTTAAAATGAAATAAATGTCATCACTGTACTATTAAGGATAGCCTAACATAAACATTAATAAATATCATCCAAAAATAATATATAAACTCACCAACATTTAGAAGATTTTCTCACTTTAGTTACAATTGCAGACGAACATGTGCTATCCTATTACGTAGAAAACAATATTGTACCAAACTGCAGCTCCTTCTTCGAACATCCACTCCTCTTGACGTCCAATCACGTTGTTAGAGTAAAACGTAATCTCATTCTTAACATCTATATTTACACGCACGTTAAACAAGCTGACCAACTAAACAAATTTTAAAATTTATTTTTAGCGAATTTCTCTTCCCAATAAAAAAACCTAAACGACTTAATTTATAGCAAAATGATTTTGCCACAGGTTACGAACTATTTTCATGAAATTAATTAAATAAAAATGTAATTATACAAATAAAAACAACAAAAACTGTCAATTAATCTAGTGACAGCCCTATTATTTGAAAAGAAACAAATACAAATTTGTTTTAAAAGAAGCAATATCCTGCAGTCTGTAATATCCCTCGAAAACATACTAGGCCACCACGAACCCATTGTTAAATTCTCTTATTTACTGTTTCTACAGTTGTTTTATCATACAATAACATCTTCGTGTATTTTCTCCTTCAACTAAATACTTTTAGTTTATTTCGCGTATTGACATTTTATTTCTAAATATAATAAAACCCATGTAAACAGATTGTGAAAAAAACAGCTATTTATTACTTTGAAGGAACAGTGATTTCGATTTCCTTATATTTCAGTTACTTAAATGTATTAGTTACTTATTAACTTAATGATAAGTGTATATATATCCATCCATAGTAATTCTGCGCGAAGGCAGGTCCTTCACTGGAATCATAGCATTTTCATGCTATGCTTGCAGCTTTACTAGGGAATTATAGGTGTGATAGCTTCCCGTCGCTTTCCACACCGGTAAAGAATGATGATGATAATGATAAGGATGATGATGGCCAAATGATTTCGGGCACCGTTTGGGCCTTAAAGTTTTCCTGACATTTGTCTTACAGGTGAGGAAAAACCCCGATAAAAACCTCTCCCAGAAAAACTGCCCCGACCGGGGATCTAACCCGGGCCCGCTGCGTGACAAGACAGCACGCTACCTCGAGACCACAGCGGTGGATATATATATATATATATATATATATATAATTAATGTTTTATTTTCATTGAATCGTATGATAATAAAACTGTATTTTCAACAATAAAAGGTAAAATGATCACACTTGCAGGCCTTAGGAGGCCCTAGGACTAGTAGGAGGTTAAGGCCCCCACTTTTTTAGACAATAGGCGCTTGATGTCAGCCAGGTTGTCAGCCCGACGTGACGGCCGCCTTTACGCAAAGAACAGGCATCTGGTACTCATTGCCTTTAGAAGCTGAGTCGACATCAGGGCCTTGGTGCCGCCAGAAGGTTTGAGTCTGTTTAAAATTCTTGACCCCACCGAGACTAGAATCCTCAAACTTCCGGCTTGTAGCGTTTTGCCTTAACCAACTACGGTACGATGTGCATAGGAACTTATATTTTAACATTACAATATACATTTTTTTACATGCACGAACTCTAAAAGTATACACAATGAGGTAGAATTAAAATTTGTTATGGATTGTAGAGAAATATTGTAGTAGAATCTAGGAATAAATGCAGTATTATGATGTTTTGAAATTATTATGGAATTAATAGCAATTTACTGTATATGCAGAATTACAACGCCAAAAATCCGTCACTGTTTGTTTACTTTTGAGGAAATAGAACTTCTCCCTAATTATTCGACTTACATCAGCTCTTGTCTTCACGTTGTGTACGATCAAAGCTTTAAAACATCAAAATTATATTTGAATCTAATTAAGTGGAAAAAATAGACTATTATATCTCACATCCACCATGTAAAATAAATCAACGGATGTATGAATAAATGAATAAACAAATAAATGCAATTATTATTACATTATTTTAATAATAACATATTTGATTGTGTTAGTATTATATCGATATTAATATTTTTAAAAAGATCATGCATAAAATCTGCAGAAGATAGTAACGATAATTATCATCATCATCATCATAGTACATTCACGAATTTAGGCCATTTCTTGACCTGTTTCGGTCTCAAGAGAAACACCATCCAGAAGTCTTTTGAGTGGACGTCCTGATCTTCTTCTTCCTGCAGGTTGATATCTTAACATTTGTTTGGGTATTCTGTGATCTATTATTATTATTATTATTTTGTTCTTGTTATTTATCAGCAGCAGCTCTACAGGCCTATTCGAATCTCGGCTTCAGTCAGAATCCTCTTCCAGTCATCTCTGTCTCTTGCAACCAGCCAACATTCATCAATTCCCAGATTCCTCAGACCCTCTAAAATTCCATCTATCCAGCCAAATCTCGGTCATCGCACATTTCTTTTTCCTTTAAATTTACATTCCATAATTTTCTTGGATATTTCATATTCAGTCATTCTTTGTACGAGCCCTTCCCATCGCAACCTTGAAACTTTAATTGATGTAATCACATCACAAGACTTAAACAACTAATACAGCTCATGGTTATATCTTAAATGCCATTATCGTCTGTCGCATATTGGGCCACAATTTTTTCTTAATCTCTTTCTTTTTTAAATTAACTCAGTTTATTGATATTATTTAATATATTTTACACATGCTTTAAAATCTTACGTCATATATCGTCTATGATCTTGTAATATCCATTCGACTGTTAATTTCTATTCTAATTGCCATCTAACTTCTAATGATTTAATTTCAATTGCATTTCAAAATCATGATGATGAAATAGGCATTGGCAATGCATTTTCACACAGCTGAGACAGAGAGAGAGAGAGAGAGAGAGAGAGAGAGAGAGAGAGAGAGAGAGAGAGAGAGAGAGAGAGACAGAGAGAGACAGAGAGAGGGAGGGAGGGAGAGATATCGAGAGATAGAGATAGAGAGATAAAGAGAGAGATAGAGATAGAGATAGAGAGATAAAGAGAGAGATAGAGAGAGAAATATGTAGATAGATAGATAGAGAGGATAGAGAGATATAGACAGATAGAGAGATAGAGAGAGGGGAAGTATTGGTCTGAAAAAAAAAACATATGGAGAACCTTTACAAATTAGATCCTACAATTAATCTGATTGAGGCGATATTTCAATACAAAATTGTTATACAAACGATCATAAAAATAACACCCTTAATTTTTGATCCGATGGAGCGGTTTAAATATATATATATATATATATATATATATATATATCCGAGATCTTTTAAACATGATCCTTAAAAACTGACCAACTGAGGTAAAGTAAAAAGGAAAAATTCATCATCATCATCATAGTACATTCACGAATTTAGGCCATTTGTTGACCTGTTTCGGCCTCAAGAGAAACACCATCCAGAAGTCTTTTGAGTGGACGTCCTGGTCTTCTTCTTCCTGCAGGTTGATTAAAAAGGAAAAATTAAAAAATTAAAAAGCCCGCATATAGGTCTTTACAGATAGTAGTAGTACTCCTGTCATTCCTCTTGGAAGCATAGGAGTTTCGTGAAAGCGTATCACTGGACTTTGTTATTTGCTAATTCTCGACTTCATTCCAGTTTATTTCTTTCTTGTCAAATTCCTGTCATTAATGTGTTGCGTCATGTCATTTTTAACTTTCCTTTTTCTTAGGCAATCTCTGTCGCTTTAATTCCAGATAGGCCTATATCTTTGGCACAGTGTCTAAGTTCTCTTCTTGGAGTATACCAATCAATCCATTTATGATATTAAATATCCTTCCATATTTCATTTTGTGATGTTAGCTTCCATTTATTCTTTTCTCATACGATTCCTGGCCACCGTATTCTCAAAATAAATCACAGGCATCTGTTTATATACTGTATACATCTGCAATTATTTATATAAAGCACGTTTTCCTTTCCATGTTTCCCATATATCAATGCACTTTTCAGATTGCTATTGAATGCGATCCTTAAAAATAAACTCACTGAGCTAAATTCCTAAAAAAAAAAAACTATGGAGGTCCTTATACATGGAAATTTATCTTAAGTAATGTCACGACAGATTTCCAAATCATCGATAAATTCATTAAGTGAATACTGAATTTGGATTTCGAAATGAAGAGTTACATTTGTTAGGACTATTTAATAAATAAAATTAAGCTGTTTCTCAAAAATCATTATTTATATATAGTTATCGGTATTTTAAAATATTTATATATTTAATGTAAACGGCGATGTTCGAAAACAAATCAAAAATGTGAGATTATGTATATTCACTGCAACTTGATCATATTATTTATCGCCAAATAGGATCGCAATAATGAAACATCAAACTGTATATTATAATCAACATTGTAGGCCATTCATATATTTTTTTAGTGAACAACTCACTAACATTGCGAAATCTGTTCATAATTTACTATATTCAATGTGTCTGTTGGAGGAAAATAATGTTCTGACCCGTTCAGAATATTAAAAAGGAGGAGCTTCCTTTATCACAAAAACAGGAGCTGATAAAGATAAATCGATCAAGAACGAGGTGAAACACGACTGTCATTG
Source organism: Diploptera punctata (assembly GCA_030220185.1). Lineage (NCBI taxonomy): Eukaryota > Metazoa > Arthropoda > Insecta > Blattodea > Blaberidae > Diploptera > Diploptera punctata. Next base: position 3,446,625 of record JASPKZ010009808.1, on the reverse strand, counting down.
GTTTTAAAAGAAAATTCATTGAAACGTCATTGGTCACTGACTACCATTTGAGGCACTAGTTAAATAGTAAAAAAAAAAAGTCTGATGTATCCTACAGAATTTATCTTTCAAGATTCTCTAAAATTTGCATTTTTCATAAAAACTCAACCAGTGAGTGTTTTCAATACTAAAATGTAATTTTTGCGTCGTTATGAGTACCCCTAAATTACAATCGAAGAGGATGGATTCGATTGTTCCATTAATCATCTGATTTGTTAGAGCGTCATTAAATTAATTAATAACATAATTTTCAGGTTATTCTTCTTGTTTTCTAAGTATTTTAAGGGCATACTTTTAAAATCATGTTTTTCATTAAAAGTTATGAGTATCCTTCGGAAGATAAATATAGCCGTGAACTGCGTATCGTAAATTTAACGCACATAAAAGTACGTCCGTCCCACATAAGACTGGGCTTGGCAGACAACACTGCTCTGTTGTATTTACCACTCACTCACTCACTCACTCACTCACTCACTGCATAACCACACGTAGTCAGTTAGAGGAGTTTGCTAGTCGAGTGAAGACGTGTTTGCTTATGGCTTGTTGCACCGTTGAAATGCCAAAAAAAAAAAAAAAACGTCAACAAAGTGTGTTCTTGTACGACACATACGCCAAAACAGAGTTCTGTAATCGATTTCTTGACAGACATCGCGGGGTTCTAGTATCATGTAGAGAGACAGTGAGATGCGGGAACGTGCAATGTTATCTGCCAGGCCCAGTCTTATGTGGGACGTACTGTACTTCAGATCATAAATAAAAGTTAATTTAAGAAAGTTTGTCATTTATTTCAGAGTAACGTTTAATTCCGACGTTAATGGCATGAGTGATTGAAGACAATTTAGGCTAGTCAATAAAATCTATTTTTATTTTTTTTTCCACGTTATTTGCTATGAGCTAATTTTCATTGTATTTTTACAGGAAGTAGTTATATATCCACAACAATATTATGAAATATCGGGGTTTTTCCTCACCTGACAAATGTCAAGAAACTTTAAGGCTCAAACGATCCTCGAACATCATATGGCCATCGCAAACATCATCACTCATATTCATCTTAAATTAAGCTTAGGATTAGGGACTCTACTGGCTCTTCACTATCATCATCATCATCATCATGGCCCATCATATCATGGGGGCAACGTAATCCAGCCTTCCAGGCACCCCAATCTCACAAGTGGGTTACAATACGCCAATGCCAGGAGAGAACACCAGAAATATCCAAATGGGCAAATTGGGACATTAAATAAATTTTATATTTTTATAATTTGAATTTACAATATTATATACTTTTGATATGTTCTAAAATTTCACAAAAATCGGTGGAGCATGTGAGATGCAAATCTGCCACTGTACAAGACATTTCCTATTTATTTATCTTATTGGAACCTAGTATATACAATCGATATAAGACGATATATTTTATTTCGCATTATCAGAGCTTCCCAAACGTAAACATTCTTAGTTCTTTGTTCCTCGTCAAGTAGAACTTCACCATATAAATTAATAATAATAATAATAATAATAATAATAATAATAATAATAATATTGCTAATAATAATAACAAATATATAATAATTATAATAATAATAATAATAATAATAATAATAATAATAATAATAATAGGATTGTAGGCACTGCGCTACAAGTCGGAAGGTCGAGGGTTCAGGTCCTGGTGGGGTCAGGATTTTTAAACTGGTCCAAACCTTCTGGCGGCACTATGGCCCTGGGGTCGACACAGCCTCTAACGGAAATGAGTAACAGACGCTTGTTCTGGGGGTAAAGGCGGCCGTCACGCAGGGCTGACAACCCGGCTGACATAAAGTGCCGATTGTCTAGAAAACGTGGGAGCCTTAACCTCCTACTACCCCAAGGGCCTCCCGAGGCCTGTTGTGGGATTACTTTACTCTACTTACTTTATAATAGGGTTGTAGAAACGGGATCCAAGACAGGTTTGTTGGCAACTAGTGATAGAAAATTAGTCACACAGATAATTATAAATAATTTATAATTTAAATTAGTTGCAATCTATATCTGGCCATATATTGCACGCAAAAAACATATAATTACATGGCGACGTATACCATCAGTAAATCCAACTAATAGGACTCCATAGAGCATTATGTAAGTTTAATTTTTGCATATACAATGATTTTATTATTTTATTACACTTCACGATATGGTAACGATCACACACTTTGTTGCAGAGTTCGCAGACACACGCTTCTCCGGGTTCGTGGAATCTCTTGTTTACACATATTTCATGGTGAAATCCATGTATGGCAGTTTATGTGTATAACATCGATAAATACACTTGAAAAATGTAGTATTCGCAGAAAGTAAAGATATCATCGCTTCATCCGTTACAAGCTACCAGGAATTTATTGAAACCAATTCAAATTATTGATAACTAGCTAATACCCAGCGTGCGCTGCTACGCCTAAATAAATGAAAATTAATGTGCTTTTATGTTTAGTTGAATAAGTAAAAGGAAAAATAATTATAAATGTATAGTTTTCAGATACCCTGTTCTGATTATCCGGTGTTGCCCGGGTATCTACTTATCCCGATCTTCTTGACATAAATGAGCTGAAATACAAAAATTAATGTGTTTTTATGTTCAGTTAAATAAGTAGAAGGAAACATATACAGGGTGATTCAAAATTGACTTTACAACTTTACAAGCTTATAGAAATTTATTTAGAAGACCTACAGAATTGGTTTTAATGTCATATGATAGCACAACTCATCAAGTTTTCACCGACATAGTTTTATAGTACCTAGTTCTTTTACCGCGTGAGCTAACGTAGTTCATATCAAAATGGCTGCTTTCACAGGTGCCGAGCGTGCTTGTTGTGTGTTTTTGTTCGAAGAAACTAAATCTGCGACAATTGTTCAGCGTAGATTTCGTACCCAGTATGGTAAGGATCCTCCTAGCAGGCCAACAATTTATTCTTGGCACCAAGCATTTATTAGGACTGGCTGTTCTGTTAGTCATTCCAAGCATACTGGCCATCCACGTACGGCTGAAGCTGTGGTTGAACAAGTGAGGGATAACTTTGCTCGGAGCCCTAGGATATGACATTTAAACCAATTCTGTAGGTCTTCAAAACTTGATGAGTTGTGCTATCATATGACATTTAAACCAATTCCGTAGGTCTTCTAAATAAATTTCTATAAGCTTGTAAATTTGTAAAGTCAATTTTGAATCACGGTGTATATCGCAATTATTTTTATGTACCCCGTGCTGTTTACCCGGCGTTGTCCGCGAATCGACTCATCCTAATCTTCTTGGCATAAATGAGCTGAAAGACAAAAATTAATATACTTCTTATGATTAGTTGAATAAGTAGAATGAGAAATAATTATAAATGAATATCATAATTATTTTAAGATTTCCAGTACTGATTACCCGGTGTTGCCCGGGAATATAGTTATCTCGATCTTCTTGGCATAAATCAGCTAAAACATAATATTCGTTACTGTGAGTTATCCGTAAAAGAATACCCGAAATGTGCTGCTATGCTTGCACAGGTATCTACGTACTTGTCTCGGTATTCTTGGCATCAATTAAAACAAAAATGGTTATTGTGAGTTATCCATAAGAGATAAATATATGCGGCCGGGAACTTTTTTGTAGAGCTTTTTGAGTTATTCAATTCTGTATACATCAATTTTGTATATTTGTTATGGTTTAGGTAGCGTATTTTCCAATTAAAAATGACCACAGCGGTGGAGTAAACAGGGTATAACTATCCTTAATTTTAACACAGGCTCTCCATAATCCTATCGCTCCTAGCTGAAGTCGATCCCAGAGTACAGTCAGGGCAAACTTCCATGCTTATTTTCCAACTTCATAAACATCATCCAACGGGTAAAAAATAAGTGTTCCAAATGTTTATCATGCAAAACACAGAAGATATTAACCTTATATAAATGATTTATCTCATTTAAACTTACGTAAATTATTACAGTTCGTCGGCTGCTGGGTTTTAAACCTCGAAAGCAAAATAGTTTCTTTTTTCTCAAATATATCATCTCCTTCTGGTTCTGAAGTGCCAAGTTGTAACCAGGTTCCAATAAATCGAATTTAATAGTCCCACAATTAACCTTCTCAAATATGTAAATAGAGAATTATTGATGTACCGTTTAGTCTTCATAATAAATGCTAAACACAAAATGATTCAATTTTATTAATAAAAGTGTTTTCATAATTTAAGACAACATAAAAACTAAAAAAAGTCATTAAGAGGATGTTCATTTTTACTAAGTCCACAAATTACAGTACCAGTATGTTTCAACAGGGCCTTTCCTCCCTTCGCTTCCCAGCAGTAAACAGTATCAAGTACTAGACATGGGCGGCCTCTAAATCACTTACAATACGAAATTTTTACGATAAAAGGGTCATTGCAGTCGGTCTACATAGTGAAAGTTCTCTACATCCAGGACTATTACATAGCCAGCTAATAACACTGGTCGACAAAAATGAACTTTTTTTCTTTCATAAGAATAAAAATATGAAATTTTAGAAGTATTTTACACCCTGAATAAGGGTCGGAATTGAATACAAACAATTGTACACGTATCATTTTATTGAAAAAGGCATGTTTTTACAATAAGTGTTCAAACAGTCGACTCTGTGCCTCATTGCTTGCTTGATCGGCCAGCACGGCCGATCATGGCAGGATTCTTTTTGACGTCAAAACATTTATTGTTTTAACACTTATTATAAAACATGCCGTTTTCAATAAAATTATGTGTGTAATTGTTTGTATTCAATTCCGACCTTTACTGGTGAACACCTTCATCTGCAAATAACTCATAAACGACGTGTTTGCGACTATATGTTCCTTCACAAAAAAAAAATATTCTCTCTGCATGGCCTATCATCCCTATCATTTTGTCGGTGAGGTCCTGTTACACCCTGTATATAACAAAATATATAATAAAATTCAATATTAAACTGGATTAAGCAATTCGATTTTCTATAAAATAACTTAGATTAGGGTTGCGTACTTGATTGAAATCTAAAAAAAACTGGCAATGATTTGATTAGGTATTTACTTGATCAAAATTCATAATGTATTCAATAATTAAAACTATAAACGTTTTATGATTTTCACAGATATTTAACATTTAAATAAAACTGACTTGTATTTGACATTCTTGTTATTAATATATAATGTATTGAAAAAGCTGATCCTAATATTAAGTAAAATAAATGTTCTTGAAAATCATATGTAACTTAGTTTTATTTACTAAATAAAATACTTAATTCTGCGTAATAAACATTGAAATGGAACTTGATTTCAGATAGCAAAATCTAGAAGATCTACCTGGTGCCCCAACACCGCGGCGTACAGCTAATCAGTGACTGTTTTTATTCCTAACTTAATCTGTACTAAAATGGAAGATATTTTGTGAAATTTCAATATGAACTATAAAACCTAACGGTAAAGTTTATATCACAAAATTTGTCATGTGTATCTCAATTAACTCTTAAATTGGCGAAATAATAATTTCTCGTGCTAGTTAGTTAAATGTTTCGGACCGCAATGAAAACAAAATCATTGAAACTCTAAGTTACTCTTGTATACATTACTGTATACATTGTAGACTTTCACGGCAAGTGTCTTGATTCACGTCTTTCATGTTTTTCGGGCGAAATGACAGTGGTCTGGTTTCATTAACACTCAATGTTTTGTCTACTACTGCGGTAGACATCCTCAGGAGATTCTGCGTGTTCTATGACCTCTTAACTCTTCAACTGTCGGCTGCAGTTGAAGAGTTAGGAGGTCATAGAGCACGCAGAATCTCCTGAGGATGTCTACCGCAGTAGTAGCGAAACATTGAGTGTTAATAAAACCAGACCACGGCCAGTTAGCCCGATAGACATGAAAAACATGAATCAATTACTGTGTAATTTGAAACGAACTTAGGCAATTTCTACTCATTTTTCTATTGTCCTATAAACTATCTTAAATTAAATCAATGTATTTTATAGGATACATTTCCAATTTAAGGGTAAAATGTGATTGGCTATAAGTGTTTCGGCAACAAGAAACGACTAAATAGATTTACAAAATTTTTCGTAATATACGGAAGTTTGACATCCGTGAACTATAATTTTATCAAGTATCTTTATTCTGTTAAAGTGTCAATAAATTACATTGTTTATAATGTAAATATTTGTGTATAATTTTAAATAAAGTTTAAGTTAACATTTACTTATTCTCCTAGCACATGTCTTAAAGAATAGCCTAATCACATAACATAAAAATTATTCTTGTTCGGGGTCGCAGATTTCGTGAAAGCTTATGTTTTGCTAAGATTTAAATGTTCTCTTGTTGATTTAAGCAGGTGCAAGTTAATTTCTAAAATCAATAAGTATTTAGTCTCATTCTTGCCAAACTTCAGAAAAATCTCAAAGCATGAATAATTTTGACATGTCTGAAATAACATTTTATAGAACTTTGTATATTCCACTAGATTAAATTGCTTGCAATCTGAATTATATATAATTTGAAATAAAATCGAAATTAAATTTTAAGCTAATGTTATAACACGTTTCTATGCCTACATACCTTAAATTAAAATAAGGGATGATATAAATATTTTACCGGTAAATTTAGGTATTCCCTAGATAGCATACATTTCGCCATTACTTGTACATTTTTAGGGATTATTGTAAATTTTAGAATGCTATATGATTACATTAAGTATTCATAAAGTTTTATGATTATGGATAACATCGAAGGTATAGAAAAAGAGAACATAAAACATAGAATTGAATTGAGTAGCAAAATAATATCATCATTAAATTCCATATGGTGGGATAAGCATATTTGGAAAGACACAAAAAAAATATTGGTAAAACATTGGTGGAATCTGTTGCAATGTACGGAAGTGAGGTATGGACAATCAATAAGTACTACAAAAATAGACTAATAGCTCTAGAAATAGATTATTTACGAAGAAGTGCCAGAAAGTCTAAATTAGAACGTGTCACAAATAAGGAAATTAGAAACATAATGGAAGCAGAAGAAAGCATAATTGAAATAATTGAGGAAAAGGAATTAAAGTGGTTAGGAAATGTTTTAAGAATGGAAGATGAGCGATGGCCGAAGCAACTATATGAATGGCATCCTAATAGAAAGAAGAAAAGAGGAAGACCAAGGTTAACATGGAAGGAAAACATGAAGACAGTAATGCAAGCTAGAGGGCTAAGCATCGAAGATGCCCAAGACCGTAGGCTTTTGGAGGTTTGGCACGGGAAGACGGCAGCAGCTGTAAAAACCCGAAGATAGATAGATACATAGATAAAGTTTTACTCTTAATTACCTATTTTGAGAAAGTTTTATGCACGCCCGTTAAAACGTTGTTATACTTCCTCAAGAAATACGGTATATAATAACTTTATTTTACCTGGCAGAGTTAAGGCCTTAAGGCCTTGTCTTGGTAGTGCAAGATTGCAACATTTTAAGGTTCGTCAAAATACCTAAACTCTACTCTTACACTACTGTACTTTCTAACAAACTAGTGTTTCAAATTTGGTCTACATATTTCTTAAAAATTTAGATCACTTAGCCTATAACATTAAAGGAACATACTTTCATAATTCATTGTTATATCTAAAATTCGTTTCAACCAAAGAGACCTCTTTTACTAAATATGTCGGCCTTTTCATGCCCGAACTTGATTTAACGATAACATAAGCTGTACTTACCTATATTCTTGCAAAAATATATTCAATTCTAAGTAATTAAAATGGTGCGTGATTATAAAAATTCGCTTTATCGCCTATTTCAACACGTACACAATAAAAATATTAAATTATAGCTTTCTTAGAAATGATAACGAAGTGCGAGTGCAAAATTATCCTAATTCAACTCTAACCACTTGACCATCCGGATCAACACCCTGGGTTGGACATTTCAAATCTCACATAACTTTCCTTCAGTATTTGATAGAAATGTCATAAGAATATACTGTTGTGAATTATAGTGGATCCAAGTTAATTGAAATGGTTGATACATAGGTTCTGCATCAGGGACATGTGATAGTCTACAGGAGACAAAGTGTAGGTGTGATTTCAAGTACCGTTATCTTTTGTTCATTTTGAATGTCTGAAAATACACAATATAATTTACAGTGACTTAATTGTGGGTTGTCCACCGCTGTGGTATATAGGTAGCGTGCTGCCTTGTCACGCAGAGGGGCCCGGGGTTCGATCCCCGCTCGGGGCAGTTTTCCTGGGTGAGGTTTTTATCGGGGTTTTTCCTCACCTGTAAGACAAATGTCAGGAAAACTTTAAGGCCCAAACGGTCCCCGAAATCATATGGCCATCATCATCCTTATCATTATCACCATCATCATCATCCTTCACCGGTGTGGAAAGCAACGGGAAGCTACCACATCTACAGTTCCCTAGTAAAGCTAGCATGAAAATGCTATCATTGCAGTGAAAGACCTGCTCTCGGGCAGAATTACTATGGATGGAATTGTGGTTTCTGGAGAAATGCATTGAGCGTTTAAACCTGAAGGGAATCTGTTAAGTAACACAATAAATCGATTGTATATTGCATCCGAAGTAAGTTCCCGTTGTACTGTAAACAAACTTGCAATGATACATTACTCCGTCTATGGGGACCGTGATGCTACTTTTACCTGCCATATGAGTGAATTCTCTGTAGAAGTGTGAATGGTAGAAACACTTGTCTTAGGCTACATCGTATTTACGGGAAATAAGACTAAGGTAAGATGGTACCAATAATTAGGAACTTCCTCCATTTCTTATTTATTTATGACAAAAATTATAAATGGGCTTACCTAATCGTACGTTTACGTTTTTCTATGATATCGATAGATCTCCTTTATTTGTTATTTAATTAGGTCTACTAGCAGAATACATGCGCCATGTTGATTTTCCTGTCATTTTCAACACACCCTCAATGGTTAATGTAGGATTTTTTTCACTGAACTGTTTGAAAACATTCAATTTAATTTGTTTCTCTCCGCTTTTCAAAGATTTTTCCTTTCTAATGCTTCAAACGTTTTATAGGAAAAGCAGCCATTCGAAACAATTGAAATTCTAAAGTCTTCTGCATTGCGCATGTCTAAGAATTAAACTATAAAAACGTTATTTATTTAATCTATTAAAATTTTAATTACATATAGGGCCTATTAAATTCTCCCAGAGAACTTATATACACATGTGCTTGATAATATATACTTTATTATTTATATTTTATTTATTTATTTCGAGTGTTAGAAAGTGAACTACATTTTCATACACGCTTAAAGGTAAACAGTTATTCATAAGTAATGCCACGAGTGATTTCCAAATTATCGATGAATTCAAGACTCACGAAGTGAGGAGTGAATTTATCTACAGAATTTGGAAATCAAGAGTGGCTTTTGTTAGGACCATTTAACGAAAAAAAATTAAGCTGTTTACTCACAAATCATTATTTAAATATAGTAATTTTAAAATATTTATATATTTAATGTAAAGGGCGATGTTTGAAAACAAATTAGAAGCGTTCGTTATGCTTCATTTGTTCATCACTGCTACCAGATCATATCATTTATTGCCAAAGGATCGCAATATTGTAAGAATGCACCCTAGTGGAGAAAAAAATAAACACATCAAACAGTTTATAACCAACATTACAGGTTATTAATTAATTTATGATGTCCTATGATGTAAATTATATTTTTCTGGAATGTAAATTCCTGGGAAATAATACATTTAAGAAAGTGCAAACAGTGGTTTCTTTTTATTGTGGTGTAATCAATTACTACGAATGTTTTTATATTATATCCCGCAAGCAGTATCTGTTTACATTTGTGCACCATATAAAATTAAACTGATAAAATCGGGGTGAAAGAGACTGTGATTGGTTGTAAATCAAAATTCATTGAAATGTGATTGGCCACTGACTCCCATTTGGGGCACGAGTTAAATATTCACCTTAAAATCCTTTCCCTAGTAATAACAATCGTATCAATACAACGTGTAACTGCCATCCTCAGCCATCCCGTCAACTTCCTCGTGGACTTAAGCTGTTTTGTTCCAAGATTTTCAGCGAAGAGACTTCTTACTCTATTGTGCCAAGTGATACGCAAGATTTCTCCGAAGGGGCAAGATTCCAAGACATGGAAAAGAGTTTCAGGCTCGTTAAATCAACGCCTACAACCTAATGCCCTTCTGATTTAGCGGGAACGTTTCGAGTGGCGCCTTCATTTGCCATTACACTGGTCGACAAAAATGAATTTTTTTTCTTTCACTAGAATAAAAATATGAGATTTTAGAATTATTTTTATCCTGAATTTAAATATCATATCAGTTTTTTCTTGTCATGTAAGAGTTTTCTGTGATATTCTTTTACATTTTTTATAATTTTTAATAAAATCCATCTAACTCTAACTCATTCTGATTTACCTAGAAAGTGGTAGATAGTGAATTTCGGGCATTTTTTTGTATCTGGAACATCTCTCTTCTTGGTCCAACTGTAGTCAGCCAGCATATTAGAACTCCACTTGCCTTGGTATCTCTTTAACATTGTGGAAATTTGCTGATGAAAATGCTCACCGTGCCCATCAGAGACAGCCCCAAGATTTTCCGGAAGAAGTCTAAGTGAGAGTCAAAAAAGTATATTTTTAAGGACATGTTTTATCCCATGACAGGTCAAAGAGAATGCTAAAATCTATTTTTAAAAAGTAGCTGCCACAAAAAACTGTGCATGATGGAAAAATTCTGAATACATATCTGAATTCAGTATGAAAAAATGCACTAGATTCACTAATCAGATGTATTGTGAAGAAAACCTTGTCGACCAGTGTTATTAGTCTAATTACACTGGTCAACATGGTTTTTGTCTCATGAGTACCAATAGTTCTACTTAATGCAGCTTTTTATCGTGTTTTCAAATATGTATTCGGAATTTCTCCATCACCCACAATTTATTTTATTTCAATTTCAATTCATGGATTTAAATAATTATTTTTTAATAAACGTTTTTCTCGTTCATTTGCCCATTGTAAAATAAAACCAAATGAGCTAATATTTCAGCTATGGAAAAGAGATATCAAGGCAAATGGAATCCTAATATGCTGGCCGATTATTGTTGGACCATCAAGAGGGATGCTCTACAGGCGAAATATAGCAGAAAATCGTAATTTCTTACTTTCTAGGTGAGTCCGAATGTTCGAATATTGTGTAGTTACGAATGTGGAAAATAGTAAAGTGTTTAAAATGATACATTCCTGTCTCTCAGAAACCTTGCGTGATGGAGAAAAACCGATATCATATTTAAATTCAGGAGAAAAAATACTATCAGAATCACACATTTTTCTTTCTGAGACAAAAAATATTTTTTGTAGCTCAGTGTTATTCCCTAACATTTTTTAAAAATATTAATAACCTATAAGTACCTTTCATATTAGTATTCCTAAATTAAAATGTCAATTTTAATTTAATTGAGGAAGACTGACATGAAATGGTACTTATATCAATATTAAAAGAAATTAATACATAGCCTCAATTGTGATTACAATGAATTTTATAAATATTGATAATTATCAGTGTTGAAATGAAATTAAAGTTTATTTCTAATTAAAATTACATGTCACGCAGAAGAGTTATATCAGTATCAAGTACTGTATATTCTCTTAAATTGTAGCCGCTCTTTTGGCGAATTCCGAAGGAATGAAGCTACTGAGGTAGTTCTCATAAAATAGAATATGACGATGCGAGGTTGGGAAGTGGTTTTTACAGAATCGAGGAAAATGTTTAAAAATCGAGCGATAGCGAGGTTTTTAATTTCCGAGATTCTGTAAAACACTTCACAAACGTGCGTTGTACATTATTTTTTGCGCGACGGTGTTTTCAATATAATGAATAATAGCAAAATAATAACATCTTTGTTAGAAGTATTTGCGTTCATTATAAACAACTGACTAACGTTAACAGTGTGGGCAATGTTTATTAATTGAAACAACAGGAGGACGTGAGACCAATTGATGATAAAATAACAGGAGGCCATGAGAACATTTAGTTATAAAATTGCGCAAGTACTTATTTATTGTTTTATATTGTTTCAAATTAAGTTCAGTTCATTTAAAATGCAGTGGTTTGTTTCGTATAATGTATATTAACACTACCTTTTCGATATTTTTTTTTTGTATATACATTATATGTAGTATATATAGAGGGCAGTAGTTTTACTTTCCACACGCGTTACCTCCCACATGTAATATTACAGTATAGTTATTTTATTACAGTACAGTTATTAAGTTGGCAACCCCGAAATGTAGGAAGTTGAACTTTCAATCATGGTCGCCATTGTTGTAAGTACGACAAAACGCACTATTGCGCAGTTATGGCCTTTCAAGGGAAATTCCCAGTAAGAAGTAAAATTTGTATTCAGAATTCAATATTAGGGCAAGTTAATTCATTTAAATACTTAGGATATATTCTAACTTATAATGAGGAATGTGATATATCCTTTAAAATACAAAACTATAATAAAGCTTTAAGAATTATCAACCAAGTTTTTAAACCATCAAAATTGCAGAGACACACAAGAATGAAAATCTATAAAATTCTCGCTAGACCCATAATCTGTTATGGCAGTGAAGCTTGGACCATCAGAACTCAGGATGATCGTCATATTACAGCCACGGAGATGAAATTTCTGCGACGAACTGCAGGTTATAACCTTCTAGACCACCAAAGAAATTCAACAATAGCCAGAGAGTTAAACATCGTACCTATATCTGAATACCTCCAAGAATATAGAAACAATTGGCTAGCCCATATTCAGCGCATGGATCGTCACAGAATAGCAAAACAAATTCTTCACTACATTCCTCGAGGCAGAAGATCTGTGGGTCGACCTTTTCGGAGATGGCGGGAGACCGTAACGGGCCACTGGGCCTATTACTTGAAAGGACGACGATGATGATGATGATGTTTTAATGTTTCCAGATGTTCCTCGATCATATCTACTAGACAATGAAAATTACCATGACCTAAATGGGATATAGGCCTGTCATATAAGTTATGTTTGTGTGTATCCATTAACGATCTAGCGGCCGCAATTTTGTTCAATCGAAACTACACTTACCATATAGGAACTAATAAAAATAACTAAGATCGAGTTCGTTAACCAGAAAAATCGGACTATTATCACTTGAAACGAAATTTTAAAAATCGCTCTAGCGACCACAATTGTCGATGTTTCACAATGAAACTCAGTAAGTTACATGCTATTAAAATATACCGAGCAAATCCGATCATTAGAAGCATGGGTTTACCTGAAACCCGAAATAAAAAATACACTCTAGCAACCGCCATGTTTGCTTCGTCCAAATGTTTACCATACTATTTAAATAAATCTTAAATTGGTAATGTATTCATTATATTAGATACATTAGTTTTTTTATTCAATGCCCCAGGTTGTCATTTCGACATTTCTGGTGTTCTCTCCTTGCATTCGCTTAATTATAACCCACTTTTGAAGTTGGGGCGCCTAGAAGGCGGAGTTACGTTATTCCGATGACATGATGGGTGATAAATGATAATGCAGCGCCAGGAGAGTTCTTAACCTAAATACCAGACCATGGGCAACACAGGAATGATTCCCTTTAACGAAAAATTCCTATGGTTTGGCCGGGAATCGAACGTGGGAGCTCATGAACAATAATCAGAAACACAGACTACTAGTCCATGAGGTGGTCAGATACACTAGTTTAATTAATTAATTTTTATTAAATTTATTTAATATTTTTATTAAAGTAATGGAAATGATTGAAATAATTTAAATTGGTGTCAAATTATACAAAAATGTGCAAATAGTTAATAATGTAGGTTATGGACGATTTGTTTTCACTGCAGTACGAAACTTTTAAATAAAGTGGCATCTGAAACTGAGTTCCTCCATTTTAATAAAATAAATATATATTCCGTAAACCACCAACATATAACCGTAAATTCGATTTATTTAGTAAACGCAGTTCCTGGGAGACGGACGTTTTATTGACGAAATCTAAATTATGGATTTTTAAGTACTTGTACTATCTTATAATGGTCTGAATGTTATTTTCAAATACGTATAATTCAAAACTTTCACAAAGATTGTTCTTCAATTGTCCTTTTCTCATTATTATAAATTTTGAAGTTATCTCAGTTACCAAAATAAATGAATTAATTCAATTTTAAATAAATTTTAAATACAGAAATCTGCATTAAACTCTGTGCCATCTGTAGGTGATTAAAAATCTTTATAATTATTTAAAACGTAACTATTAAATGTGGGGTTTAACATTGTTGAAACGTTACTACAATTACCAACGTATTCGCCTAATTTTGAGGAAGAACTCAAATTATATCAAGGCTTAAAGTCAAATATAAGATTTACTATGGTTAAATACGTTACGCTAATTGTCAAGAAATTCACCTAATTTAAAAATAAAAGCAACTTTCTGAATAATGTAAGGCTTAAAAATAAATATAGGACTTATCATTGTTCAAAATGGTGCGCACATTATCAAGGAATTCACCTAGTTTTGATAAAAAACTATTCAATTATTTTAAGATTTTAAATTTAAATATTGGAATTAAATTGTGGTGTGAGTCAAGGCTGTCCCCTATCCCCAACGCTCTTTGGGAATTATATCAACGAATAATATGTTGCTGGAACCAGAAATATCGATTCCGATTGAGGGTCTTTCCACTTTTCAGCGGTTGCCCTTTTACCAGCCGGCTGCTGGCCCTTCACATCCACATGTGTCAATCACAGAGGTAGATGATCAACAGCCAGTGATGGGGTGACATGTGGTTAGCATGTCGAGTCCCCCAGCCGTTATAGCTGGTTCCTCAACCTGGAGCCGCTACTTATTGTAGCTACCCAATTGCCTCACGATGCTGGGTGGGCACCGGTCCCATACTGGCCGAAATGCTATGAGAAAATTTCTTCCCCCATGGAGACTCGAACCAGCGCAAGTCCCGTAGCTCTGCGCCAAGGCTTCCTACCTTAACCGCTCGGCTACGGCGCGGGACACCAGAAATATAAATTTGGAATATAAATACCAGAAAATGCAAAATTAAACAATCTATTGTTTTCAGATGATCAAATAATAATTGCAAATTCAGAATATAATCTGCAGAAAGGTCTCTATGAAATTAAAATTACAGAAGAATTTGGATTGAAGATATCTACACAGAAAACCCAAATTATGACGTTTCAAGGTGTAGATGCTGTCAGAAGTAAAATTGTACTTGACAATAAAATTTTGGAGCAGGTGAATAATTTTACATATCTAGGATGCAATATCTCATATGAATAAGAAAAGGATGTAAATGGAAAAATATCAACATTTTTCAGGATTTTAGGGTTAATAAATTCTATCTTCAAGCCACAGTTAGTCCGAAAACATTCAAGACTAAAAGTAATAAAAACACTGGCTCTACCAACTCTTTTGTATGGTAGTGAAGTATGGACTTTGAAACAGAAGGATATACAGAGACTTAGATCCGCTGAAATGAGATCCCTTCGGAGGACTGCAGGATACACACAACCAGATCACAAAAAAATGACATCTTAAAAGAATTACACATGGAACGTTTAGAAAACAAAATTTGTGATTATAAGTAAAGAACATGTTCATCGAATGGAAAGATGTCAGGATACCCAAACAAATGTTAAGATATCAACTGCAAAGGAAGAAGAAGACCAGGACGTCCACTCACAAGACTTTTGGATGGTGTTTCTCTTGAGGCCGAAGCAGGTCAATAAATGGCCTAAATTCGTGAATGTACTATGATGATGAAGATGAACATTGTTAAAAACGTCAAGTCAATTACCAAATAATTTATCTAATTTTGAAAAAAAATCAGGTGATTTAAGGCTTAAAAATTAAACGTAGAATTTAACATTGTTAAAACGTAACGTCAATTATCAAGGAATTCACCTAGTTTTCAGAAAAGAACTTTCACTTTATTTTAAGATTAAAAATTAAATATACGATTTAAAATTATTGCAAACGTTATGTATATTATGAAGGAATTTACCTCCCTTTTGAGAAATATAAATTTAAATTAATCTGAAGCATTTAAAATTAAAATACAGTATTTAATATTGTTGAAAATATTATGTCAATATCCATGGAATTCACCTAATAATAATAAAAATAATATTTAAACAATATTATTTATTTTATCAAAAATCCAAGGTTACAAAACGGTTAATTAAGGAGATAAGAACTTTTCGTTAGTTTATTAGAAATTTCATAAAGTAACCTAAATTAAACTAATTACATTATAGCATATTTAGAATTATTGTGAAAAATTGATTACCAGTATCGAATGTAAATTAAGAGGTTAGATAATTGTTATCAGGATATAAGGAACTATAATGTCGGAAATATATCAATTATTATTTAGGGACCAAAAATTACAATCAATGTACAATGCTATCTGCATAGCTTTGGCCCTACTTTATGAGTAGATCTGGGGCATCTAGAACATTTTTCTCTTAAGTAATGTACAAACATACAGTAGGCCTACTACATCAACACTGGGGAGCAGAGAAGATCACCGTATACAAGTAGTTGTTTTTTTTATAGTAGGCTGTAATATCGACGTAATATTGAAATTAATGTTCTCGGCAAGTTATTTGCATGCAATAGTTAATATGAGTAAAGAGAAAATTATTGCCGGAACCGGGATTTGAAATTGATCTTTACGCGTTGACGCTCTAACCAATTGTGCTATTCAGGAAATACAAGAACAGACACAATTTTTTCTCTATTTGAAATACCTGTGGCATATACGTTCACTGCTGTTGGGTACAAACAGAGAAAACATTTGGTCTGCTGTTGCACTGCCTGAGTAGGACAACTGGTTAGTGCGTCAGCGCGTGAAGGTGAATATCGTGGGCTCAAATCCCGGTTACGACAAACTTTTCCATTTAGTTGTATCATATGCCGGCGGATTTAACTTATGAAAAATGTCCTAGATTCACCAGCTCTACTAGGTCTTAAAGAAAATAGAGTGTTAAACTTTAAGTATGGATTGCTCATTTGAAAGTGTTTAGGATTAGTGATTAAAGCACACAAATCACAAAATTAAATACCTAGACCTAAATAATTAATAGTAAATCTATCCATCATAAAGGTATGGAGAAAGCAGTTTTTTAAATATTTTCTCAGGTAGAAGCAGATAGTAGACTTTCTTGGGGTATTTTTTCCTAAACTGGAGTAGTCCTGTATGGATGGTTTTGAGGTGGTTATTCAATATTTGTATTTTGATTCTTGGGGTCACTATTGCTAAACATCTTCCATATGTAGAAATAAAAAAAAGTAATATCAACACCGGTCCGAAAATGCTTAGTTGTAGTGTTATTATGGTTTAGAGTTAAATTAAATGCATTAAATTGTAAATGTTTTTGAAACGTGTAATACAATAAAGGACAACTAACAAACGTATTATAACCTTGTAGAAGATTTCCGGGCTGTTGGTCGTGGTCTTGAGTCTTGAAGTGCCCCGACGTTTCTCCAGATTGGCAACACTTGAGGACGTCGGACACAGTATCTGGCGAAACGTCGTGGAACTTCAAGCCTCAAGACCAGCGACCAACAGCCCGGAAATCTTCTATAAGAGCATCACTCTAATTCCGGACGCGAAAGCCTATATCAATAAACTAACAAACGTATTATACATTTCAATAAATTCCGAAAGAGTTTTTTGTTGACTTTATATATATTCTACTTTGATAAATTCGTGATTTAGAAACCAACCATTTACGGACCTATGTTCATTTACTTTCTTTCTTTTTTCGGTATTTACTCAGGAAACCAAAGTGTTCATTATCATTATCCTGTAGCTCCATTTAGGAGCATAAGACTCAGTAAGAGCGATTACTGGCAACAGCTTTCTCTTCATTCCAGAACTTTCCTATCCTCTTCACCTCATCTTAGACAGTTCGCTTGCAGGTATCACATGGACGTTCTCTATTCCTGGATCCCTGAGGATTCTAATCAAGGACACGTCTTTCCACAGAGTCTGGATTTTTCCTAATAGTGTGGCCTATCCAGCGCATCCTAATTTACACTTCTACCATCTCCTCGCCAACATTACCCAACAAGACTTTGTGTCTTACAACTTCAGGCCTAGTAGGCATATATTGAACATTATAAAAGTTTGTAGCATTTGTTGCATTTTACTCTTAAATAACCAAATTTCTAATCTTTAATAAAATTAATCATTTGAATATTTTAAAATAATAAATATAAAGCATCTATTTTTGCTTATATTATTATAAATCAATATATAACTAATTACTTTCTTCTGTATTATTGGTTATAATCCATTACATTATATGATTTATATTATTTTATGTATATCATTCTCCATTCCATTAATTCTCTTGTTAGAATAAGTCTTATTCCCAATACATTATTATTTTTTATTTGTATTTGCCACAATTTATGTAAAAATGAAACTGGCCCCAACTTTAAATGTATATATTCTATTTGTATTATTCATGTAACTGAACTGCACCCGAGCACGAGCACTTGCTCATTCGGGTGTCAATACTGTATTTAACATTTATTTGTAAATAAAATGTATTCTTATTCTTTAAATAATACAGATTTAACGTTGATTCTATATAATATAAATATAGCATTTCTTTAAATACGTTTATTTTCCAGATATTTCTCAGTGCCATAAAGGCAATATTTGCTTTATTTATTTTCTGAGCTACATCGTTTGAAGTATCTCCTGTTAACCCAACTTTTCGTTATAGAATAAATCCTCCGACTGTTTAATCACACGAAGAGGAGAATTTTGAAGTCTGGTGTGGAAAGCATAATGACATATGGTGCTGAGGGATGGACTTTGGTAGAGGGACAAAAAACTAAGATCTTGGCAGTGGAGATGGATGGAATAAGACGCAGTGCCAGGGTGTCCAGGTTGGAAAGAAGAAGAAATGAAGAAGTGAGGCAGATGATGGATATGGAGGAGACAGTGGTGGAAAGGATCGAAAGACGAGCTCTTCAGTGGTATGGCCATGTGAGGAGAATGGAGGATGATAGGTGGCCCAGAACTCTTTTGGAATGGTCACCTTCTGGTAGAAGGAAACGGGACAGGCCAAGAACAACTTGGAGAGGAGAGATCCATAGATTGATGAACGACCGAGGTCTGGAGGAGGATGAATGGCGTGATCGGCAAGAATGGCGAATGGGAATACAGGGTAACCGCTGAAAAGTGGAGAGGCCCTCAAAAGTAAAAAAAAAAAAAAAAAGTAAGCTGTTTAATCAATCATCTTTCTATCTAAATAAATTTCTCACTTTGGTTATTACCAGGAATAAGTCAATGAATGGTTCAAAGCTAGAGTGATTTACTTCCGTTAGCTGTTTAAACCTTAGATACATCGAATAGCATAACTGTAACATAATTTAAATTTTTATTTTAATGAACTTACTTAAATAGGGTCTGTCGAAAGTGACAAAAACTAAACATATAAAAGTACAACTAAACAGAAAAAAAACTATCTGAATCAGGATTTGAAACCTCGGTCTCACTTTATGCGCTTAACGCACTAACCAATTGTGCTACTCAGAAAATCCAAGAGCGGACACAAATTTCTCTCTACCTGAAATCCCCATATAACTATAGTACTGATCTTCTATTCACATTGCAACATATTGCGTCTACTAAGATGGCATTATGATGGGATTTATACATATTCTGTGGCATCTCAGCTAATTTAGAACGTAATATTGAAATTAATATACTAAGGAAAGCTATTTGTTTGCAATAGTTAATACAACAAAAGGGAAAAATATATCTTCGAACAAGATTTTGAATCCAAGATCTTCAACTTTACGCGCCGGCGCACTAACAAATTCTGTTACTCAGAAAATCCAGGAGAAAAAATGTTTTCCTTTAATTGTAGTAACTATTGCATGCGATTAGGTTACCTCAGCACATTAATTTTAATATTACAGGATAATATAGATATATAAAATCAAATTTGGAATTTGTACAATGGATATAAAACAAGATAGAACTACAATGTAGTTGAAATGGTAGTTTAAATGAAAAGGAATATCAATAACTAGAATTTGGAGACAGGCCATAGAGGATAGTCTCTTTAGCATGATTTTTACTGTTTGTGCTGGTGAGATCCTTGTTGCTACAGGAATTAGTGTTTTAAGGTATTATTTTTCTTTTAGATATTGTACCGCTAGCATCTATAAGTAAACACTGAACTTAATGGCTTCCACGTAGTATTTATCCTTGAATTAAGGGACGTAGGCTCCTATATAACCTTTCTCCAACGACTGGTTGTTTAAGGACGTATTGTTTATGCTTAAGTTTAATTTAAAAAAACTTTTTTGTAAATTTTTAATAGAATTGAACAAAACAATTATTTTCTATTATAATCGCAGATATATTATATTTTATCCTATACTTACTCTCTGGCACTATCGAACCCGTAGGTTCACGGCCGCGCGGACATAAGCTCTCCATACACCCCTATCCTGAGCTAATGCTTTCCAATCATTCCCTGTATAATCTGATTCCCTCAAATCATAGTTAATGTTATTCTCCCACCTCATTCTTGGTCTACCAACTGGGCGTTTTCCCTCTGGCTTTCCTACAAGCAGCTTCCATGCAAGTATTTCATTCCCCATCCGTGCATATTTTATCCTATATGAGTGTTTAAAGTCTTAAAGTAAAATAAAACTTGTATTTAAGGGCAGTCTGTTTTGAAGAAAAATAGCAAGTAGCTTTAATAATAATAATAATAATAATAATAATAATAATAATAATAGTAATAATAATATATAGACATAGCTTAAAGTATATAATTTTAAAAGTGGTGTAAGAACTACTACGTTCCAAGCAGATTATATGTCTAATTCTAAATAAATAACATTATTACAAATTGATTTCTTGATTAAGATTATATTTAGTTTCACAAAGGCTGCGAAAAGGTTATTGTTTTTAATAGGGAGGAGATCCTCTAATTCTTTCCAGATTGAAAGCTTACAGGAACCAACCTGGACAATAACCCAGGATCCAATCCCTACCTTCTCGTGGTGCAGCTGTTAACATATTGTTTATGCAATATGAACCAAAGCGATGGGCTACCCACTAAATAGCACTGGTCAGCTTAGTGGGTTATATGGTGACCGATCTGGTTTTTCTTCTTTTCCTAGTACCAGATCCCTCTTTTTACTTTCCTATCCAGTCTCCCTTGTATGACCTCTTGTTTTCTTCCACCCTGATGATATTAGAGTATTCGAGACCGAAGGGTTCATTTCTCTCTTTCCTATATCTCTTTCTTTTAACTTCGTGGGCACTCATCTTGAATGTCCACATGAGCTGCATATTCAAATGCAGCCCCATTGCAACTCATAGTATAAGTATGCAATGGATTCGTGTTATAAACTACGTCTGGATACACGTAAGACATTATTTTCCTTTGTTTTTTATATACACTAGACAGGGACAATTTAATTAGACTTGCTTGTATACATTTTATTGTTAGTTTTAGTCTTAATTTTAACTAACATTAACTGTTTGTATTATAGATCGTAATATATTAGATATTATCTTTTTGATCAAATTTGTACTTAGTATTTAATCCATCCATCCATAGTAATTCTGCCCGAAGGCAGGTCCTTCACTGCAATCATAGCATTTTCATGCTATGCTTGCAGCTTTACTAGGGAATTGTGTAGGTGTGGTAGCTTCCCGTTGCTTTCCACACTTGTGAAGGATGATGATGATAATGGTAATGATAAGGATGATGATAATGATGATGGCCATATGATTTCTGGGACCGTTTGGGCCTTAAAGTTTTCCTGACATTTGTCTTACAGGTGAGGAAAAACCCCGATAAAAACCTCACCCAGAAAAACTGCCCCGACCGGGGATCGAACCCGGGCCCGCTGCGTGACAAGGCAGCACGCTACCTCGAGACCACAGCGGTGGACGTAGTATTTAATATTAGAGTTAATTAAGATTGTTATATTCTGATGTAATATATGTTTGTCCTGGTGAGTGGAAGAGAAGGCCACATGGCCTTAACTCCACCAGCCTAAATAAATAAATCTAAATCTAAGAAGAATGAAGAACTGAATGAAGTTTTATAAATGTTTAAGTATATTATTATTGTTTTTTTTCTTCCTCTTTTTAGTTTACATTGTTTTTCCTTCTTGTTAACTTTCTTTTATTCTCACATATAGACATAAGGACAGCACACTCACGCTGACCCAAAGTGGAGATTTAAAATCCCCTACCCCGCCGGGAATCGAACCTGGGTCGCAAGGTAGAGATTCAACCGTTGTTGGTTATCCTAGGTTCTTCTAAACCATGCTCGTGATATTATTGATTTGAAGCAAGTATATTACATCTGCAGATTGATTCCAGAGATCCGTTGCTTCAGCTGTCGATACATGCAATATATTATGTTGTGGTGATGCTTCTTTTCTATTGCACTTTGGACAGATTCGGAATGTTTTATTGTCATGTATTATTATAAGAGTTTTAAGGTGTCTTGTTTTAAGACTTCTTATATCTGTCTGTTGCAGTGTCGTCGTGATGGAGTCTCCAGGGTTCTTTGCTTTATACCAGTTGTGTTGTGGTAATTTCCATATTTTGTTTGTCTTTGTTTTAAAATTTGGACGGATATCACTGAAAGTTAATTGTTCTATTTCTGATGTTGTGTTTCTGCTTCCTTTATTGCCAAGCTGTCTACCGTTTCGTTATTCCATATGTGATGCAATTCACTGGAGGCGTATTTCAGATTTTTTAAATAGTTCTTTAAACTGTCTCACTATGGTTTATTCCTGTTGCATCGTGCACATCCTGGTAACTCTGTAGATGCTGTACGGAGCTTTTGCTCTCTGTGAGTATCCTGATGTATATTATAGATATATTAAACCATTAAGTATATATATCAATTTATAAATCATTCCTGAAATATCACTCTATTGGTATACTTTTCTCAGGAACTACTTGTGATAGGGCATTGAGGATTTCATGTATTATATGATGAAACTCCTGTGGCAGTTTCAGTAAAACAATCTTTCAAAAATCATATTTCATCACTAATTTATATGAAAAAAAATAATTTTTGTAAGATACAATTAAATTATTATCGTGCATTCAAAATATTGCAGGTACAACAAGAACACTGCTAGAGCACTTGGATATATTTAACCATTCCCTGTGAATTACTTTTAAATAAATAAAGTTTTGAAATACATTGAGGTACAGTCTTCTCATATTTAACAATAAATAAGAACGTAAAATTTAACTACAGGCAGTATTATAGTGCCCCATATAAAAAACTGCTCTTAATAGTTTTCTTGTTGTACCTGTGATATTTTGAATGCAGGATATGATTGAAATTTATCTTATAAATATTATATTCTTTTCATATAAACTATTGATGATTTTTTTAAAGGATTATTTTATTTAATTCGTTACAGGAGCTTAATCATAGTCAGTAAATACTCGTGGAAATTTAATTTCCCTACCATTAGTGTTTTCTAAGAAAAGTAAACCAACAGTGTGGCTTTTCAGGAATGATTTATAAATTAATTCAGATTGAATGGTTTAATATATCTGTAACATACACACATACATATTTAAATCATTGAGTATTAAAATGGGTCATGTCCATTTTGCCACATTTCGAAAAATATAAAATTTTCTTTTATGCACTGGTTTAAATCATATACAGGGCTATTTAGAAAGAAAGAACAGAGTTCAAACATTTATTTCTTCCAAACTACACTGCTCAAAACAATTAGAGGAACACTTGTAATAAATTGAATAAGTAATTGTTTTTTAAAGCTGTGATGCTGAAAGTTGGACAATATGTAAATTGAATTATTAATTTTATCACTGGATACAAATTTTAAAGATCCATGGCCTAAATACAGAGAAATTACCTCAAATAACAAATATAGAGATCTTTTTTATTTTGGAAGGCACTGGCCACTTCTAATTGGTAAGCTTCCTGATGTTGCTATAGTGACGAATGTTGATTATTGCCTTGTTTATTGAAGTCTCTGACAAAATGAGGCATTTAAATGAGTTTGAAGTGTATCATGCTCTACATCTTTTACGACAAAGTCAATCTCTGCGACAAGTGGCTAGAGAGCTTGGGGTTTCTCCTTCCGTGGTGTCCAGGTTACGCAAGAGGCACAGAGAGACAGGTCAGTATTGTAGAAGACGTGGCCAGGGCCGTAAATTTAATACAAGCCGCCAGGATGACAGATACGTTGTTCTTCTGCTCTTCGACAGCGTACAAAAACTGCAAAAGACCTGCAGAATGACCTTCATATGGCTTCCGGAATCCGGGTTTCCGACCAAACCATAAGGAACAGATTAAGGAAAGAGAATATTCGTCCAAAAAGGCCCGTTAAAAAAACCACGCTTAACAAATGGGCATAAGGCAGCAAGACGTAAGTATGCTGAAAATCATGGTGATTGGAACCTGAACCAGTGGGAGTCTGCTCTTCTAGGACGAATCCAGGTATCGTCTTGCACGTTGTGATGGTCGGTTGAGGGTGTGGGGACGGCCAGGAGAAAGATTTTCTGCAGAGGCTGTACAGGAAATTGATAGTTTCGGAGGAGGTTCCATAATGGTGTGGGCCGGAGTTATGTACAACAATCGTACGGACCTTGTACTTGTTCCCCAGCGACTGAATGCTGCCCGGTATATCGAGCACGTTCTGGAAGAGCTTGTAGTACCTGCTGCCATTGGAGTAGGCCCTGGATTTCTGTTTATGCAGGATAATGCCAGGGCACATTCTGCGGCTGTCACCAGAGATTTCCTGAGGAGGAATGAAATTGAAGTAATGGAGTGGTCAGCGGTCAGCCCAGACCTCAAACCCTATTGAACACTTGTGGGATCTTCTAGAGAGGAAGGTCAGGAACCGACATCAAGCTCCACAAACTCTGCAGCAACTTGGAGATGCTCTGAAGGAGGAATGGGAGAATATCCCGCAAGAGGAAATCCGGAATCTTATTGGGAGTATGGCACGAAGGTGCCAAACTGTCATCGAATGTCGTGGAGGCCATACACGATACTAACTCTATATAACGAGTGTTTAACTTTGAAAAATAACCACAAGATTCAATTTCTTACATAGCGGAATTATTTGAAAAGTTAATTGTCAGCGTTATTCATTTGTTTTTACTGACATGAGCAATAAATAAATAAATAAATGAATAAATAAATAAATAAATAACCACAAATGTTTATACCTTTATCCAATGAAAAAATATTTGCATATTTCATAGTGTTCCTCTAATTGTTTTGAGCAGTACAAAAAATAGAAACACAATTCCAACGTTCCTGGAAAGAGAAAATTTGAAGTTTCGATCACGATCGCATTCGCACTGTTGCTTGTCATGTTGATTGTTTGTATATCAAAATAGCGACACGATAGGACGTTGGAATGGAAGAGGAGGAGTAGAAAATGAACCTCATCACTGGTGGCCTCCCAGCTCACCAGACCTAACCCCATGTGATTTTTATTTGTGGGATATGTCAAAGACCGTGTTTTTATCCCCCTATGCCTGACATTCTTGAAAATCTGCGACATTGAATTGTTGAAACTGCGAATTCGATAACTAGAGACTAGCTTATTCGTGTGTGGCAAGAAATGAGCCACTGTTTTGATGTTTGTTGTGTAACACATGGTACTCATATTGAATGCATAAAACAGTGAAATTTGAACTTTTCTCTTTTCAGGAACGTTGGATTTGTATTTCTATGTTTTGTAGTTTGGAAGAAATAAATGTTTGAAGTCGGTTTCTCCTTTCTGAATAACCCTGTATTATTAAAAGTGTACATAGAGCAAATATTTTCTTTATTTCAATAGACACTTGATAACACTAGAAAAATAAAATTATAAGCATAAATATACACTTGAGCTATCAGTAGGTATGCTCATATGTAAACGCATCAAAAGTGGACATGGTCCATTTTAATACTCAAGAGTTCATTTAGAATGCTAAAAATAGCCTTAATTATTTAAATGAATTGTAATAATGCCAGATAATTAAGGTTAGGTATATTGACTGCTTAGAATTAAGGTGTTTAAACCCCCTTTTAAAAAAAATCTATATTCTTGTGTGTCTATGAAGTTTTAACTCGTTTTTCTGTATTAGTTTCACACATAAAATTGTACATTTCGTAGTCACAAACTGTTAAAACCCTTTCCTAAAACAGAGCTATTATTGTGAATTGGGTTATACCGAAAACTTAATTGAGCTCTTCTGAAAAATGAATAATGGAGTTAGAACAACCTGATTCCGATCAAGTAATATATAATATAATATATATATATATATATATATATATATTATTAAAAGTTACTTTTTATTCTATTCAAAGCCGACTCACTTTTGGGGTTATGTTCGTTTAAATAAACGCTTAGGTTTCCCAAGTAATTATCCATGTTTCCTCACCTCTACATACGAAAAATCCATACATATAAATTTTCAAACAACTATTTTCATTACACCTTATAATTAGGAGACACCCTTTAGTGCTTCAGTGTGTCAGTTCCAATAAAATTTACTTCAATTATTTTTAAACGTTAGAATAAAATTAGTTTAAAATCTTAAAAGTAGGTTTGTTTTCCATTTTATTTAAAAATGTTATTTTTATATCGTTTACAATAAATATGTGTTATATTATACCACAAAACTTATGTCTACACTTGTCTGAGTCACTATCTATTTCTATTATTATTTTAATTATCGTTTAAGTTAACCAACGTTTATTTTTAATTCGGGTGATATAAGCTTTTATCCCTTCTAGTGAGCGTATAATATATACATATTCTAATGACGATAACTAATTACACCATAGTTCCGATAAAATACGCTGCATGTTAACATTTCATACATACTTCTTGCAAGCGATGTCAGTCTCTAAAGGCATCTACAATGAGGTGCGTGTAGTCTTAATGCGAGTAACAATTTCACATGGATGTTTAATACATTGTAGCAAGAAGTTATATACCAAGACAAGAATCTATAAAGCAGTCATACGCCCGATATTTATATGTAGTCTTCTAAGATTTATGGTGGTTTCCCTTAGCATAAAGACAAATGTCGGAGTGGCCCTTTGCTCCAACAAGTAAAACATAAAATCCAACTTTACTCACTCCATGTGGATTTCTTGGTGGACGAAACGGGGCTTGAACAGGTTTTTCTCGGGCTTTTTCCCGTTTTCTCCTGCCACAATTTCATTCCACCATTTCTCCATACTCATCTCATTCATTTCATTTCGTTCATCTGCCTCTGTGATTGTGCGGCAGGCGTGGTCGGCCGGCACCCTTGTCATCCATAGACCTCTATATAGATGGCTCATCTGATCTCATCCTTCGACCTGGCCCTGAGTTGGACACGAGTTCAGGATTTTTTTTTCAAAATTTTCGCCGGGTGGGGGGGGAGTGACAGACACACCAAGAACCAGAAATGTATTGGAGATTCTCCGGAGAATCCGCTGCCAACTTATCAATAGAAACGATGCACACCACAATACAACAGTAAACCAAATCACCAAAATAACAACCTGAGTGTTTTAACCAGGTCCACACCTATCCATCAACTAAACTGCTCACTAGAATCACACAACACTCATATAGCAGCAATAAACACTTCTGCTATGGTCTCCCACACTATTTATCAAAACTCTTTCGGAAACAGCCTGATAAATTATTGGGGCTAAAAGGCATCACCTTAGTGCATTAATAAAAATAATTAATTACCCAAAGGGATATCATAGCCACCCATCACGGGCCCACTTATTGTTTTCCCATGTATAGATAGATAGATAGATAGATAGATAGATAGGTAGCTGGCCAGGCAGATAGATAGATAGAGAGGTAGATAGATAGGTAGATATATAGATAGATAGATAGATAGATAGATAGATAGGTGGGTAGGTAGGTAGGTAGGTAGATAGATGGGTAGGTAGGTACGGTAGATAGATTCTAGGTAGTAGATAGGTTGAAAGGGTAGATCGATAATCTCCGCGCTCGCATCGCTAGCTCGCTCGGTAGGTCGGTCTTCTCGCTCGCTCGCTGGTCGCTAGCTATGGGTTGATAGGTAGCTCGATCGATCGGTGTTCGTCGTCAGGTAGGATGACTAGATAGATCCTCACTAGATAGATAGATCGACAGATAGGTGGATAGATATCTGTGCTCCTGTCAAGGGAACTGTCAACCATTGCATGCCGATACCTACCTTGAAATTTCTACCAGAGAAGCGTAGTAAAGTACCAAGGTCGTGTCAAGAAAAAAAAAGTCTTAATAACTAAATAGCGAGTCGTGAAATCTCACCTTCCCTATTCTTCAAATACAGGAACGCAGTTTCAAGAGGCATCCCTCCCATCTTCAGCCACCTTTATAACTCAAAGATGGTTGAAGATGGAAGGAGTGCCTCTTGAAACTGCGGTCCTGTCTTGAAGAACACGGAGTTTATGAGGTGAGATTCACGACTAAGGGCCGGTTTCACCAACAGAGGTAACTGTATTACGCCAGTTTTCCTGTGTATAATGCATAGCTTAAACTAGCGTAATGCAGTTACCAGAAACCGGTCCCTACTATTTAATTAACTTGAAAACCTAATAATGTTATTTTCCAAATTTATGAAAAAATCTGCTGTTTTTAACTGCAAGGCACTACAATCCACAACCAAATCTCTAATTTAAACTGCAGGGAAGTAATACATCTCCTAACTTGCTGGATTGGATAATCCTGACAACTTGCCCCCGTGCCGCGACCCGCCTCACTCCACTCTACTCTACTCATGCAGGGACGTACATATGTTTTGCATAGTTGATTGCCATTGCTGGATTGTGGCTTCGATTTCTGTGCCTTGCAGTTAAAAGCGGAAGATAATTCTATTGGACACGGCCTTGGTACATCACAAATATTATCTGGGATAAATTTCAAAGTAGGTTTCGGCATACAATTGTTGAAAGTTCTCTTGTGAGACAAGAGCTGATATTTATAGAATGAAACAGATTCTAGAGACAAATTAAATGTATATTGAGGTAAGGTAAGAAATGAAGACATAAACCAGTTAAACACCCAAGCAAAATGTGATTGGGTGGATATAAGAATAACTGAATGGAACCAACAAGTATCTCGCATGCCATTGGACAGAATTTTACATGTGGTAAGGGACAATCTACCTGCAGACGGGAAGAGATCGCCTAGAAAACCGTAAAGGAGATGGAAGGAACAGACTGTGGGCCTAATATAACGAGAAGAAGAAGAAGAATAAATAAAATTCTTTCAATATTAAAATAGTGGTTGCATGATTTCTACTGTCAAATGAAGAGAAAACAAGAGAAAGGCTTGGTACAGGCGATATAATTGCTTGAATATTGAATTTTTTTAGATTAAATTTTACTTATTATTTATATTGTATAAAGAATAGATCAGAAATGGAATTGATTAGTTTGAGACTCGTATTAGGAAGTTCCAGTTTCAAATCCCACTTCAGAATAAACTGACTTATTCATTTTCCTAGTATTTCTCAGTTGTCAAGGCGGTAATTGCGAAGAAACGAAGTATGGCGAACTTATAGCAGT
Source organism: Diploptera punctata (assembly GCA_030220185.1). Lineage (NCBI taxonomy): Eukaryota > Metazoa > Arthropoda > Insecta > Blattodea > Blaberidae > Diploptera > Diploptera punctata. The sequence goes on along the minus strand of JASPKZ010009808.1, from coordinate 3,416,938 downwards.
TATAACTGTCAATCTAAAGTTATAAGTATTTATACATGTCAGTGTTTGTTGATACCTCTCAGCATGTCAACGCATCATTATGCCACATGCATTTAGAAATAAGGGGGCACTCCGTAGCATAGTTGTTTAAGACAATTCGCTACAAGCCGGAAGGTCTGGGGTTCGAGATTCAGTGCAGTCAACATCTTTAAATTGGACTAAACCTTTTGACGGCACCATGGATCTGAAGTCGGCTCAGCCTCTAAAGAAAATGAGTACCAGTCGCTAGTTCTGGATGTAAAGGCTGCCGTCACGTAGGGCTGAGATCTCGTACCGATAGTCTAGAAGTATGGGATCCTTAACCTGCTACAACCCTAAGGACCTCCTCAATCCTGTAGTTGGATCACTTTATTTTACTCGGCCGCTGGATTTAGCCAATATATTTTTTACCTCTAGTCTCAAGGGTCGCGAGATAAATCAGGCGGGGACGATGGACTTTAACGTTTAACGATCTAAAAATTCAATGAACAGTTCCTTCGAGAGGACTTTAAGCCTTAGGTCCCGAGTCTGTAGAAACTGGGCCAGTAAAAGAACGTCAAGGCTAAATTGGTGCTCCTAAGCAAAATTTAATCGACCTTCCCCATCCAAGTAATACCTTAGTTGCCTACTAGATGCCTCATCAAAGCTATGTGGTGACCATATGATATTTACTGATATAATAATAATAATAATGATAATAATAATAATAATAATAATAATAATAATAATAATAATAATAATAATAATAATAATAATAATAATAATAATAATACTTTATTTATTCTGGCAGAGTTAAGACCATAAGGCCCTCTCTTCCACTCATAGGTAAATAAGCATAAATACATTAGATAGGACTAAAAACTCCCGCTAAGGAGCACCCATTTCTCTATGAGAGACGTATGAGGTATATAGGTACATACATCCATACATATTTAGAAATAAAATACAACTATGTCAATCTTTTTTAGAATAATGTACTACCTGCCTTCTCAAAATTATGGACGCCAAATCCTTGTTTTGAACAACTTACAACACTATCATTTCCAAATTTTCTTGTCACGCAGCTGCCAGGGTACGATCCCTGCTCGGGACAAGTTTCCTGTATGAGAGTTTTTCGGGGTTTTTCCTCACCAGTAAGTCAGATTTCAGGAAACTTTAAGACCCAAATAGTCCCCGAACATCATCTGGCCATCATTACCATCATCATCACCTATCAATCATTGGAGCAGCATAATCTCGCCTTCCAGGCGTCCTAACCTCAGAACAATACGCCAATGCCAGGAGATAATACCATCAATGTCAAAATGACACCTGCCGGCATTGATAAAAAGTGTACGGTTCAAGTTAGACAGTTTGGGAAAATCTGTATAATGAAACTGATTCTAATGGTGTAAAAATATTAGACACTATACAGAGTTGTTTTAACTTTGCCCCACAACAATGTCTTATCCGACAAAATAAAACAAAGTTCCGTTTCATCATGACGATTAGACTATATGTTGCAAGATGAGGGAACATCTTTCAGCATGACGATTAACCCATATGTTTCAAGATGAGGGAAATTATTTCAGCATAACAATTAGCTTATATGTTGCTAGAATAGGGAAAATCTTTCTGTATGACGATTAACCTAATATGTTGCAAGAATAGGGAAAATGTTACGAACGGGAATTTTAATGAGAAAGCTAAGTTCGTCAATGACAACTATAATTAGAGTAAATATCACTACTTTAATTCCCTAGTAAAGCTGCAGAGCATAGCATGAAAATGCTATGATTGTAATGAAAGACCTGCCTTCGGGCAGAATTACTATGGATGAATGGATAACTACTTTAAGTACCAATTAAGGTCAATGTCAGCCTTTTTTTTAAATCTTTCGTCAGTTTTTGTAGATACCGATATCAGTTTTTTCCTAGTTTTCAAATTTGGCGGGCCGGACTGCTGCTTTAAAGACATATCTGCGCTTAAACAACATATATATATATCACTCACTTAGGGACGAACTCAGCTGTTTTTTTCCGAATTTTGGCGGAGCGTATTTTAACGAAACTATGGTGTATAGACACATTTTACCTCTTTAACCTTTATTTTTATTGGCCATATTCTCAAACATACCTTAAAATACCTTTATTACTTGTTATTTACAGTAAATTTAATTACATGATTATAAATTAAACCACGAGGGAAGAAATGAACTTTAAAGATTCAATAATCAATTATACAAATACATAATTACGGTGATTTCGAAATATAAAGAAGGTTTAGAGAAAAGACTACGGTTAAGAAGTTTAGAATGGATTCCAAATGGGAAAGTTGTCATGCTCGCCTCTGGTTCACAGAATCGCAGTCCGTACAAACCAACCCGCAATCTGATGAAAAAAATGTTGAGTATGGCTTCTTTGAGAGAAGTAAAGCGATGGGTCCCATTTCGGTGTATTTATGATACGTAAATGATCATGAAGCTTAAAATAAGAGGCATCTGAACAAAATTTGTTGACCGTTTAGTACCCTGATTTGAATTGCGATAAATGAGGATACATTGTGCCTAGCGTTTTGTTACTAATGTGTAGCACGCCTTGTTTGCATTTGTATCCTCATTTGTTTCTTGGCAAATTTGTCGGACAGAATATTATATGCCGCTTTTAAAAAAAATAAGACATATTTAACTCAGAAGTTTTTAAGTTTAGGAACAATGATTACAGAAACTTTAGTCTTGTTTGGTAGAATATTATCTCCTCTATAAATAAAATACTTTTTCAGAACATTCTGCATTTTCAAATTTGCCAGACGTTTTAATGTCTTTGAGTGTATATAGTGATTTTAATCAAATTCTGATAAAACTTGTTAATTAGACAAATTATCCTGCTGCCCCTTACAAGTACTTTAAAGATTATTTTTTTACAGTCACTTATGAATAAGATTTTATTGGAGGACACTCTGTATTCGTGAGAGTAAAATTATATTAAACTAGAATTCATAAACAAATATTAAAAGTAGTTTTAGGTATCACTGAGAATAAGGTCTTTAAGAAAACAAAAGAAGGTTCATTATTCTTTTTGTTGATTGAAAATTGTGGGAGGTAGACATGTTTGTTAGGGATAGGGGTATGATTTGTCTATTCGGGTAACTATCACAAACAACAATCACAAAAGACATGAATAAGGACATTCCTCGCTTGGAAGGTATAATGTCCAGTCCCACGTTGTTTTTTAATAATTACATAGTTGTTGAGCATTTCTTACTTGTGTAGACCTCTAGTGGGTCACGTCCAGTCTGTCTCAAACACCGAGGTGATATTCCAAACATCAAGGTGATATTCCAACTTTACAGATATTCAACATCAGCACAAATTACCAATCAACCAAAAAATATGCTAATCAAATGATAAATTTATAAATAGATTAACCGATAAATAAATAAATCATGGACAGTAATAAGTTACACCTAATTAATCAATAATTGAAACTGGTTAATTAAAGCAGTCAGTCATTCAGCCAAATAATCGATAAACAAATCCATTAATAAATAAAAAACGATAATAGTATATCAAATAGCTAACCACTCTATCAGTTAATAAATATGTTAATAAATAGATTAATCAATCTATCAACCAATATATCTATCAGTTAATAAATAAATAAATAAATAAATAAATAAATAAGATAGTGGATAAATAAAAAACAATTCTGTTAATAGATTCTGTAATTTAAGAATTAATCAATGAACAAACAAATAAATAAATAAGAATCGATCAGATAATCGTGCTAATCAGTCAAACAATTAGCCAACTCGCCCCATGATTAATGCATCCATTAGTAAAAATAAAAATGGTAGCAGATTAACAAATGAATATCCCAATCAAGAACACAGAAATATATCAATCAATTAATTAATCGATCAAATAATAAATAAATAAGTTGGTAAACAAATCACCAAAAAATTACCTATGTATTTATGTGTCAATAAATACAATATAAAAAATAAGATAGTGATGAGGAAGACAATAAATCAGTCAACGAACCAATCAGTTAAATTATATCTTCATCTATCAACCAATCTAATAATAAATAACGAATAGTTAAATAAATAAATCAGATACAAACTAAATAAATATGTCTATGAATATTTCTATAAACAAAAAATATACAAGTGTATAAACATACTATAATTATGCATTTTTCTATGTAAAATATATATTAATTTAAACTGTGAAATGTAAGAAATCCAGGAAAGTGGAATCTCATGATTTTTAAATTAATGCATATAGGGCGATTCAAAATCATAGTTCAGGATTTGTTTAAACTTGCAAGGGTTACATATTACGGCTCGATTGATTTTAACTTCCCCACCGAAAAAATAATATTCTAGAAATGTTCCTCTCCTGAAAAATTCATCCATCTTCTCTGGCAACGAATCTGCGAACTCAGATACAAAATAATACACTACTAGGGAATCAAGACTTTTTTAATGTTGTAACTTTCTAACTATGCCTTACTGAAAAAAACTGCTTAAAAGCAAACATTCTAATCGAATCAGATAATTATTGATACCTTTATTTATTTAGCAGGTTTCACAATATCTTCTTGCGCCCAAATAATTTACTACCATTCTCTTTCATATCTCTCTGTCATTCCCATATTACTATTTTATCCCTCATAAACCGATTTACTGTCACTGTCATCATTATCATAATGACATCAAGAATTGGCCTTCTGAGCTGTTCGATCTCAAAGTTGTTGTTCACGCCACTTTGTCAAAGGTCGGTGTATAGGTCTCTTCCTTTTTTCTTTTTGATTATACTGTATTCCTTTTTGTTCTTTCTTTAAATTTTCCATGCATAGACGGCATTTGATAGTCTTCCATCCTGCATTCTTCTTATGTGCCCATACCATTTTAGCCTTCTGTGTTCAATCTCATCCATTATATTTCTTCCTGCATTCGTCCATTTTCTAATTTCTATATTTGTAATTTTTCCAATCGAGATTTTCTGGCAGCTTTTCTCCAAAAATCAATTTCAACTGAAGTTATTCTGTTGACATGTTGTGTTATTGTCCAAACTTCCGATCCATATAAAGAACAGAAAAGTAAGACCAAGAACAACCTGGATGAACAACATTCAAAATTCAATGACGAAATTTGATGTAACAGATGAAGACACAGAGGATAGGGAACGATGGAGAACTTTAATTAAGGGAAATTTGTGAATGTTTGTTGCAAATTGGTAGTCGATAAGTCCGTAAGTCATTTATATTTATTTATTTATTTATTTATTTTTAATTTATGTTAATTACTAAGATTGGTTGGAGAAAACCCTCAATGGTGAGGAAAATTCTCAAAATGAATGAATATATATATACTGTACAGAAGCTTTTCGCTATCCTGGAGCCTGGTATTAGTTGGATGTAATCTCTCAAGTTTGTTCAGTATTTGAAAAACTATAAATCTAATAGATCCTATATTTAATTCATATTTAAAACATATGTCCAATTTGTGGTCTAGTAATTTATAACTTGATATAAACCGAAGAAATCTCATTTATGATGATTCTGTCTTAAATGGTCTGAAGTTAAGGACTTCATCACAACAAAGACAGTGCAATTACTTAATGAAATTTTAGTAATATTTGTTCTCTACGTTGTTCTTTGCATAGTTCTAAAAAACGGTCTAAATCTGTTTAGTTTTATTAAAATTGCCTCTACATGAATTAAGTACTAAGAGGACTGTTCAATAAAGAATGACAATTATTTTTTAAAGTAATAATTTAATTATCTAACTGGCTCTAATGAACCCGTAGGTTTATAGCCCCGCACACATAATCTTCCCTTATATCCCTATCCTGAGTTAACATGTAAAAATTTGGTTTCACAATATTTGTTAGCTTCATCCGACATGTACACGCGGTAAAAGTTTCAAAAGTCATCCTTTTCGGTTCCTGTCTGCGAGTGATGTGCAAGTCGAGATATGTTCAGTACCGTCTACGACTACAATGAAGATATCCAAAATTTATTTCAAAGATAATCACTACTGATGAAATATAATTACATCATTTTAATCCTGAGAGCAAACATCAAAGCTCTGTGTGGAAATTTCTTTCATTACCAACACTACAAAAAGGATTTCTTCTGCTGCAAAATTTATAGTCATTTTGTTTTTCGATATTCATGGAATGGTTTATGAGCTGACACATAACAGGAACTGAGTAATAGGCCTACTACAGAGATGTCTTTATAATATGCAACGCAATATCAGGCACAAAAGCCCGCATTTAAGTGTAAAAACTGAATGCTACACCAGGATAATTCGAGGCCACATATCGAAAATGTTGTTGCTGGATATCTTGCAAAAATCGAAATGAAGTGCGTCCCTCATTCTCCCTATAGTTCGGATTTAGCCCCGTTTTACTTTTATCTAATCCCTAACCTGCATAAATATCTTTACGGGAGGCGTTTCCATCTTCAGAAGCAGTAGTGAAGATTAAGAAGGCGGTTTTGAAAGGCCTGTAAAATGGGCTAATGATTTCCGGCATGTGTTCGCTGATTGACAGAAATAGTGGGAAAAGTGCATGCATCCAAAGAACACTACATTGATAAGGATCATCAAATTATGAGGCTGAATTGTTGCCAAAACAAAAAAAAAAACACTATTTATTGAAAGGCCATCTTATATATTTGAATTAATTTATTTGTTTAACGTCTTACTATATATATATATATATATATATATATATATGCCTATAACCATTTTATTTACAATTTGACTGAAATTATTTTATTAGAAGAACCTATGTGAAACATATAAAGTAAAACGTTTCTTAATTTGCGAATGACAATAAGGAGAGAATTTGAGATCAAAAAAGTCCCCGTAATGCATAATAGTATGGATTTAAAGAATTGAGCTTACGTGTAATTTCTTTCTGGACCTCATTACTTTTAATAATAACACTGTCAACATGATTTTTGTCTCATGAGTACCAACAGTTGTACTTAATGCAGTTTTTATCGTGTTTTCAAATATGTATTCGGAATTTCTCCATCACCCACAGTTTTTTTATTTCAATTTCAATTAATTGATTTAAATAGTTATTTTTTAAATAAACGTTTTGTGTAAAATAAAACGGGGAACACTCTTATCAGGTGATTTCAGCTATGGAAAAGAGATATAAAGGCAAATGGAATCCTAATATGCTGGCCGATTATTGTTGGACCATCAAGAGGGATGCTCCAGAGGCGAAACATAGCGGAAAATCGTCATTTATTACTCTCTAGGTGAGTCCGAATGTTCAAATATTGTGTAGTTACGAATGTAGAATATAAAGTGTTTGAAATTATAAATTCCTGTCTCTCGGAAACCTTGCGTGATGGAGAAAAATCGATATCATATTTGAATTCAGGAGAAGAAATACTATCAGAATCACATATTTGTCTTTCTGAGACAAAAAAAAAGTTTATTTTTGTTGCTCAGTGTTATTGTTTCTAGGTATTTTAATTCAGCTACTTCTTCAAAATTTCCCTCGCCTGTCATTAACAGTCCATTTCCATTATATATAGGCTAGCATTTCTCTGTTTGACCACATACTCGTATTTAGTTCTATTGATTAATTCTTTTGTTTATTTTTCCTTGTATTACTTTTTCTCATCTATATTAGATAGGGACTGTCTACTGTATCATATATCTTGCTTTGTTTATTTCTTATTAGATTTAATTATCATTAACTTTATTATAAATACAAAATAAGATAGATACTTAAGATAGATAATCAAATTATAGAAAAAGTAAATCAATTTAATTTTCTGGGCTTTAGATTTTCATTTTTTACTGAACTGTATGTCTTCGGGAATATTTCAAAATTTTATAATTCTCGATGAAAGCACGACTAGCATGCGGTGCTGTCCTGACTGAGATCTCAAAATCGAATCCTGATGGTTCCTTAGGATTATTGCTCGTGGGCCACACTGGAATATTTCAGGGTTTTCTCGGGGTAACCCCTTTTCCCGAATTTCATATCACCAACTCTGTCCCCTGCTCTTCTCTCCTCCAACATGTCATTTTATCTTCATTTATTTCTTATCAGCTTTCACCTTATCTTATGTTAGGTGAAAAATAGCTGGTTTAACAAACCACTGATGTTCAAAGTATATATATATATATATATATATATATATATATATTTATTTATTTATTTATTAAACACACTGTGTACATTATAATACAATTACTGGAAGTTTTTTATCATCAGCATAGAATTTTAAAGGCTTACTTCTTGCTATGCAGTGAATAAGGTGGTATTGTTGACATTTTTGGTCGCATAGCTTGCAGAGGCACTGGTTCGATGCGAGATGGAACCCTTTTATGGTACATACTCTGTAGTGGAATCAACGTGTGGCAGTCCTCGTGAACACGTGTCTTAGGGAGAAGTTTGTTTCTTTCCATTCTTCGGTGTTCATCGCCGGGGTCAGGAAGAATCCGCGGTCCATATCCTCTGCTTTTTCTTCTCTCTCTCTCTCTCTCTCACACCCTCTCTCTCCTCTCGCTCTCTCTCTCTCTTCCCCCCTCTCTTATGTTGTGCTTCGTAGGCCGGGTGTTTGGCACGGTTGTATTTTAACGCTATTTCTTTTGATGAAGAAGTCAGTCTTGGTTAGATGGTATATGAGTCGGGAGCTCGTTGACCTTGAAACCCTAAGTACTCTCCGGAGGTAAGCAATTTTGACCATTTCCAGTCTTTTCAGATTTGCTATGGTTAACCGAGTCCAGAATGTGGTGATTGCATAGCACGCTATTGGTGATATCTTAATATGAAATAATCTTATAGCTGTTTCGATTGACAGCTTTTCGACATTTCGAATGTCAAATGCGGCCTTTATTGCTGAGTTGCATCATTCCTGGATGTGCGGTGAATGATTTTCCTGTTACTTGCAACGTTAGACAGAGATACTTGTAGCAGTTGGCTAATTCTAGTTGGGCATTTCCATACTTGAATTTGTCATCCCTGTTTACGTTTCCTCCTCGTCTAAATTTCATAATCTTAGTTTTGCTTGTGTTAACTTCTAGTTCGTTCCTGTGCGCCCACTTGTGTAGTTTATCCAGGCTAGTCTGAAGAGCTACTTTATTTCTGGATAGGATGACTATATCATCTGCATAGAGGAGGACCGTGGCTTCCGGTGATGCTACTTCTGTGTAGTTTATCCAGGCTAGTCTCAAGAGCTACTTTATTTCTGGATAGGATGACTATATCATCTGCATAGAGGAGGACCGTGGCTTCCGGTGATGCTACTTCTGTGTAGTTTATCCAGGCTAGTCTCAAGAGCTACTTTATTTCTGGATAGGATGACTATATCATCTGCATAGAGGAGGACCGTGGCTTCCGGTGATGCTATCTACTTCTGTGTAGTTTATCCAGGCTAGTCTGAAGAGCTACTTTATTTCTGGATAGGATGACTATATCATCTGCATAGAGGAGGACCGTGGCTTCCGGTGGTGCTACTTCTGTGTAGTTTATCCAGGCTGGTCTGAAGAGCTACTTTATTTCTGGATAGGATGACTATATCATCTGCATAGAGGAGGACCGTGGCTTCCGGTGGTGCTACTTCTGTGTAGTTTATCCAGGCTGGTCTGAAGAGCTACTTTATTTCTGGATAGGATGACTATATCATCTGCATAGAGGAGGACCGTGGCTTCCGGTGGTGCTACTTCTGTGTAGTTTATCCAGGCTGGTCTGAAGAGCTACTTTATTTCTGGATAGGATGACTATATCATCTGCATAGAGGAGGACCGTGGCTTCCGGTGATGCTACTTCTTGGACTACGTCGTGTGTTCAAAGTATATGACTACAGTTTTCTAACGGGGGCACACTCCTATATTTCTCAATGCCTCCGAGACTTGTATCAATTAAAGGCAGAATAGGGCCAAAAGTAGGTTATAGTCCCTCCTCAAGGCCTTAAGCCCGGTACGTGTCATGTGTGTGAATGTTTGATGTGTGTTGAACCAGGAACATCATAAGAGACTACATATCATCGGACATTAGATTTAATCTCACTCATTCCATAATGTAGATATGGGTAATTACAATGAACGTAAAATAAAGGCTGTCCTGTTAGAGAATCCATCTCTACTAATCTAATCTAATGTAATCTAATGGGCTAGGCTGTCTCACAACTCATCGTCCTATGGATCTGTAGTTGAACAAATAGTTGGAATTCTGTTTGGTGTCATTCTCTGCACATGTCCATGCCATCTATTTATGTAACTGTGAGTTACGTCTAGTATATCCATGATGCATGATGTCCAATTCCTATCTTCATATTCGTATTGCTTATGGTCTAACAGTGTATATGTCACGCCAGTGGTCTCAACAGTTTAATTTCTGTTTATTTCATCATTATTATTTATTGTTTAGTAGATAGATCATCGGTTGATTAATGTCTTTGACATCGTCCGATTCCCAATAGCCAATTTTGTCGGTTCATCCAATCTCCTGGGTGTAGATGTTCCTTCTTAATGTATAAATATATTCCTGACTCCAAGAGGTTTTAGGTCTTCCTGTTCCTCGTCTCTCCCTCAGGTTTCCATTCCAAACAGATTTTGGTAGCCGATCCTCTTCCATTCGCTGGATATGTCCGTACATTCTTAATTGCTGAGTTTTAATACAATAAAATATCATACTTCCCTCAAATCTTGATTAATATTATTTGCCCACCTCATTCTGGTCTACCATCTGGGCGTTTTCTCTCTGGTATTCCTACAAGAAGCTTCCATGCACGTCGTTCATGCCCCCAATCCGTGCACCATGACCTGCCCATCGCAGTCTACGAGACTTAACTGTTCACATTATATCTGGCTTCCTATAAACACCATGTAATTCACTGTTATGAAGCCTTCTCCATTCACCTGTCTGTTCATCTCTCTTTGGTCCAAAAATGTTTTTAAGAACTTTATTCTCAAATTCTCGTAATCTCCTTTCCTGCCTTAAAGTAAGAATCACGGTATACTTATTTCTGAAATAATATTAACATTTTTGTAAAGTTTACATGAAATTAAAATGTAAGTAACGAAGTAAGAAAATGAATGCTCAACTCCTACAAATTAATTATCTTCAAACAAGAAAAACAAAAAAAAAATCTTCCCAATAAATGCTTATGTATACTTGATTATAACGTTATTTAGTTAAAAAAAATGCTATCTGGAATTTCTGCAGTCAATAGAATTCGATACTTCAAGGGGTGCACATTTTAGATGTATGCTCATAATACCCTGATATACATACAACTCAGAGAATTATAATTCTCAAACGGTCAAAATTGGCATAAGCTCCAAATTTTGACATTGTAACCCTTTCAACTCCAGTGTTCTTTGTATGAACATGAATTCCAGATAACCAACTTACTCTATATTACAATGCTACTTCGTCAGATTCTTCTTCTTCTTCTTCCTTTTCAGGATTAGGTCAATCTGTCTCAAGTCCATCGTTTCCTTGGCCGTCCCAAAGATATTTTCCCATGTGGTTTGTAGGTGTTGATCTTTTTGGGTAATCTTGTATTGCCCATTCTGTCTAAATGTTCTTTCCATTGGTATTTGTGCTCTTCTAGTTTATCAACTATTGAAAATATCTCCAGTTCATTTCTTATTGATTCATTGTGTAATCTATCCATGCGTGTACATCGTTTAACAGATCTTAAGAATTTCATTTCAGTGGCTTGAATGTGTGAGATATTTTTTGTAAGTACCCAAAATTCAGATCCATATAAAAGAACAGGAACAGCCATAATTTTATAAAACCTGAGCTGAGTTTCTCTTCGAGTCTTTCGGAGGGTTCTTCTTATGGTGCCACACATCATTTGATATCGGTTTAATTTATTATGTATATCCCAATCATAGCTATATGTTATATCTGAACCAAGATAGTTAAAGTGTGTTATATGTTCTATTATTTCATTATTGATCACTATTTTTGCTCTGACTAGCAGTTTGCCCTGAAAAGCCATAATTCGTCAGATTTAAAAACATATTTCGGTTTCAACAGTGATCATTATAAAATGTTTGTTTTCCATTCATGGACAAGATGACCCTTGGAACTTTCAAACCGTTAATTTAGGAATTACAAAACACAAACAATGCATTCTGGAGGATAATTTTTTTTACCAGAAATGTATATATTTTTGTATATCGAGCCAGAATTAAAAACTAACTCTGAAAAGGTGGTTGAGAGAAGCCAAGTACAAAAATTATCTGCCCATTAGAACGTTTGCTTGTAAGCATTTCACAAACTTTTTTTGAATCACCCTGTATAAGCAATATTCTATGAAGGTTTAACTAAACTGATAAAAGATTAACTATAAATTGTATCCTTAAAACAGTTTATTTTCTGTTAAAATTTAGATACTTAGAATTTGATTTATTTTGATATCACTATTCAATCATTCGTTTTTGAACACACTATACCAGATGACATAAATCGATTTCACCTTAAAAAAAAAACATGGAGACAGATGGACGTACCAACCATGTTTTCATATTTTCACCATGAACATCTGATAGGACTGAATATGTGATAAAATAATATAAAAAACAGGAACAATGTATAATTGAAAACATTTCTCATTTGTATGTGGCGTGCTTTCCATATTCCACAATGTCCTTTATTGCTGGCTTCTCTTGCATCGCCCAAAATTATTTGTCCCACAACAAACCATTTGATTATACATTTTTTTTAAATTTACTAGCTCAATGACGAAATACCTATCTATAATCAATTGATATTCTATTATATAGATCAAACTAGATTCTTCAATATATAACAGCAAAATTAAATATATATTATTGAAGATTTATAAATATATTTTCCGAAGAATTACGATATTCTAATACAGTTGAAAAATTAAAAAATAAATTTAAATAAAACTCAATATAATTAAATCGTGTTATTTTTGTATATTAATTTAAATGCAGGGTGATATGAAGAAAAGTTTACATATTTATGAGGTAAAATTTCGTGAATCTTGTTATTTCATGATTTTATTTATTTTCATAACAATTCTAAAAATCTGGTTATTATTTATTTAGTGTGTTTGCAGAAAATAACATTTTCTTTCTTATACGTACACATTAAATTAACTAACATACATCAGTACATCATTAAAGAATTACAAAAAAAAAAGATCACGAAATAAAAACTATCATAAATTGCCAAACTTTACCCAATAGCAAGTATGCAACAAATTAGGAAGCAAGTAGGTATAAACAGATCCTAAAATTAATATTTTCTTTTTATTTTTTTTAGAGGAATTAAACCCAATGGGTACAACTTGGACACTACATACACCCAGTCCCAAGGTTGAGATTTTAAAAATCCCTTACCCCGCCAGGAATCGAACCCGGGTCGCCGGAGTGGAAGGTAGGGACTCCACCGACTACGCCACAGCGACGGACAAAATTAATATTTTATAAATTATGGTATTTTGTTAAGAAATATTTATTTTACGAGCATCACTTTCCTTCTTATGTTCAATTGACCACCATTTCTTACAATGCGGCTTTGTTCCCTAGGTCTTCTTTCTTTCGCGCATTCTTTGAAACACGCCTATTTTCTGCCGGATTTCGTGACCGACAATGAATATCCATTTTAATAGTTTGTGCACATCTTTAGGGAAACTGCATATACGAAGGCCATTTAAATGTCCCCAAGGTCCCTCCCCCAAAAAAAAGTTGAGATATGGAGAATGAGAAGAAAAAGGTGGGCTAAAGTGAGGTATTTTCGTGAAATAGGCAATTTTGTGATAATTCATTTGAAAGATTGATACAGTGTTACGATGCGAGGTAAAATATTGCAGTTATTCAGGAAATTTTCAGGAAATAGAAGTTAAATTTTTAACTCCATGTTCTACCTTAGTACGATGGGTGAGCTCTCAAAATTAACTACGATGAAAATACTTCATTTTGCCTTACTGGCCTCTCCGACCAATTCATCGCTAATTAAAACTCATATATCATATAATCATACGAATGAAAAGGGGCCAATCCTTCTCCATGCATTATATTTTAGATTGGAAGTAATATAACTGCGCAGATTTTTAAATATGAATTCTTTGTGGCAAATATAATAAAAGTGACATGGTTTAGGCTCGCAAATGCACAGTTTTGTGAGAAAACAATACCTTTTATACATATATTTATTAGTGAGTTACTTTATAATGATAGTAAGTGTTGGACTGGTTTTCACAAAACATCTAGGGGCACGTAAAATAAAACAACTTTCTCTTTAGTAATTTTTCAATAAGGTACATAATGCCTTCCTCTAATATTGTTAATTCCCCTTGGAAAATACCAATACAATTATTATTATTTCATTTCGTTTCTTTTCATTTTAATTTGTGCTAAAACAGGTCATGAGTTAAAAAAAATACCAAAGGAAAAATCTGTGACATTACGTATCCCTTATGTACTGTATGAAAATCAGACCCAAAACTAGTCATTATTTTAAATTAAATCACCAATAAAATTTAGTACAACTATATTTTTTCTCAGGAACATAAAAACCTTCATTTATGTCCTAAAGTGTACAAAACTGCAAGGAATTCATGCTTAAAAACTACGTACTAATGTAAACTCCGTCCTCCATATGGAAGCTTTTATTCTTGTCAATTGCTCACAGTAGATTGTATGCCGCTCTTTTAAAACAAAACACCATCAAGCATGCGATATTAATATTACAACCGATGTTTATAAATCCAAGTTTTGTTGCATTGATGCATACTATTGTAACAAGTAAATATTGAAACTCCTATTTATTAATGTTTAAACAGTAACTATTTAAACGTTTCTTCATAACACTCTTTATATTAAATACCCACAAAGTCGATTATCCGAAGGTATGATTCTCAAATTCATGCATCCATATGTTCTAAAGTGTTCTGGTATCCAAATTAGGTACGTGGATATTTTTAATATTTACAAATAATATAATTCAGTAAACATTAAGCCTGTAAAATGTAATTTTACTTGTTTCATGGGGCTTCTTAAACCAATTTTGAAAGAATGATTTCAAATTAAATACCTATTCTTGGGATATACTGAGGATTTAAACTTATACTAGCTTTGAATTTTTGTTTAAATTACCTTTATCTTTATGTAAATAATATGTATTATTTAGTGGTTTACTTATATTTAATATTATTATCATCATTATTAATTTATTATCATCATCATCATCATTAACATCCTACAACAGAACTTCCCACTTTTCTAATTCCTATACTTTATCAATTGCAAGACTCTGGAACTCCTAATCATCAACAGATTGGAAACTACCGAAAATTAGCTTATTTTAAAAGAAATTTAAATCTCTTTCTTTTTCTCTTTCAACTGATTAACTGATGTTTTTTTTTCATTTATCGCTTCTATATTAGTATTACTTGATTTATTTAAATTTAGTTTTATTTGTTAAAATATTTATTTATAACATTTATTTCATGTTATGATGTTATGCAATTTTTATTTTGCATTTAATATTTTTCACTCATTGAGTGATAGAGAAGGGCTTAATTCTGTCGGTTTAAATACATAAATAAATAATTATAAGAATTAATATAATCATCTTTATTATTAATCGGAATAATGTCATTGACTCGTGCGCAACGGCCCGGGTTCGATCCCCAATCGAGACTATTTTCCAGCTGTGATTTATTTCGGGTTTTCCTCACCTATAAAGATAAATGTTGGGAAACTTTAATACCCAGAAAGTTCTCAAACACATGGTTTTCACATTGGCCATCATAATGATCCTATCATATTCGCTTTGAATATGTATGAAAGATGTGTCCATGCTGTCTCGGAGGTAATCCCTCATTCGGCGTATGAATTCCATGTGCTTGTAAGGTCAAATAAATATGAATATGATCCAGAGTTTAAAAAATCTGTCCTGACAGGCCGTGTCATTGAAAGGCATGGGTGACATGAGATCGTAAAAGTGCCTAAAAGATAGAGCTTAATCTATGAATAAGAAAGAATGAAAGTTTATTATTATTATTATTATTATTATTATTATTATTATTATTATTATTATTATTATTAATTATTTTATTAGGAATATTCCACAACACAGTGTTTCTCCCTCAACCCAAAGCGACTTGTCGTTAGAGGTTCCTGTCTAAAGCATCTTCTTCCCTCAAATCTCTAGTTTCCTTACTTCTCCTCACTCCATCTATCCAACGTTCTGCCTCTTCCACTTCTTCCATTGGCTCTCCAACCAAGGATCTTCTTTGGTATTCTATCTTCTTCAATCTTATGAGATGTCCATAACATTTCTAACTTTTTTCTTCTATTTTTTCTCTTTTTTTTAACTTGCATAATTTTCCTTATTGTTCTGTTTCTGACTTGATCCCTTCTTGAAATTCTTGTCGATCGCCACCAAAAATGCATTTCTACTGCTAACAGCTTGTAGGTTTGTTTTCTACTTACTGTCCAGGTTTCGGACCCATATAATAAAATGTTTCTTAACAGAACTTGAAATATAGATTATTAATTAATTATTTAATTAAATGCAGATATGTTTGTCTGATGTCATTAACCTTACAAAAGCAAAGGCATGAAAAAAAATTTTATAACCATGAAGAGTTCAACGAAAAACTATTACAATGATAGAAGTAGATTTTTTACAAATTAATGTTTTCTCTCTATCCTCCCAGTGACTTTCTAGTACCTTTCTAGCCGACAGTAAGGGTTTGGACCTGATAACATACCTAGGCGATTAACATTATTACTTGGTCAGTCGTGCCTATTTTCAATGTGAAATGTTACAATGGCTACTTTTGCAGGGCTTCTATCCATTTTGTTTTTCATTTTATTCTGCAGACCTCTTAGTCCATCACTGAAAGTTTTTTTTTCAATCTGTAGCATGTATTATTATTATTATTATTAGTATTATTATTATTATTATTATTAACATCATCATCATTATCAATCACGGATTAAGCCCATGTGGCTTGTTCAGGTCTCATAGATTCTCATTCAAAAAGTTTAATCCATCTCTTTTTCGGTCTACCAACATTCCTGTCTCCTCTTGGTTTGTAATTAAGTATAATTTTTTGTATTATTTCATCTTTCATTCTTTGAACATGTTCTTTCCAGTTTTTTCTAGATTCCCTTATTGTATCTAAAAGTTTAAAAATATTTAGCTCATTTCTAATATCTTCACTTTTTCTTTTGTCTAGAAGTTTGCAGCCAGCTACACTTCTCAGAAATCTCATTTCAACTGCTTCTATAATATTCTCTTTTCTCTTTTAGTTAAAACCCAAAATTCACTACATACAATAGTAAGGGGACTGCCACTGCTTTTTAAAATTTTAGTTTGTTTCCTTTCTTGTGTTTTTATTTGTTCTTTTAATAGGGCCACATATATAATTAAATTTATTAAGTTTGCTAAAAAGATCTTTATTATTATTATTATTATTATTATTATTATTATTATTATTATTATTATTATTATTATTATTAATTCACGGGTAAACCGTCAAAAGTATTTTATTTACTTATATACAGAATTTTAATGTTTACACATCTTTCTGTGCCTAAAGTTTTATTTTTCTTCTCCACTCGTCTCTTTCCATCCAATCCATGTCCTCCAGTCCTCTTGCTCTCATTACAGTTATTTCCTACATCCACGAGTTTCGAGGTCTTCCTCTCCTCCTTCTTCCAGGTGGACACCATTCCAATGTTTTCCTGGGTAATCTTTCTTCTTGCATTCGTCGTACGTGCCCATACCAATTTAATTGCTTATACCGTATATAATCTGCTATTAAATAACCAATATTCATTTTTTCTCTTATGACAGTATTTCTTATTTTGTCTAATTTTGAACATCAATAGTATAATTATATAATAATGGTAAATTTATTGTGTTTAGATGAGGACTTCACACATGTTATTGTTGTAGGGACAGTGTTTCACAGTGCGGATGTTAGGAGAAGCACACAAGTAACACTGCCTGTTTTAGAGGAATTTCAAATATTGATTATAATAGGAAATAACCGTGCAGAAATAAACAACCTAACATTTCTAATTTAATTACGACGATAGTGTAACGTTATTCACCATCATCATCATCATCGTTGTATAAGACATGACAGCCAATTTTGGGCCCCGGAACGATGTTTTGAATAGTTATAAGAATAAAATAATTATTTCACCTTAATCCTTCTACCCTTCCTCAGAATGTCCTTCCAGACGTATCTATTTGCTGACAAATTATTCCAATTTATAATTTTACTAATAGTGTAAAATTATTGATATTCGTAATTTAGAGTTCATGTTACATACCTGCAGTTATTTATTTATTTCAGGGTTGTTTCTGTTATGTACACAAGTATCCTCAACCAAAATATATATATATATTTTTCTTCCACACTTCCCGATCTAGTGTGTCCGCTTCTGTCATATTTCTCTTCTTCATGTTGTCTTGAATTCCCTTTATCCACGTTGGCTTTGGTCTATCAAGGCTATATATTTTGTTTTTTTTAGTATTAATATGTTTTACAATGTATGTAATGATAATATTATTTTAAGAACGATTTTTATTACCATTATTCTTATTTATTGTTACAATTTATTATTACTATCATATTCCATCCATAGTAATTCTGCCCGAAGGCAGATCCTTCACTGCAACATAGCATTTTCATGCTATGCTTGCAGCTTTACTAGGGAATTGTGTAGGGTGTGGTAGCTTCCCGTTGCTTTCCACACCAGTGAAGCATGATGATGATGATGATGATAATGATAAGGATGATGATGATGGCCATATGATTTCGGGGACCGTTTGGGCCTTAAAGTTTTCCTGACATTTATCTTACAGGTGAGGAAAAGCCCCGATAAAAACCTCACCCAGAAAAACTGCCCCGACCGGTGATCGAACCCGGGCCCGCTGCGTGACAAGGCAGCACGCTACCTCGAGACCATATTATGATTATTATATATTACAATAAGTAACTTCGCAAAAATATGTTATACACCAGCCGGTTTTTATCTGTTAGTACTGTCTTAATACGGTATAACATTTTTTTTCGTAGTACAGTCAATTGATCGGCATATTTATATGCCGCGACACATCCTTTAAAAACCTCTGTTTAGTATATAATTTGTATGCATATATTTTCTAAAACACCGTAGTGTTAATGTGATATAAAATAAATTTTGCATTTGTGCAAATCGTAACTTCTATTTTGTATATCTGTGATAGTTTGAGTGTAAGATATATTTTAACCGAACCAGAATTAATTAAATTTTATTATTGTCATTATTATTGTTATTATTTTAGTTTTTTTTCAATGCCCCAGGTTATCATTTCGACATTTGTGATATTCTCTCCTGGCATTGGCTTCATTGTAACCCACTTCTTATGTTGGGGCGCCTAGAAGGCGGAGTTACGTTACCCCGATGATATGATGGGTGATAAATGATAATGAAGTGCCAGGAGAGTTCTTAATCTAAACTTAACCTAAATTCCAGACTATGGGCAACCATAGGAATGATTCCCTTTAAGGAAAAATTCCTATGGTTTGACCGGCAATCCAACCAGACCTCATGAACAGTAGTCATAAACGCTGACCACTAGCCCATAAGGCTGGTCATTTATTATTATTATTATTATTATTATTATTATTAGTAGTAGTAGTAGTAGTAGTAGTAGTAGTAGTAGTAGTAGCAGTAGTAGTAGTAGTAGTAGTAGTAGTAGTAGTAGTAGTAGTAGTAGTAGTAGTAGTAGTAGTAGTAGTAGTAGTAGTAGTAGTAGTAGTATCATAATTTATGAAATAAGGCCTAACTGTAAAGAATAAAAAAGTTTATATATGATCTCTTATTGTTATTTAACATTTTCCAATATGTTATTCTAACACAGTTCTAATAAAGGATCATATTATCCATCCATAGTAATTCTGCCCGAAGGCAGGTCCTTCACTACAATCATAGCATTTTCATGCTATGCTTGCAGCTTTACTAGGGAATTGTAGGTGTGGTAGCTTCCCGTTGCTTTCCACACTGATGAAAGATGATGATGATGATAATGATAAGGATAATGATGATGGCCATATGATTTCGGGGACCGTTTGGGCCTTAATGTTTTCCTTGACATTTGTCTTACAGGTGAGGAAAAACCCCGATAAAAACCTCACCCAGAAAAACTGCCCCGACCGGGGAACGAACCCGGGCCCGCTGCGTGACAAGGCAGCACGCTACCTCGAGACCACAGCGGTGGACTGATCATATTATAATATCATTATACATCTTATTGTGTTGTCACATTTCCTGTGAAAGTCGAATCAAACAAAAACTGACAAAAAAAACTATATGCAACAAAAATTGTGGTTATGGAAACGATTAGCAAAGAAAAGTGGAACAGACAAGAAGCAAACTAACAAGAAGTTGATCAAATTGATGATAACCTAGAGCATTAATATCAATACTAGTAAAATTCATATCAAATTCCGTTGAGATGAAGTCATATGATGAAAGTTGAAAATTAAATTTTACCTACTGTATATTTTAACAAAGTTGAGGACGACGGCACCTACCAACAGGTGCAACTCAATTTTTAACTTTCATCACTAGAACATTAAATTTCAAAATCAAATTATAAAGATGATATAATGATCCTATACTCCATCACAATAATGTCCTTAAAACAAATAAAAGTAATAATTTGGGGCTAGTAAATGATGAAAGGCCAAATAATACTATTCTGCAAGATGCAACAGAAATTATAGTTTGCCAAGACATCAAGAAATGAAAGAAGAAGCTGAAAGAATTGGACAATCGTTTCACTGACAATCAACTAAATGAGGCACTGACGCTATCGAATCCGGACGTACATGGCCGCGCGGACATATTTATCCTGAGCTAATGTTTTCAAATTACCCTGTGTTTAATTCACCTTTCTCAAAACATTGTTTACGTCACTCTTCCATCTCATTCTTTGCTACCTACTGGGTACTTTCTCCTACCACTAATTTTGTTTCATTGACAATGAATTGCATTTAGATGATATTGTTATTATTATTATTATTATTATTGTTGTTATTATTATTATTATTATTATTATTTCAATCAATCATACACAATATATTTATTAGTTTTGAACATTAGGGGAAAGTAATGTAAAATGAAAATTAAATTTCTGCTGAAAATGTTTAGTTGAGTTACGAAGATTTTATTATCACGTATTATGTCAGGAATATGAGAGAAAATTAGATCTGTGCACACTTTCTTTAGGATATCAAGACAGGAACACTTTGGTGAGAACAACTAAATGTCAAAATATGATATATCATTACATTTGGATAATCGAACCTTGGAATATTCAACATTTTCATTATCAACTTTTTTTGTTTAATAGCATACATAGTTACATGCTACCAATTTCAAACAGTTTTAAAACAAAGTAATGCAATATAATCTGAAACCTAGAGGGGTTTTAAATGATGTGGATTATTTTTTTAATCTGAAAAAATAGGAATGGAAATATCACAAAAAATCAGTTTCAGTTAATATTGTATTGAGAAAAAAAAAATCATCGAAGGAAAAAAAATTGCAAAATTGCTTTCGATAAATTATTTTTATACATACACTTGGTGTATATACTACAAAAAACTTACAAGTCCAATGATGTTCATTCTCTCTTTTTTTCGACATTGAACTGAGCACGAATCAGGTGTGTTGTTATTCTCTCAACAAGTTCCTTAAA
This sequence comes from Diploptera punctata, assembly GCA_030220185.1. Lineage (NCBI taxonomy): Eukaryota > Metazoa > Arthropoda > Insecta > Blattodea > Blaberidae > Diploptera > Diploptera punctata. The sequence continues at coordinate 3,395,196 of JASPKZ010009808.1, read as the reverse complement.
TAACCTTTCCTACCTTTGTACCTGTGAGTAGTTACATTTTTTGGGACTTTTTTTTTCTTGGCGAATATAAGCATCTACAAGTGATAACTACCACGTTGTTTCGTTCTAGCCGTGCTGCGTTTCACAGAGAGGAAAAAAAATAATATTATGATTATACTTGCCCTTCTACCACACTTTTTAACATTCATTTGACAATTATAGAACCTATTAAAGGAAGTCATTTGATGTTCTTTTAACAGAGAAGGTAAATTTACATATCTGTAACTTCCCTCTTGTAATAATTATATATATGTATATATGTATAGAATTTAAGTGTTCTTTTTATACATTGTTTACTGTTGAGCACATATTCATACTGGTTGTCAGTGAGGAAACGTTTTAGACGCAAGATGTCTTTTAAACACACATTTTCTCTAGTCTTTAAAAGAAAATGTTCTTTTATAAAAGATCCCTTTCGTTTAAATATTCAACTAGGACCAAAACAATCGTTAGGCCTATCTCTCTAGCCATGATAACATTGCTATATTGCCATTGGTTAACAAATTAAAACAAAAGTTTTGCAAAGTCTTGTCGTTGATTTTAAATTTGCAATTCATCCAAAATGTTAAAGACCACTCTACCAACCACTATAATGGATATCTGATTAAGTGAGTTGTTTCTTATCACTGCACTCGACCATTTGTAACTTGATGCAAATCCTCATTTCCCGCGATAGATTTCTATTATTCGATCCTGGTCCACATACTCAAATATGTGTGGAGCGTCCATCAGGATTCCGATAGTCCCTGCTGTGGTCACCAAGAAGAAAATGTAGAGTTGCAGTCTGTCTATTACCATGGCAACGTATTTCCAATCTTCTCGAATCTGCAACAATCACAACGACATTAATGCCATTGGTTGTTACAAGCAGTGTTTGGAAGCATCGATATATGGATTCATGCGAGATCAGTCACATACAGAGTGTAACAGGGCCTCACCGACAAAATGATAGGGATGATAGGCCATGCAGAGAGGATCATTTTTTTGTGAAGTAACATATAATCGCAAACACGTCGTTTATGAGTTATGCGCAGATGAATGTGTTCACCCGTAAGGGTCGGAATTGAATACGAACAATTGCACACGTATCATTTTATTGAAAAATACATTTTTTTACAAAAAGGTGTTCAAACAATAAGTGTTTTGACGACGCCAAAAAGAATCCTGCCATGATCGGTCGTGTTGACCGATCGTTGCTGCAACGATATCAAATATGCAATGGAGCACAGTGTCGACTGTTTGAACACTTATTATACAAACATATATTTTTCAATACAGTTATACGTGTACAATTATCTGTATTCAATTCCGACCCTTACGGGAGAACACCTTCATCTACGCATAACTCATAAACGACGTATTTGCGACTATATGTTCCTTCACAAAAAAAAAATGATCCTCTCTGCATTGCCTTATCAACCCTATCGTTTTGTCACTGTTACACCCTGTATAAAGATCAATTAAACAAGTGGATCAATTTAAATATCTGGACACTGTGGTTGCGAAAGAGGAAATTGGATTTCCTGATATTCAATTACGGATTAAACATGCAAGAAGGGTTTAGGATTCCTGAATTCAATATGAGGGGACAAGTTTTCCAGGAGCACACAATATCAATGGGAAAAGCATTAGTTAAAAGTAGTTTATGCTATAACTGTACAGTATAGATTGGAAACGAAAATAAAATAAAATGAGACTTTTTGGCAGTTGAAATGGATTATTTGAGAAGAAGCGTGGGGGTATCATGATTGAAAATAATTCGGAATTAAGAAACTAGGATTCGGATGATAGCAGAGGGGAATATGATAGAATTGAAAAAAGAGAGTTAAAATGGTTTGCACACCTAATGAAAGTACAACAGTAACTATGGTCTAAAAATATCCAAATGGACAGCAGCTGGAAGAGGTATTTGGGGAATGCCAAGACAATCATGGAACCAAAAAGTTAAAGAAGTTATATGTTCAAAGGGATTCAAGAAGAAGGTACACTTAATTAAGAAGAATGTGAATTGTTAACGGTAATTTGTCTTCAGCTGCAAAATCCTTCGGAAAAATATTCAAACATCATCGTTACATCATGATATTCATCAATGTGTAACACGACTCCCAGAACATAAAATAATATATTTTTTTTGTTTAGCTGATCTTCCGGGCTAAATGGCCGTCGTCTAGTTTTGTTTAAACACGACATTTCATCTACTACTGCGGTAGACATCCTCAGATGATCCTCCGTGCTCTCTGTGAATTCCTGAATGTGTCTACCGCAGTGGTAGATGAATCGTAGTAGACCTATTTAAACAAAATTGGACCATGGTCATTTAGCCCGGAAGACCAACTAAGCAAGAAAGCCTGCAATTTTAATACACGTATATATATATATATATATATATATATATATATATATATATATATAGTATATAGAATTCTTGGAGCAAGTAGTTGAGGAATTCACGTGCGATTAAATAGGTGCAAGAAACATGCAGACTTTCAGAACATCAAACAATTTGTTGTTATACATGAAGTTTTTAAAGGAAAGGGTTAAGGGTATTTTTGGAAACCTACAGATACAAGACATCAAATTTTTAACAGCACAATAATCATACTGCATGCTGAGTTTCTAAGCAGTAGGCATTCCATTGTTACATGGGGTGTTTAGGAATTCTGAATGGTATATCTGGAAAAAATACAGATGCAAGGCATCAGTATTAACATCAGGATAATCATAGTGCAAATTGAGTTTCTGAGGATCGGAAATCCATTATTATATGTGAAGATTAACGATTGATGTGTGGTGTATTTGGAAACATACATACACAAGACATCAGCATTATAAATAACATAATCATAGCAAAGGGAACTAAGTTTCTGATTATCTCAATATCTTTCCTATTAGTGAAGTTTACCAAGAAAAAAGTTAAAGCATTGATAAATTATATAGTGTGTTACGAAAAAATATATCAAACTATTAATAACTCTTAATATTATTATGTTAGGAAACAAATATATATAACTATTAATACTATTTTATTATAAACTATTATTATATTATTATTATTATTATATTATTATTATTATTATTATTAATATTATTGACCACAGAAATTGCCATCTGGCGTTGACCAGCAAGGGTATCGAGTGTGGAGAAAAATAATAAACAATACGAAATATGAGAATACATAATAATAATAATTCTGGAAATAATAATTGAAGAAAGGAATCTCAAGTGCTTTGGTCAAGTTGAAAGGATGAGAAGAAAATAATAATTGCGATGATTTCGGAATGGATTAATCAAATCGATTAAATAAAAAAGATATACGAAATTGGTTAGATGCAAACACGAGGGGCAAAAATTATTATTATTATTATTATTATTATTATTATTATTATTATTATTATATTATTATTATTATTATTATTATTATTACTGTTATTAATAATATTATTATTTCAATCGGTAAACAAAGAATCACATTATTTCTACTTTTTGCTTTAAACTTTTCCAAACGTTCTCTCATTCGTGAAATACTTGTTTCCTTTCTTTTTGTGTCCACTTGCTGAGTATTTCCATTTTAAATTTCTCCTGGAATTTATGGAATGTTGCTCCTTCCTTTGAGATTTGCGCTGTTTAATGTTTTACCGAGTTATTTCTACTTATTGAATTATTATTATTATTACTATTATTATTATTATTATTATTACTATTATCATCATCATCATCATCATCACAGTACATTCACGAATTTAGGCCATTTGTAGACCTGTTTCGGCCTCAAGAGAAACACCATTCAGAAGTCTTTTGAGTGGACGTCCTGGTCTTCTTCTTCCTGCAGGTTGATATCTTAACATTTGTTTGGGTATCCTGTGATCTTCCATTCGATGAACATGTTGCATCCATCTTGACTTATAATCAGAAATTTTGTTTTCTAAAGGTTCTATGTGTAATTAATTCTTCTAAGATGTCTTCATTTTTTTTTTGTGATCGAGTAGTATCATGCAGCCCTCCGAAGGTATCTCATTTCAGCAGATCTAAGCAATTATTATTATCATTATTATTATTAATGTTATTATTATTAACTTAGTCACTTAGAGTTCCGCATTCTATAATTGAATAGCAGTTCAGAGTATTTTTTTAATTCGATTTTTACAAGGAAAATGGCCCCACCTGCCATTAACATCTTCTGAAATGTAAAGCTAAACGAATAAAAATAAATAAATAAAAACCTTTAGAACCTTCTTCTGGGAGGCTGTTCAATTGTATACAAACATTAACTAACTTACTGGCACCAACATGACCGCGAGGACATAATATTTCCATACATACCTATTCTGGCATAATATTTTCCAATTATTTCCTGTACAATTCGTATCGCTCAGATCATGATTAATACCATTCTCCCTCCCCATTTTTGACCTACCAACTGGGTGTTTCCCCTCGGTTTCCTAACAAGAAATCTTTATGTTCTTCTTTGATCTTTCATTCATTCAACATGTCCTTTTGATCACAGTCTACGAGACTTATTATTCTTAAGAAATGTTATTCCCATAAATACCACTGAATTTTCTTATAACATTTAAATTGATGTACTCAGCTTGTTGTTCGAATGCGATAGTTAATATATCTAAAGATAAAATATTTAGACTTATTTTTTTTCAGTTGCATCAACTGTTTCATGTAATAAAGCAAGTATGATTACATTAATTTCAAATTACGTTTCTAATTAGCTGATAAGGTACTGAATAGATCGCATCATAATAGTAGATCAATCCTGTTATAATCTGAATAGAAATTTACTAACAGCGGTACACGGGGGGGGGGCCCACCTAGGGAGTGCAAGACCTTACGGTTGGTGGTGGGGTTTGAGTACCTCGATGACCCTGAGAGCTATGCCGGCGGTAGCGTAGCTACTGATAGGGTTTCCCATGCCGAACAGGTCCAAGGAGAGAGGTCAGACGAAAAAGCACTCCAGAAGAGGATATCCAATGACTTCTTAGGCGGATGAAGAGTTTGGAATCTCAACGGCGAAGAAGGCAGAAGAGATTACCTCAGGATAGGGAGCTGCTGCCTTGCAGGATGGGAGTTGGTCCTCCAAAGGCTAGGGGAAGACATCCTCGATTACAAATTACCTGGTCCTCCAGGCTGGGGGTTGGGCAGAGGGCTAGCACCCCGATCCTATAAAACAAAGCTTGCTATGTTTCGCAAGAAATTAGCCGGACGGATTGATAGGCATTGACTTTGGCTACGTAAAACTCTTTTGGAATGGTCACCTTCTGGTAGAAGGAAACGGGGCAGGCCAAGAACAACTTGGAGAGGAGAGATCCATAGATTGATGAACGAATGAGGTCTGGAGGAGGATGAATGGCGTGATCGGCAAGAATGGCGAATGGGAATACAGGGTAACCGCTGAAAAGTGGAGAGACCCTCAAAAGTAAAGTAAAGTAAGGGTACACGGGGATTTCTAGAAGACAAAAATTTGTGTCTTTCCTAGATTGCCTAAGTAGAAAAATTGTTAGAGCGCTAGCGCGTATAGCTGAACATCTTGAGTTAAAATCCTAGTTCAGGCAAAACATTTTCTCTTTAGTTGTATCAACTGGAATGTAGATTCCTTCATTCAACCTGTGTTAGACTCTGTTCGATCCTCAAATTGTCGTAAACGCTTTATTCTCAAATACTCGTAATTATTTTCTCATCTCTTTAATTAAAATACCATGTTTCGCATCCATATAATATGAGTGGAAGAACCCCCGTTTTATATTTTTTTCCAAAGTTTAATTTACTGGAGGTAATCATCAGTAAATCTAAATATATGTTCACACATAGAAATTCGTTATATAATGGAAATGGACAGCTAATGATAAATGAGGGGAATTTTGATGAAGTGGCTGAATTAAAATATCTAGGAACAATAAATACAAACAGGAATGATATGCACAAATAAATTAAACATAGGCTCAATTCTGGAAATTACAGGGACTCTTGTCGTCTCAAATCCTTTCAAAAAAGTTAAACTGAAAATATATAAAACGGTTATTCTCCCAGTTATATGGATGCGAAACATGGACTCTTACTTTAAGGGAGGAGCAAACAAGACTACGAGTATTTGAGAATTAAGTTCTTAGGAAACATTTTGGGCCAAAAAGAGATGAACAGACGGGGGAATGGAGAAGACTACATAATAGTGTGCTACATGGTATGTCCCGCGCCGTAGCCGAGCGGTTAAGGCAAGAAGCCTTGGCGGAGAGCTATACGGGACTTGCGCTGGTTCGGGTACCCATGGGGAAAGACATTTTCTCATGGAATTTCAGCCACTATGGGACCGGTGTCCACCCAGCATCGTGAGGCATTTGGGTAGCTACAATAAGTAGCGACTCTAAGTTCAGAAGACCAGCTATATCGACTGGGGGACCCGACATACTGACCACATGTCACCCCTACACCGGAATATGATCGTCTACTTATGTGATTAACGCATGTATACGTGAGGCCAGCAGCCGGATGGTAGGTCAAGGGCCTTCTAGGCCTTTCGCGCTTGGAGTTTACATGGTATTTAAAGAAGCCAGATATAATAAAAACAGTTAGATCTCATAGACTGCGATGGGCAGGACATGTGGCACGAATGGGGAATGAAAGACGTGCATGGAAGCTTGTTGTAGGAAAACCTAGTTGGTAGACCAAGAATGAGGTGGGAAAATAACATTATCCCATGATTTGAGGCAAGTAGATTATAGAGGGGATGATTGGAAAACATTAGCTCAGCATAGGGGTGTATGGAGAGCTTATGTCCGCGCGGCCATGAACCTACGGATTCGATAGAGCCAGTGAGTTAGTTAGTCACTTATGGGTTTCTAGAGTTGAGCCAGTGCTTAATTCGTTTCTTCGCCTCATTCATATTTGTGTTTGTTGTGGTGGGACTTGTGTACTTAAATGACCCCGCGAACTAAGCTGGCGGTAGAATTGCTACCGTAAGGGTCACCCATGTCGGACAAGTTAAAAGCGATAAGCCAAACTCAAAGAGATACTTTGGTCGAAAAAAGAGACGATCTTTCATTCTATAAATTCTGCCGTCAAAAAATGCAGGCATGGCTTCCACTGGAGTAAAACTCACAGAAGAAAAACAAAGCTACATTTTAAAATGAATTGTTAGCAATGACAGAGAAGCTACTGTTTAATGAGTACGGTTTATACTCACTGAATTTATTAACAAATGACAAAGTAAGAGGAAATGAAAGCAACATTTTTTTTCTGCAGTAGTGCTGAAGAGGGTGCGGCCCCTATTCGGATTCTGCGCGTTGGGGCTCGTACCAGGGGCCGACCGGGGATCAATGAGACCTACAACACACACACCCCCTCCCCCCCAAATTCTAACATGGCATCAACTTAATGTTATGGCACCATGAAAATGTCAAATATCATTGTTTGTATACAACGTTCTAATCTCTGATAATAATTCCCTATTCTTTATTATTCTTATTATCATACAAATTCTCGAATCTAAGTTTACCATTTGGTATATCAGTGTTGTAAATTGTATAAATTAACAACTAAATTAATATTAATAACGAAACTAACTCACTGACACTAATCGAACACATTCAGACGGGCACTCCATGTAGCCTCTGCCCGCTCCTGGAATTTCCTTCCTCAAGATATCAGGGGTTGCCGCACACTTGCCACCTTTAAGTCACGCTTATACAGTTACCTGTTGTCTAATAATTATTTTTTCTTTATTTATTTAAATTTATACTATGTCATTAATAATCTTTTCCTCGTTTTTTTATATATCTTGTACATATTACATATTTAATTCGTTAAATTTAGAGTAAATCAAAATACATTATAAATATTAATATATTGTATTTATAACATGTAATCGTTTATGTATATTGTAATTTAGATGCAAGACTGTTTTTTTATTTTTTAAAACCTGGTTGAGTGGCAGACAAGGCCTTAAGGCCTTAACTCTGCCAGGTAAAATAAAGCTATTATTATTATATCCTTATCATGAGCTACTATTTTATAATCATCCCCTGTAAAATTTATCTCCCTCAAATCATGGTTAATGTTATTTCCCACCTCACTCTTGGCCTACCTACTGGGCGTTTTTTCTCGTTTTGCTACAAGAAGTTTCCATGCCTCTTTTTCATTCCCATTAGTTGTATGTACCTGCCTATCACTGACTAGGATAGCCTTTCCTTTGTTAGGAGTTACTAGACGAAGTTACTTTAGATAACTTATTTGTCCATAGAAGTCATGAATGGCATGTGGTCAACATACCGACTCAATGAGACATCTAACAGGCAAGTAAGGTATTACTAGGATGTTGAGATCGATACATTTTGCTTAAAGGCAATTTTATTCAGCCTTAAGGATCTTTTACGAGCCTGAATATCTTCAGACTCGATACCCACGGCTTAAAGTCCCTCCTAGAGGACTTGCTCCTTGAATTTTTCCATCCTACAAAATCATTGACCTCGGCCGAGTTTGAACCAGCGAACCTCGAGACCAGAAGCAAGCCCACTGTGGCCGGTAGGTGATATTAATTCAAGTATAGAAAATACACAATTGTTAATAACAGCATAATGTAAGCCTAGTGATATCTAACTTTGCGGTCTTAACTCCATCAGGTAAAATAAACAATTTATTTGTATCATTTTATTGTTGTTTTTTAGATCACAAAAGCTAATGGGTGATCTCCACGAATGAGAGATTACCTCACTGTCGGCTCATTTCTAAGTACTTAAACAAACAAAGTAGTATACATTTAGAATCAGATTATAAGTTTGATAACACAAGATTAGATCAGAATTAATTAAATATTTACAATTTTCGTTAAACTTTGAATACACGACATTATTTCAAAGAAAATATTTAAATATTGCATTCAAAAAGAACAAAGCAAGACAGAAAGATGGATATATGTCATTTTTAATACTTCTTCTGTAGGACAAGACATTGGATAAACAAGCAGGAGCTCCATCAAGCGAATTCCTCACCAACTTGAATTTATCGTCCGATTTTTCTGGTTTACGGAATATATTATTTTTTGGGAATTAAATCGTTTTTATACAATTTTGTTAGGAGCAAATATGAATCAGGTCTTCTAGAGCAATATCAGATTTTCGGTTTTACGTAAATTTTCATTTCTAATTGCCTAATATTTCTGATTTATGGAATATGTATGTTTTTTATAATTAAATCATATATACCAAATTTAGTTGTAAGAAAACATTGTAGCCATTAGAGCGTCGAAAATGTTGCTACTAAATTTCTGCTTACTTGTTAACTTAAACTCCTAACAGCCAGATTTTGCCGATTAACAGATTCTGTTTCATTTTCCTCATTCAAATGCTACATTCGGCGAAAAAAAAGCTAGTTTCGGCGCGAAAAAACAAAAATGAAGGACGATAGAGCGATTTTTAAATTTCGCTTTTCAGGTAAACCCCTAGGCCTACTCCTAATTTTTTCTCTATACTCAACCTAGGATTTAAAGAGAGATCAGGGCTTGCTTGGTTTAGGCTAGGGGCATGGAAATTTCTAAAAACATTAGCGACGATCACGATATGCGAATATGTCCAATGTGCGGGAGCTTTGAAGACGCGATACATATATTAGGAAAATATAACGATTTAGAATATTGGAGGCATCAGTTATTACCGGAAAGATTTCTAAATTCAAATCGTGAAAATTGGCATGCTACGAGTTAATGGTAAATCCAGAAAATTGGATAAACTTGGGTAAATTTCTGGACAAAACGCGGAAAATAAGAACAACACTCATTCATGAATAAATAAATAAATATGTTAGCAAAATGCAATACCATTAAATCTTAATAATTCTACATAACTTAATGAATGTATAACGTTATTGTATTATTATGTAATTGTAATATTATTGTGTTTTCTTTATGTAATTGTAATATTTTTGTTTTATTTTTGTTTTTCTTTATACTATTACCAAATATTACTTTATTGTAACGGTCTGTCAAAAGCACGTATGGCTTACTGTCCATGCGATCCTTATTTGTAAATAACATTGTATATATCATACTTTTAGTCTAATAAACTCCTATTACTACTACTACTACTACTACTACTACTAGGCCTACTACTACTACTACTACTACTACTACTATTTTTTTCTGATTTAGCTAATTTTCGAAAATTATCCTTCCTATTTTATTTAATCGACATACACAGAGTTCTGTTGCGGAAGAAATAAAAACAAAAATTTCGGCTACATATACACACAACAACACACACACATGTGTGTATATATATATATATATATATATATGTGTGTGTGTGTGTGTGTGTGTGGGTGAATAAAGTGTGTTAACCTATCAGCACATTGTCCTTTATATCCCTCATCATCACAGTGTGTATTATTCACTATATTTTGCAGTCTCACTTGCCAAAACATGGAATTACCTTCCGCTCTATGTCAGAGACTGTCAAACTATAATATCGTTCAAAAACAATTTAAAGAATTATTTAATAACAAATTAACTTATACACCTCACGGATCGTATTGTTTTAACAATTAATACATTAAATTACTTATGAAAATAATATTGAGAGTAACAAATATTTTTATTTATTTAAAATATTACATAATCATAAAATTAGTTTTCTCTATCTCATTATTTTGCTTTGCTTTTTATATAATTATACAGGGACAGTCTACCAACAATTCAATTTATCTTGCTTGAATAAATTTTATTATTAGTTTTAGTCTTAATCTTAACTATCATTAACATGGTTGTATTTTAGATCTTAATATAACAGATATTATCATATTGATCAAATATTCATGTAGTATTTAACATTAGAGTTAATTGTGATTGTTATATTCTGATGTAATATATGTTTGTCCTGGTGAGTGGAAGAGAAGCCACATGGCCTTACCTCTACCAGGCTAAATAAATGAATAAATAAATAGATTGAATAATTTACCAAAATCTGCATTTTAATATTTTAGTTTCCTGATCTCTTTACAGTGTTTGTTAAAACATTATTAACTTAAAACCAGAATATTTTAAAACTGTTTTATTTTAAAGATTCAATGCGGCATTCAAATAAGGGGATATAGTATAGAATTGGAGTATATACTTTACATACCCATCCACCCTACACACACACACACACACACACAAATAAGTATATATATATATATATATATATATAATCTAAATATACAAGCGTTACTGCTATAAAATAAATATTCTCTTTAAATATGCTTACTTGTTATACTGTAGTGGCCACTAAATGGCAGTTGGAGCGATATCCCGCTACCTCTCGTGTAAATTGAGAATACTACACACACACACACACACACATATATATATATATATATATATATATATATATATAAATGTTTATGTTAGGAATCCTGAGTAGCTCAGATAGTTAGTGCGCTAAACGTACAAACTTTAGAAACTCGGGTTCAAATCCCGACTCAGTCATTTATTTTTCTTTTCATGTCATATATATATGTGTGTGTGTGTATTGTTATAGATTTTCGTGGATGTAAGTATAGGATGTGGGTTTTCTTGGGTTTTCCGCGTCATAGATTCAATGTTGGCGTCTAGCCACTGGTTCCAAACGTTTCTATATGATCTCACATGCAGTTGTCAAGGAATGCAAAGTTTGATTTACTGGTATAGGTACTATATACCATAGGGTATTTATCTGTCACGCTAGACACTGTCCAATAGCAATACACATAAATATCACTTATGATATATAAGATGTATATCAATAACTCGAACCTTCCATTCCTAGACAACGGCATGTGAGATCATGTTCAAACGTTGGAACTGGTGGCCAGAGACCACCTTTAAATCTTTAACGACGAAAAACCAAGACAATTTTCTTTACCTCACACACACACACACACACAAACACACATGCACATACGCACACGCATGCATGCACACACACACACACACACACACACATATATATATATATATCATCTTGATTTTTGGTGTCTAATAAATGGATCGATGAAGAATTTAAGATTTTTTTCATGCATACAACTTCAATTGTTATACGCTTTCAAAATTATTAAAAATAAATTGATATTAGAAAAAAATCTAAAATCATAAAGTAGCCCAACAATAGAAATAACTGATCTACGTAATAGAATGAATGTAGGGAGAATATCATGGAAAACATCGGATTATAATCCAACAGGACATGGAATAAGAAAAAGATCAAAGAGATGATGAATGAATTAATCCCAACTTGAGAGAGAGAAAGAGAGGGAGAGAGAATGAGACAAAGAGGGACAGAGACACAGGAGCATAGAAAGATAGGGAGAAACATAGATAGAAAGAGTGAAAGAAAATGAGAGAGGAAGATAAAAAAGTGAGTAAGAGAGAAAGGGAGGCAGAATGAGAGAAAGTGAGAAGAAAGAAAGAAGGAGAGCTAAGAAAGAAAGAATTAGAGAAAGAAGAGAGAGAACTAGGAAGAAAGAATTAGAGAAAGAAATAGAGAAAAATAGGAAGAACGAAAGATACACGAAGAGAGGAAGAGACGAAGAACGAAGTAAAAAGAGTGAGAAAGAGATACGCGTAGAATCTCAAGTGAGAAAGAGACAGAGACAGAGAGAGAGAGAGAGAGGAGAGAGAGAGAGAGAGAGAGAGAGAGAGAGAAAGGAAAACAGGTAGAGATGATGAGAGAAATAGAGAGATAAAGAGAGCTAAATAGAGATAAAAATAAAGAGAGATAGAGAAAAAGATGGAAAGAGAGAAGAAGAGAGAAATAGAGAAAGAGACAAGGAAACAAGGAGAGCGAAGCAAACAGAAAGGAGAAAAAATAAAGAAGAAAAAAGAGAAAAGAGAAGAGATGGTGAGAGGAAGATAAAAAAGGGAAACATAGAGATGAAAAAGGAAAATAACGAAGAAAGAAAGAAAAAGATAGAGAGGGGTTCAAAAGAGAAACGAGAGTAAGAATAAAAGAGAGAAAGAGAAACAGATTGAGGAAGAGGGAAAAATGGAGATAAAGTGCGATAGAGAGATAGAAAAGAAGGGAAGAGAGGAAGGTAGAGAGATAAAAATATATTAGAGGAGAGGAAGAGACGAAGAGGCAAAGAGAGAGGAGAAGAGAGAGAGAGAGAGAGAGAGAGAGAGAGAGAGAGAGAGAGAGAGAGAGAGAGAGAGAGAGAGGTTCAATAAAACATTTCTCTGAAACGTTCACAGTGATGGGGAAGATGTTATTGAGAAAATTTTCGCGTTATCTAATTAACATTTATTGAAGCTGTGTAGCGAACTTTGATCAGTGAGATATTTTAGGACAGCATACTGGTTCCAATAAGAAAACGGGCTTTTCATACAATACATGAGAATGGCTACCTCCTGTAGGAATAATTTGCAAATAATTGAATTAAGGGAGAAGAGCTGTTATGTAGGATTCCTGTCAAGAGCCGCTGGCAATTATACAAGCTGCCAACAATGAAAACTCGCAAACTCTAAAAGCTTGCTTCTCCAGGGAATGTTAATATAATACCAACACTTAGAGGCTAGTTGTACGACGTGCGACAGAAAATCAATGTAACTAACTCCGCTAACACGTTTTTTAAAAGTTATATGCAAAGTTTTCAAGTTTATTTCTTAAATATAATCGAATAAACCAGCGGTTTTCAAGCTTTTTCGACTCCTGACCCCTTCCACAACATTCTGAGTTTGGTTAACCACTGACTTTTAAATACACATACAGTAGACATGCATAAAATCTAATTTCAAGTAAAATGTTTAATAACCTTAAATTAACTTAACCCTTAACAGTTAAAACCTAAAGTTACTCTGGTTACGGCTTAAAAGTTACACAACGTGTAGGCCTAGTTGTAGCAAAATGAAATGCATTCCTAATGTTGTCACATAACTGTAAATCAGGCATTCGCGGTAAATATTAATTTATTGTGGAAATAATGTGATAAATTCCCGATGTTACGCATATGTAACAAAGGGCATTATAGGGTTAATTTAATTTTAAAATATAAATAATAATAATCATCCATAATAATTTTGCCCGAGGGCAGGTCTTTCACGGCAATCATATCATTTTCGTGCTATGCTTTGCAGCTTTACTAGAGAATTGTAGGTGTGGTAGCTTCCCATTGCTTGCCACACCGGTGAAGGATGATGATAATAATGATAAGGATGATGATGGCCGAATGATTTTTGGGGACCGTTAGGCCCTGAGCTACCTGACATTTTTTCTTACAGGTGAGGAAAAACCCCGAAAAACCCTCACCCAGGAGCTTGTCCCGACCGGGAATCGAACCCGGGCCGGCTGCGTGACAAGGCAGCACACTACCTCGAGACCACAGCGGTGGACATAATAATAATAATAATAATAATAATAATAATAATAATAATAATAATAATAATAATAATAATAATAATAACAACAATAATAATAATTATTATTATTATGACAATGCCGCAGAAATGAATGAAACAATAATAGGCCTTACCTAGAAACCCGCCATTATGTAAAAGTTTTGGTGAACTTCTTGAAATATTTTGCAAACCCCTGGGGGTTCGCGAACCACAGGTTGGGAAACGATGGAATAAACTAATTGGCACTGTCGAACCTGGTGGCATATAGCCGCGCTGACATAAGCTCTCCATATATCCGTATCCCTCCATATATCCCTATTTTTTCCAATCATTTCCTGTATAATTAATCTCCCTTAAATAATTGTGATGCGTTGTAATAACGTCGTTTGAATTTCGCAGGTAAAGGCGAGAATATTGGTCTCGCATTGGTAGGAATAAATTTGCGAGTCGCTGACTCACGAGTCGAAAAGCCCGCGCAGACCATCGAAATGTCTAGGATTTCATTCCAGAAATCTCTACGAGACTCTATTCCCCCTTTCGGGAAAGATCGGTGGCTAGAAACTTCCGTGTATGGAAGTGTCCCGACTGTAAGCCTAGAAAGTTCCTCCCCGCCTATATATGTATGGCGAAGACAGGAAGCTAGTGATAAGTGTTTATGACAGCGATAGGTAACGTGTATAAAAGAAGAAATTGCTGTAAGCGGATTTATCAGAAACTGTAAAATGATTGTGTATGAAATAAACATTAAAACAAAGTTAATTGTTAGTTCAAATTGTAATTAATCTACTACTGGCAATTTGTAGGAGTAAATGTAGTGATTGTGATATATTAACGACATCTGTGTGTGATCATTAAAAAAAAGGACTATCGCTACGGAACACATCTGAAAATATTATTTCCCCATCTGATCTATCTTCTGAGCGCTTTTCCTCTCTTTTCCTACCGGACGTTTTTCATGCCCCTCTTTCACATCGCGCCACATGCCTACTCATCTAAATAACGAGCATTATGTTCTTATTACTCCTTGTGTCCTATGAAGATCATGTAGCTCAATATTATGTAATCTTCTCCGTTCAAAATATGATGAATGGGAACACTAATGTTTATATCTTATCACCGGTAAGTAATATAGAACTTTGTATGTGTCTTATAGTTTAGTTACGAGAAAACAAACGTGGCGGCCGCTAGAACGATTTTTTTAATTTCGACTTTAGGGTAAATCCCCACATTTGATGATCAGATTTTGCTGATTTTTGGAAATTACTTTTCTTTTTATTACAATGCCATATTCAGAGATTGGGTTTAAAAATTGCTGCTGCTAGAGCGATATTTAAATGTTTACTTTATGTTAACCCCCATTCCTAAAGGTCCGATTTTGCTGGTTAACGAACTCTACCCTTCTTTCCTTAGTTGATTACTACATGCCAAGTTTGGTTCCGAAAAAAATATAAATTACTCCTGCTAGAGCATTCATAGAGATATAGAAATACACATATGTGACAAGAAAATATACGAAAAGATAAATTAACGCCTGATAAGGGATTTGCTACATGTCAAAATGTATATATATATATATTATATATATATATAAGAACTTCTGGTAATTTGGATCCCTGTTTTGAATTTGTTGTTTTTCTTATTTTAATTAAGGGATTTGAATTTTGTTTAATTACAGTGATTATCATTACTGTTGTAACTATGAAGTAGCATTGTTATTTTATTCAAATAAGGAAACATCTTCATAATTTATAAACTTTTTTCATTACAAGAAAGGCCCACTTTAACTTCCATATTCGGATAAAATGGACCTCATAGGCCACCTTAACTTTTAGTCTATTTTTAAATTTATTTACTCTATTAATTTATACAGATAGGCACAGATTAATCTGAAAATATTTATGACTGATCGTAATTAAAAAGCGTTGATTTTTATTTAATGTTTTGAACCATTTTTCTTGATTATTACATTCACACATCATTCAACTGCAGAAAGCGACAGTCTTTGGGTTTAGTAAAATTACAAGAATATTAAATAAAATTAATTAAGTGGATGATTTTTACAGATAGCATCCTCATTGATAAAAATATGCGTATTCGTGTAAATTGGACCCAGAGGGGCCACATTAACCGACTTCCTTTGTTATGTTTAATTATTTTATACAGCCAACATGTCACATAATATAAAACCAAACCCGTCATTTGGCCCTATATTAAAATAGTATCTACATAATATATTTAGGAGTTTTTTCAACATTTGTAATATTCAATAGCAGAAATTAAGAATTGATTCTTAGCTTGAAAAACTTTTTAAATTGGTAATTTTCATAAATATCACAAATAAACCCTTCTTCGCACAAATAATAACAGAAACTGGTCAAAGTTAATGAGGGCAAGAAGTTAATATATTTTCTGTTCGAGGTCAGCACTAATTAAAAATAATATTAACAGGGTCCACTCAAACAGAAGGGTGCACATTACCACAACCTCCCTATATATATATTTTTTAATTTTCGACTTTCAAGTAAATCCCTAATTTTAATGATCCGATTTTTGCTGATTTCTGAGACTACCTTTCCTGTTTTATTTCAATGTTATATAAAGAGATTCGTTGTGAGAAATAAAGAATTGCTGCTGCAACAACGATTTTTTAAAATTTTTACTTCTTGATAACCTTTATTCCTGAAGGTCCGATTTAGCTGATTAACATACTCTTCCTTCCTTTAATCAGTCGCTTGCTATATGCCGAGTTTGGTTCCGAAAAAATATAAATTACTCCTGTTAGAGCGTTAAAAGATAGAAACACACACACACACATATATATATATATATGAATAAGAAAGTTTTCTTGGGTTTTCCGCGTCTTGGATTCAAGTTCGGCCCCTGGCCACTGACTCCGACGTTTCGGCATGATTCCACATGCCATTATCAAGGAATGATAAGTTCGAGTCACAGGTTTAGGTCTCATATAATTAAACAAATAGAGTTTCCGCTGTGGTCCGTTTCCGAAGACGTACACCCATCCAAGGTTGTTCTTATGTAGTTAAACAGTTATTTGTTTAATTATATAAGACCTAAACCTGTGACTCGAACTTATCATTCCTTGATAATGGCATGTGGGATCATGCCGAAATGTCGGAGTCAGTGGCCAGGGGCCGAACTTGTATCCAAGACGCGGAAAACCCAAGAAAACTTTCTTATTCATACTCATATCCGCGAAAATCTGCAATATAACATATATATATATATATATATATATATATATATATGTATGTATATTATATATATATATATATATATATATATATATATATATATATGTATGTATAGGCCCATACCTACCGGTATATGAAAAGAAAATGAACGTCTGATCCGGGACTTGCTAAATGTCGAAATTTAATTTTAACATCATTGTCATTTTCGATATCTAGTAAGTAGGATCGATGAAAATTTGTAATTTTTTTCAGAAATATTTTTTTGTGTATAACCTCATAGCTATATTATATTCAGAATACGATAGAAATCTCTGACTTAAAACTTATCAACCTATTTCTCGAATTTCATCCCATAAACACTCTCGATTTCTCTTCCCTCCCCTATCATGTAATTTTATCTTCATTTATTCACTTATTCATTTCATATCATCCATCACTTCATCTCATTTAGGAAAATAGTCTGGTCTAACTAACCACAGGTTATCAGGTTGTGGTGATCTAGGGAGTAAATTCGTATACTTCTTCACGACATGAGCCCAGTTTCAACTTAGGGCACTGTAGAGTAAAGGGAGGATTATAGCCCCTCCTCGAAGCCCTCTGCCCAGCCCAAGAAATGGCGATATGAGTCGTATGTTAATGCCTGGTATGTCAAAACCTCGAACTCCATAAAAGACTACATAGTACCGTAGAATATATTTAATTTCCATTCATTTATAACAACGATCGGTGCTATAATACAAATGACTACATAAGGGTATTCCGTGTTATGAGCATACACAACCCGAGCTCATACGTTGTTCTAATCTATTCTAAGAATTATCACAAGTGATGTGACGAGTGAATTTATCTACAGGATTTAGAAAAATTATAATCCTGTAAGACGCGCTGGGCTGAACAGATGTGAAATCGGAACAGACCTAATTCGTGAAGGATGATGATAATGATTTGGAAATCAAGAGTGGCATTTGTTAGGACTATTTAGCGAATAAAATTAAACTGTTTACTTACAAATCATTATTTAAATTAGTTATTTAAAAAAAATTATATATTTAAGGTAAACGGCGATGTTTGAAAATAAATCAGAAATTTGAGATTTGTATATTCACTGCAACTTGATCACATTATTTATTGCCAAATAGGATCGCAATATTGTAAGAATGCACCCTAGTGTAGAAATAATGAAACACATCAAATTGTATATTATAATCGATATTATAGGTTATTCATTTATTTATTTTTTTTGTAAACAACTCAGTAAAATAAAGGATTCTGTTCATTATTTGCTACATTCAATATATTTGTTAGAGAAAAATAATGCTATAACCTGCTCAGAATATTAAAAAGGAGGAGCTTTCTTTATCACAAAAGCAGGAGCTGATAAAGAGAAATCGATAAAGACCTAAGTGAAACACGACTGTCATTGGTTGTAAAACAAAATTCATTGAAACGTGATTGGTCATTGACTACCATTTGGGGCATGAGTCATAAATAATGTGACGAGTGAATTTATCTAGAGGATTTGGAATATTTTATGAATAAAATTAAGCTGTTTAATCAAAAATCATTGTTTAAATATAGTTATTTTATAATATTTATATAATTATAGTAAACGGCGATGTTTGAAAACAAATCAGAATTGTATGGTTATGTTTCATTTGTTTATAAAATTGCGTAGTTAAGTTTCATTTGTTTATCCACTGCAAATTGATCATATAATATTATTTATTACCATCTGGCGTGGGAGACATCAAATAGGATCTCAACATTGTAATAATGCACCCTAGTGGAGACAAAATTAAACACAACAAACTATATATTATAATCAAGATTATATATTACGACCAGCCTCATGAGCTAGTGGTCAGCGTTTATGACTATTGTTCATGAGGTCCAGGGTTCGATTCCCGGTCAAACCATAGGAATTTTTCCTGTGGTTGCCCATAGTCTGGAATTTAGGTTAAGTTTAAGTTAAGAACTCTCCTGGCGCTTCATTTTCATTTATGACCTATCATATCATCGGGGTAACGTAACTCCCCTTCCAGGTGCCCCAACATCCGAAGTGGGTTGCAATTATGCTAATGCCAGGAGTGAATACTAGGAATGTCGAAATGACAACCTGGCGCATTGAATATACAAAAAACATAAATTATTAATTAATTTTTTAGTAAAACAACCCAGTAAAATAGTAATTTAAAAACAATTATTGAACACACAATTATTAAATGTATATGTCGAAGTAATTTATTCATTATTTGTTATATTCACTGTAGATGACGGAGTAGTAGGCATTGGCGGCTTCGTTGGAGAGTCAGTCACAGAAAATAATGCTCTGACCTGTTCAGTATATTAACAAGGAGGAGCTTCCTTTATCACAAACTAGGAAGTGGTTAAGATAATTCGGTACAGAGTGAGGTGAAACACGACTGCCATTGGTTGTAAAAATAAATTAATTGAAACGTGATTGGTCATTAACTCCCATTTGGGGCATGAGTTAAATAGTCCCTGATATGTTATATGATGCTCAATTATAGTTTAAAATGACTATTTAACTCATACCACAAATAGTAGTCAATGACCAATCACATTTCAATTAATGTTGTTTTACAACCAATGACAATCGTGTTTCACCTCGCTCTTTATCGATTTCTCTTTATCAGCTCCTGATTTTGTGATAAAGAAAGCTCCTCCTTTTTAATGTTCTGAACAGGTCAAAGCATTATTTTTCTCCAACAAATACATTGAATATAGCAAATAATGAAAAGATTCCTTGATTTTACTGAGTTGTTAACTAAAAAAATAAATGAATAACCCGTAATGTTGATTATGATATATAGTTTGGTGTGTTTCATTATTTCTCCGCTTGGGCGCACTCTTACAATATTGCGATCTTATTTGGCAATAAATAATATGATCAAGCAGCAGTGAATGAACATAACCTCACATTTCTGATTTGTTTTCAATCATCGCCGTTTACATTAAATATATAAATATTTTAAAATAACTATTGTTAAACAATGATTTCTGAGTAAACAGCTTAATTTTATTCGTTAAATAGTCCTAAAAAATGCCACTCTTGATTTCCGAATTATCGATAAATTCGGAAATCACTCGTGGCATTACTTATGACAAGTAAATTATATCAAGTTACTCTTTCAGCTTTAAGAGATACAGGAGCTTACATATGAATAAATTCCCCTAAATAAAGCATATTCTAATGGCTGTATATTAGGCTCTATACTGTAGCGGAATTGTCTCACTGTACTAAGGACTTGCCTTAATCCCAACAGAGGACATAAATCTTGATTGTGGGTGTTTATGCTTTCTGTTAATCCTCTTGGGGGGTGTAGTGGGGTAATCATTACCTTAACTACGTTTCCTGGTATGTTAATTCCCAAATAAATCACAATACCATCCCTTACGTATAAAATAGATCCAAATACAATAAACTACAATCCGAAAGGTCGGGAGTTCGAGTCCCAGAGGAGTTCCAGAAAATTTTAACTGGCCTAAACATTCTGGCGGCACCACGGCTCTTTGGCTGATTCGGCCTCTAGCTGAAATAAGTACAATGCTTATGTTTTTTGTGGGAAAATCGGCCGTTTAGTAGGTATGACATTTCGTGTCGATTATCTATAAAGATTGGAGCTCTAATCTTAATGGAAACGATTTACTTTTATCTATTTTTATCTTGTTACGATTTTGCATTTTTTTGTTTTTTTGCTATTTCATTTTCTTTCAAGAATTCGTAACGCTTTCAATGAATAAACATGTTTAACAAATAAATAATACGGTATAATATAAATATCCTCAACTCGTGTCCAACTCGGGATCGGGTCGAGGGATGAGATGAGATGAAGCCCCTTATATAGAGGTCTGTGGATGACAAGGGTGCCGGTCGACCACGCCTGACGCACCATCACGGGGCAGATGAACGAAACGAAATGGATGAGATGAGTATGGAGATATAGTGGAGTTAAATTGTGGCAGGAGAAAACGGGAGAAAATCCCGAGAAAAACCTGCCCAAGCTCCGTTTCGTCCACCACGAAACCCACATGGAGTGACCGAGACTCGATCTCGCGAAGCCAGAGGTGAGAGGCGAGCGTCTAATCGCTTGCCCCATGGAGATGCCTAATTAAGTAAATTCTATGTTAAATTTTATCGGAGCAAACATATATTTTATCAATTAGGAACTGCATCTAATTCGTTCAATACAATGCTTGAAGTAAAAAAATCAAAATTATTAATACATACTACAAGCAGCGAAAGCAGAAGAGTAAATCAAAGGGACTATTTAACTCATGCCCCAAATGGGAGTCAATGACCAATCACGTTTCAATGATTTCTGTTTTACAACCAATCAGAGTCGTGTTTCACGAAATATTTATCAGTGTTATAATTACCATATATTAAACAAAGCTCCTCCTTATTAATATTCTGAACAAGTCTGACCGTTATTTTGCAGTGACTGAGCCTATAAGAAATACGGCTACCAGATTGTATATATAGTGCATACATGTCAACATTTGTAGCAATTTATTATACCACCAAAAAAAGAAACCACTGTTTGACTTTCTTAAATGTATTTTTTCCCAGGTAATAATCCAGAAAAATATAATTGTAATATTTACATCATACGACATCAGAAATGAATTAATATACAGATTGATGTTTCATTTTTTCTCCACTAGAGACCATTCTTACAATATTGCGTTCCTTTGGCAATAAATAGTATGATCTGGTTGCAGTGATAAACAAAAGAAGCAGTAGAAGCGTACCTATCGTTTCTCATTTGTTTTCAAACATCGCCGTTTGCATTAAATATATAAATATTTTGAAATAACCACAGTTAAATAATGATTTGTGAGTAAACAGCTTAATTTTATTCGTTAAATAGTCCTAACAAATGCCACTCTTGATTTCCAAATTCTCTAGATAAATTCACTCCTCACTTCGTGAGTCGTGAATTTATCGATAATTTGGAAATCACTCGTGGCATTACTTATGATAAACTGCCTATCTCTATTGTCCCCAATCCCATATAAATGACATTCTATACTTCTAATACTCATGTTTGAACACCGTTCAAGTTAACATGATTTGAGTTATAAAAATTGTTGTACCTTATATAACACAGTTGTCCCTCAACTATAATAATTTCTGTTATCTTCGTTATATTATTAAAATTCAAAACTTTTCGAATACATGATACACGTCTTCGAAAAGCTTTGAATTTTAATAATATAACGAAGATTATATAAAAAAATATTAAAGTTGAGGACGTCTGTGTTATATCCATCCATAGTAATTCTGCCCGAAGGCAGGCCCTTCACTGCAATCATAGCATTTTCATGCTATGCTTGCAGCTTTACTAGGGAATTGTGTAGGTGTGGTAGCTTCCCGTTGCTTTCCACACCGGTGAAGGATGATGATGATGATAATGGTAAGGATGATAATGATAAGGATGATGGCCATACGATTTCGGGGACCGTTTGGGCCTTAAAGTTTTCCTGACATTTGTCTTACAGGTGAGGAAAAACCCCGATAAAAACCGCACCCAGAAAAACTGCCCCGACCGGGGATTGAACCCGGGCCCGCTGCGTGACAAGGCAGCACGCTACCTCGAGACCACAGCGGTGGACAGTCTGTGTTATATGAAGGACAATATATGTTATAGTTGCAAACAAAGAACATAATATAAGGCTTTGCATACTGATTTTTAACTTAAATCTAATTTACTGATTATCGTACCGTTAAAATACATTGTCGCTTTCATATAGATCATTTCTAGCTAATAAACACTCACCACTAACCACTTAAATCGAACACGTTTGGTCATGACTGCACAAAACCCACAAAACAGGCTTCCATAACTCCTTCCATCGCTATAACTAATGTTCCCCAATTATCTACTGTATAATCAACTTTCCTCAAATCATACTTGATGTTACCCCTTCCATCTATAGCCTCATTCTTGGTTCACCATCTGGGCAGGATTCCTTCTGGTTCTCTCTACAAGAAACCTTCCATGCACCATCCGGCATTCGCTATCTGTGACACATGTCATGTCCCTGTACAGTCTACAAGGACCCCTTATCTGTTCTACATTGCATTTGGTCTCCTTTAAGACTCCGTTTTTCCCTGGATTTTTCCATCCTGTTGGCTTGTTTCGTTATTCTTTATAACAAAATTGCTTTTTGTTAAACGAATTCCGAATTATTCGTTTCTTGGTTCTTCAGTATTACAGAGTACTCTCCCCGGAATCAGCATACCAACTGTTTCTTTTTTCTACCACTAACTATTCTTTTATCTTCTGTAGTTGATTTTCCAATTTTATCTAAATTGATAATTAAATGATTTAATTTTAAACCTAATAATAATACACAACGAGTAATTTTACTAACTAAATTCGTATATGTATTCGTTAGAAATGACATGGCTTATAAATAATAAACTAAGTTGAACACATTTTCGTTATATGCCTTATATATACAAACATTTATTTACACACTAATTTCTAATGTATCGGACTCCAGTTGAAAAACAAATAGATCTGAAGCGCTAACTGTTGTAAATCAATTATTAATTTATAAGTCTATTGCTGTAATTCGACCCAGCTTTCACGCAATGTCTATTCGTTGTTTACCTACTTTTACTAAAAAATATTCAACCTAATTGTAAACCTACGTTATCACATACTTTTTTGTGCCCGTTTCAGTTTTCCAACGGGTTAATATTCGACTGATGCAATTTGTATTTAATTCGGTTAAATCGAAGTTCCACGAATTGAACAGAATTCCATTTGTTTGATTGTTACAAGTAATAATACAAACATGACTGAACGTATACATTCATAACTCCAACGTCATTTGCAACGATTAACTTTGTTGGTAGTAATTGTATGATATATTATTCGTATGCAAATCTAATATATATATTATATAAATGTTTGTTTGTTGTTTGTTTGTTCGTATTTTATGCGCGGCCATACCGTTGATCCGATTGTATTGGGGCTTTTTGCAAAATGTTGAGGGGATTCCCGTGATGAACATAGGCTATAAGAGAGTTGTGATACTCAACTCCTACACCTTCAAAAATAGCCCTTTGTAGTGGAAAATGTGAAAAAAAGTAGCTCTTTAGACGCTTAAATGGCTTACGCTGCCTTAACCATAACAAATACACAAAATTAATGTACACAGAACTGAATATCTCAAAACGCTCTACAAAAAAGTTCGCGACAGCACATGACTATGTCTTACGGATAACTCACAATAACATTTTTGTCTTTCATTGATGTCAAGTGCGTAGATTCCTGTGCAAGCATAGCAGAACATGGCGGATATTCTTTTTACGGATAACTCACAATTACGAATTTTGTCTTTTAGCTAATTTATGCCAAGAAGATCGAGATAAGTAGATTACCGGGCAACACAGGGCAATCAGCACGGGAATCTTAAAATAATTATGATATACATTTATAATTATTTTTCATTTTAATTACTCAACTAATCATAAGAAGTACATTATTTTTTTGTCTTTCAGCTAATTTATGCCAAGAAGATCGGGATGAGTAGTTTCCCGGACAACGCCTGGTAAACAGCACGGGGTATCTAAAAATAATTACGATATAAATTTTCCTTTTACATTACTTACAACTAAACATAAAACACATTAATTTTCGTATTTCAGCTCATTTATGTCAAGAAGATCGGGAAAAGTAGATTCCCGGGCAACGCCGGGTAATCAGCACGAGGTATCTAAAAGATTTAAATGTATCATTATTTTTGCTTTTACTTATTCAACTGAACACAAAAACACATCAATTTTAATTTATTTAGGCGTATCAGCGCACACCGGGTAAACAAATAAATACAATCGTGTTTTATCTTGGAATAGCACTTATAACCTGATCATTCCATACGAGCAAGTTCAAGGTGACCTTATTTTAGGGGTGTTGTTTTGTATCGAATGTTGAGTATTATGGAATTCATATAACTTTGCAGTCTTTCACGGCCGATGTGATTCTAGAAATCGTCTTCCGGGTTCAATGCTCGTATAATATAGATTTAATACGACTCGACGTTTCGTCTACTACTGTGGTAGACATCCTCAGGAGACATCCCTTCTGTGAAGAGATTGTGAGCGCCAGCTGAGGAGTTCACAGTTGGCAAGCACAATCTCTTGTGGATGTCAACAGCAGCATAGATGAAACGACAAGTCTTATCAATTCTGTGTCACGGCTGATCGACCCGGAAGACAATTTCAAGAATTATCAAATTCATGTTAATTTTTTACAATTAAAATACTGAAATTCGATTTAATAGCTGAAATTAATTACATTGTAGAAATTGAAGGTTTTTCCATAACACGTCGCTGAATAGTTCCTTTGTTTATTAGTTCATGCTGAATGGTTCAATAGTGAACGATTCCGGGATTGCTTTTATTAATGTTCGTCTATCTACTATTATTGAAACATTTTCAAGATGGATGCCTCGGAATTAAAATATCTTAAAGTTGAAAATGTAACATAAATAGCAAACGTTATTGTTTTACTGTTTTCAAGATGGATGGTTAACTTCAAGTTTATACACATCGGTATTTAATTTAAAACAAAGCTAAACCAAAATAATTCATACTAACCATTTAGGTCACATTTAGGTTAATTTAAAATATTGGTTAGATAGTCTTAAACTTAAAAATGTATTACAAATTGCACTAACCGTATATTTGCCAGTTTTGTGTAGTGTCTATGCCTATTATTAGTAAGGTTAAAATCCGGCCATGCAAGCTTTTAAATTTTCTTGTACTGAAAAAAATGGCAATTTTTAAAAATTATATTAAAATTTAATAACGCTCATAGGAATTGGTAACGCAAGAGATATAGAGTAAATAATTACGAGAATATTTACAAACAAGCCCTCGCAAAAACAATGTGAATTTATTACACGACCATGACTGTACTTATCACTGATATCAAGATGATGCATTTCGAGTTTAGAAGGCTTTGATTTTCATAAGTAATGCCACGAGTGATTTCCAAATTATCGATAAATTCACGACTCACGAAGTGAGGAGTGAATTTATCTAGAGAATTTGGAAATCAAGAGTGGCATTTGTTAGGACTATTTAACGAATAAAATAAAGCTGTTTACTCACAAATCATTATTTAACTACAGTTATTTAAAAATATTTTTATATTTAAAGTAAACGGTGATGTTTGAAAAACTAATGAGAAACGATAGGTAGCCTACGCTTCTACTGCTTCTTTTGTTTATCACTGCAACCAGATCATACTATTTATTGCCAAAGGAACGCAATATTGTAAGAATGCTCTCTAGTGGAGAAAAAATGAAACACATCAATCTGTATATTAATTCATTTTTGATGTCGTATACATTTAAGAAAGTGCAAACAGTGGTTTCTTTTTTTGGTGGTATAATCAATTGCTACAAATGTTGACATGTAAGCACTATTATATACAATCTGGTAGCCGTATTTGTTATAGGCTCAGTCACTGCAAAATAACGGTCAGACCTGTTCAGAATATTAAAAAGGAGGAGCTTTGCTTAATATATGATAATCCTAACGTTGATAATTATTTCGTGAAACACGTCTCTGATTGGTTGTAATACAGAAATCATTGAAACGTGATTGGTCATTGACTCCCATTTGGGGCATGAGTTAAATAGTCATGTTAATCTCCCTTTAGGGGTAACGTTCGGAGTTCAGAATATCTCATACAAAATATAACCCAAGTTTTATCAATCGGAATCGTTCATTCATTTGAACTGTTCAGCGTGAACTAATGATCAAAGGAACTGTTCTGCGATGTTTTATAATAAACAACAGATTGAAAATATCTCAACTCATCCGTATGATCTAAACTATGACTTGTCGCAGAGACTGCAGCGTGTTCATAATGCTTGCGTTCGATTCATTTTCAATATCCGCCGTTATGACCATATTTCCGAACACTTTAATAACCTCTCTTGGCTCCGTCTTACTGACAGACGTAAATTGCACTCTCTTTCACTACTTTTCAAGCTTCTGAATTCCTACATCCCTACTTACCTGGCGTCTAGATTTGAGAAGTTATCCTCTTACCACAATATTGACACTAGATCACAAGATAGCAGTCTGCTAACAATTCCTCTTCATAGCACTTCCTCCTATTCTACTTCCTTCACAGTAGCCTCTGCCCGCTCCTGGAATCTCCTTCCTCAAGATATCAGGGGTTGCCGCACACTTGGTACCTTTAAGTCACGCTTATACAGTTACCTGTTGTCTAATAATTAATTTTTCTCTATTTATTTAATTTTATACTATGTCATTAATCTTTTCCTGTTTTTTATATATATTGTACATATTATATATTTAATTCGTTAAATTTAGAGTAAATCAAAATACATTATAAATATTAATTGTATTGTATTCATAAATTGTAATCGTTTATATATATATATATATATATATTGTAATTTAGATTTAAGACTATTTTTTGTTTGTATTTTTTTAAACCTGGTTGAGTGGTAGACAAGGCCTTAAGGCCTTAACTCTGCCAGGTAAAATAAAGCTATTATTATTATTATTATTATTATAACCTCTATTTCAATACATGTAATGTAAATAACTATTACCATATGTAAAAGCACTTCAAGCCTGAATTAAGATGCCTCTAAGCAAATATTGTAGACCACTTGATGCCAAGGTTTGAAATATTATCAGATATTAAAGAACGTAAGTAAATAAAAACTAAACAAAAAATCTCCATGGCGGGAAAGCCTAGAAGACTTTTGAGTAATTATTAATAAAGGATGTAGAAACAATGTAAGAATCTGATCAGTTCGTTTGAACTACTGAATGAACGTTTAATAACATATAATACACCGGGTATTCAAAAAACACCGACAACAGAGATGAGGTGGTAAATTAAGATATGGTGATCATTTTTTAATAAGTTGCCAGTGTCCGGAAATGATATGTTTTCACGCTATGATTTGTTAACTATGTCTCAAGATCAGTGTTAGTTCGAAGGATTTGAATACTTATTACTTGGCAACATCTCACAGGTACGCAACCTATGATACGTGACTTCGCAACGGAATGTAGCTGCAACATGACGGAGCTCCAGCTCACTTCTATGCCAATGTGACGAGACGTTTGGATACCATGTATCCAGGTCGATGGATTGGCAGAGGGGCAGCAGTAGTACCACGGCCTCCGAGATAACCTGATCTTAACCCTATCGACTACTTTTTATTGAGTGACTTAAAACAGTCTGTTTATCAGACTCCAGTACAGTCACTTATGTATGTGATAGCCCAAATCCACGCTGCTACAGAAATAATTGAAACGAGACCAGGCGTATTTGAACGTGTGCGCCAATCACTACACCGCCGATGTACGCTCTGCAATGAGATAGGAGGTGGATAGTTTGAAAACTTGATGTGACTGTGACAATATTGTCAAGTATTAAATCTTGAAATCCAACTAAGGGAACTCTTGAGAAGTTAGCTACTCATAGTGTGAAAATCATCATTTCCGGACATTGGTACATTATTAAAAATGATCAACATATCTCAATTTACAACCTCATCTCCGTTGTCGGTGTTTTTTGCAACACCCTGTTTAACTACGGTAAATAGCTATTAAAGTAATCCCACTATAGGCCTCAGGAGTAACTTGCGGTAGTAGGAGGATATGGTTCCTACTTTTCTGGACAATCGGCACTTGATGTCAGCCGGGTTGTCAGCCCTACATGACGGCCGCCTTTACCCCAGAATAAGCGTCTGGTACTCATTTAAGTTAGAGGCTGAGTCGACCCAGGGCCATAGTGCCGCCAGAAGGTTTTGGTCAGTTTAAAAATCCTGACCCCACCGGGAAAAATAGCTATTATATATATCACTAAATTATAACTTTTTAAAAGATAGAATTATAATTACTGACAATTTGAAATTTACATTCACAAACTTAAAAAGCTGACAAAAAAACTCACACTAATCATGTTTTTGCCCTTTTTCTAGAGTAAGTTAATAGTTAGGTTAAATTTCAATCATTTAGGTTTTAAGATTTCTTGATCTTAAACTTAAAAGCCTTTAATTACTTGCTTGTCAATCAACAATTTCGTTCAATCTTATCATTAAAATGAACGAACGATTCTAACACATAACACTTATATGGTTATCCACGTGTGAGCTATCCCAAACCCTGCGGATCACCCCTCGAAAAGGGAAGAACTATTTTAAACTTCCTGGTGTTGGAAAGGCCAATAGGCATAAATAATGCAGACAATGATGAAATGTAAATAGGAGGATACTATTCGGATGAATCCTTGTGTTCTGGATATCGGAGATTCGAACTGGATTCAGATGGTTGAGGTTAGGACTTTGTTCAATGCAGCTGTGAACCTGTGGGCTCCGTAAACCATAGACTGGGCGAGTTATATGAAAACTTTCATGACAATACTTCATACTAAATTATGGCAAAGGCTGTACTCTTTTAACTTACTAATGACATTTCGTTTGTACAAAAAGCAATTAAATCCATATTACACGAGAGTTTTGATATTTCATTATATGTGTTGTATGCTTCCATTCTGCTTATGAGATCCAAATTTAAAACTGCATTTATGCAAATATTAATGATAAATTAACCTTTAATTACGCCACCAGTCGATAATAATAATAATAATAATAATAATAATAATAATAATAATAATAATAATAATAATAATGGTAATAATAATAATAATAAATAATATAATGACATGAATAATATTAACTCATATGATCGCATGTAAATTATACATCCATCCATCCATAGTAATTCTGCCCGAGGCGAGGGCAGGTCTTTCACTGCAATCATAGCATTTTCATGATATGCTTTGCAGCTTTACTATAGGGAATGATAGGTGTGGTAGCTTCCCGTTGCTTTCCACACCGGTGAAGGATGATGATGATGGCCGGATGATTTTCGGGGACCGTTGGACCTTACGCTTCCTGACATTTGTCTTACAGATGAGGAAAAACCCCGAAAAACCCTCACCCAGGAGCCTGTCCCGACCGGGAATCGAATCCGGGCCCGCTGCGTGACAAGGCAGCACGCTACCTCGAGACCACAGCGATGGACGTAAAATACAGTAGATCATTATAAAATGGTAGCAGACAAGTAAATCTAACGATTTTTGTGAAGAAATGGCGGAAATAAATATCTTCAAATAACTAGGAAAAACAATTACAAAGAGAAATGAGGTGCAAAAATAGATTAAACATTGGCTCAACTCTGTAAACGCATGCTATTATGCACTGTGCATAAATATATTATTTAATGGGTATAAATTTATACTTTATTTGTTTCAAATCAAACAGTTTTATTGTATAGTAACTTTAAATAAACTACATAATGCGCCCCCTGCAATGTTGTCAATTATCCTTATATAATATTAATGAAAATGTCCATTCCAACATTTCCAACCTTTTAAATTAATTAAATTATAGTTATTTATTCAGGATTGTTTCTGTTATTTAAACAGGTATCCTCAACCAAAATATACAATTTTTTCCTTCCACACTTCCGATCTTTTATGTCTGCTTCTGTCATATTTCTCTTCTTCATGTTGTCTTGAATTCCCTTTATCCACGTTGGTGTACCACGTTTCCCTTTTTCAGGATGTTTCTATTTAAATACTTCTTTGTTTCTGTGTCCCTTATTCCCATTATATGTCCACACAATCTTAGTTGGATTTCTTCAATCTCTTGTACAATATTCTTTTTTACTTTCACAATTTCTCTTATTGTATTATTTTTTATTTTGTATAATTTTGATATTCTTGGAGATCTTCTTAAAAACTACATTTTTTACACGCTTTATATTAGCTTGACCTGTATCTATCTATCTATCTATCTATCTATCTATCTATCTATCTATCTATCTATCTATCTATCTATCTATCTATCTATCTATCTATCTATCTATCTATCTATCTATCTATCTATCTATCTATCTATCTATCTATCTATCTATCTATCTATCTATCTATCTATCTATCTATCTATCTATCTATCTATCTATCTATCTATGTAACGGAATCTTTCAACGCGATTTGCACCCACTTTAAATCATTGGATCGACTTGAAACTTTGTATACTTGTAAAAGACCCGTGACAATAGAATAATTTCATATTTATTTTCTAAAATCATGGCCAGAATCATCAGAAAATCAAAAAAAGGGCCTTCGTATCTATGTAACGGAATCTTTGAACACGATTTTCACCCACTTAGAAACATTGGATCGACATGAAACTTTGTATATTGTAAAGGACCCGTGACAATACAATAATTTCATATTTTGTTTCTAAAATCCTTGCCAAAATCATCAGAAAATAAAAAAATGAAACTGGTATAATAGGTTGCGGACTTGTCGACTTTTTAGTCAATCGTTGTAAGAGCTCAGTTGGTAGAGCGGTGAACTGTAGTGGTATATAATTTCAGTAATCCATAGGTCGCTGGTTCAAATCCGGCTGGGAGTTTCTTTTTTTTTTACTCTTAGCTCATACTACAATAGTATCGAATTTAAAGATATTTACATTTTTATCTTATTCTGTAAAATATTAAAACTAAAAAATAAATCATAGTTTTAAAAAACTAAAACAACACGCTTTATTAGAAAACCGAACTAAAAAAATGAAAAATAATTTTAATTTTCAACACGCTTGGGATAAATAATTTTACCATCAAAAGCATGGGGTGCTTTTTATGATTTTTACATTTTGTTCTTATATACTTTACTTTTACCAATATATGTTTATTATCAAGTATATTAATTGATAAAGAGCACCCCACGCTTTTGATGGTAAAATTATTTATCCAAAGCGTGTTATAAATTAAAATTATGTTTCGTTTTTTTAGTTCGGTTTTCTAATAAAAGTGTTGTTTTAGTTTTTTAAAACTATGATTTATTTAACTAATAATTTATTTCTGTGTTTTTGCTTCAACGTCCATGTAATAAAATTTAATTTGTGCTAAAACAGACCTTAGTATCAACAAATACGAAAGGATAAGTTATTTAATTTCACATCTATGTAGGCCTACTACATCGAAATTAGAGCAATATTAGCCATTATTATAAACACCAAAAAATTGCTTTACATTTTTATGAGAAAAGCCATAGATTGGTGACTTAAAATATATAAGACATTTTTATTAAATTTATTAAAAGGAATTCTTACTTATAAGATGCTCACTTCTGATACTTCCATTATGAGTTGTATACATATATAATATATAGGCCTACATGTATGTAAAGCCTATCCGCTCTTAAAGTGATCCTCATCAAAACAAAACCATGTGACCTGCTCGCTTTTCATTGGTTATGGACACCGACATACGAGTAGATATAATAAGTAGGCCTACGCAAAAGTAGTACCCTTCATTAAATTGAAAATAGTATGTCCTCTGAATATTCTTATTCTTCGTGAATAAAAATAATAATTTTAAAAAGATAGAAAATATTCTAAAATATACCAGAATAAATACAACATAAAATAAGTTTTTACATATGGATGATGTATTTGAGTCATCCTTCAGTCGATTATCATGCTGTGTCGCCATCTAAAATTTTAAAACGCAAGTCTGGCAAAACTTTGACTGGTGGCAAAAAAAACAGTTATTTTAATTGCATTTGATATGTTCAGTAAAAAAATCTCACCAGCTTTCTTGTAACTATCCCATTCACGATATACATCACACGTGCTCTCTGTCAATACAACAGTAATTGTGGCGCGAGTGGTGGAAGGATACAATTGGCGTTTGTTTATGTTACGATCACTAAGAGCGGGTAAGGTATAAGTATTTATATATGCATTTATGTATAATCTCCGCTAAATTCCATATAATCTCTTGCTTTAGCACAAAGTCAATAGACATAAATTTCTAATATTTAAGTCTGTAATTTTCTTATATTAACGGCATACGCTAAATGTTCAAAACTTAATTTAATTAACAAATATTACGTTTGTCATTAAGTTGATTATGAATTTTATCGACATTTATTCGCGAATGTCATGAAACCAATCAATTTAATCAATAAACTCACAATGATGAAATCATTACTTGACATCAAATTTTTATATGAAACTAGCTAATACCCGGCGTGCGCTGCTACTCCTAAATAAATGTTAAGTGTTTTTACCACCAGCCGTGCACTGTTATATTTGCCCGGGAATCTGCTTATCCCGATCTTCTTGTCATCAATGAAAGACAAAAATGGTTATTGTGAGTTACCCGTAGAAGATACAAATATGCTGTCGCAGACTATTTTGTAGAGGTTTTTGAGATGTTCAATTCCGTGTACATTAATGTGGTTATTTGTTATGGTTTAGGCAGCTTTAGCCATTTAAGCGTCAAAATAGGGATTTTATTTCACGTTTTTCACTACAAAGGGTGATTTTTAGGGGTGAAGGGATCGAGTATCACAACTCTCTTATAGCCTATGTTCATCCCGAGAAGCTCCTTAACATTTTCCAAAAAAAAACATCAAAATCGGATCAACGGTATGACCGCGCACAGAATACGAACAAACAAACATATAAACATTCATTTTTATATACTAGATATGAGCGAAAAGACAAAGGAAAGAGCCATGCATCCTGCGAAAAACTGAATAGTCTAGAATTACAATCACTGAGGTGAGTCAATAGTTTTAAACCATTGTTGAGGTTATTGATTAAAATATTAAAATCATAAAATTCTTACCTAATGTATCAATCATCCCCAATTAAAATTTTAGTTGAGGACGGATGATACAACAGAAAAAAGTAATAATTTAAATATTTTAGTAAATGAGGTCCATGCGCCGAATAATGGCTACACCAGAGGAATCAAACAAAAAAATAATGGCATACTTGAAGAATTTAATATGATGCCCATAGTATATTACATCCATCAGTATAAACAGAACTAGCGTCAGCATATGGATCGCATGTCCAGATTCAGTATTCCTAAGACAATTTTAAAATAAAAACCAAATGGTGAAATATCATTTGGACGGCCTAGGAAGAGATGGTTGATCTTTTTTGTAGATTGCAACAGTACTTTCAGGACTAGGATATGAAAGCGAGAAGATGGCTCTGTTATGAAATATAACACACGTGGTGGTCTATGTTCCTTGCCTCTAATACCGAAGATCGCGGGTTCAAACTCGGCCGGAGTCAATGGATTATTAAGATATAATGTATGTGTAACTATTATAATATTTATAAAGGTTCCGGTTGGCCTCAAAATTCTAGGGAAAGTTTTATTCTTGCTTATTTATTTACTTTAAGAAATATCTTAAGACATATCTGCCCGCCAGGGAGATCTTCCTCAGTATCCTATTTTCTTTATATTGTAGCTTTTTAAAAGCGGTTTAGCATCACACGAGGAGCTGGCCACATAAACAGCAGAGCTCCTGATGAGTTGCTTATATAACACATATTTTCAAACGTGTTTTATTGTAATACTTTATATAATTAGTATGCAGAATATTACATGAGATTCCCATGGAATATATACAAAACAACTCCATGGCGCGACAGGCCTAGACCAACTTGCTGAATGGTGGCCTCACATCAACTGTCATTCTCGTTGAACCAGTAAAGGGATAACATATTGCCAGCATGTCCATCCCCCAGCGTTCGTTATAGCAAGTTTTCTCAACCTGGAACCACTAATTATTGTAGCTACCCAAATTTCTCACGATGCTGGGTGGGCCCCGCTCCCATATTAGCCGAAATTCTATGAGAAAATTTATTTTGCCAGGGGGAATAGAAGCAGCGCAGGTCCTGTAACTCTGCACTAAAATATATTGCTTCTCGGCTACTGCGTGGGACTCCAGAAATATATGTATAATTCATCAAATCTATTGTATCCCCACTAAATAAACACAGAAATCAAAATAATTTATTCACAATATGTGTATTATAAGACTATAATCCGTATTTACTTGCGTATTTCAGGCACAATCTACAAATAAATAATATTGTAATTAAATGTGTTGAATAATTTAAATATCCTGCTTCTATAATACATAAATCTGGCACTTGCGAAAAATATATTATTAGCAGAATAAATTGTGCAAGGAAGGCGATTAGATCCCGGAATGGTATTTTATGGAATAGAAATCTGACCAGAAAAAACAGAGATTATTCAAACAATAATATAAAGTATATTACATATGGATCAGAGAGTTGTACAATAAATGAAAGGATGCAGAAAAGAGTCTTGACGGTAGAAACGGATGGATAACGGAGAAGTATGAGAATATCCAGCTTACAACATAGAAATGCATAAGTTATATTAGACATGAAATGGATGCACAAGAGACTGTTATCAATAGGATAACAAAGAGAGCTTTACAGTGGTATTGACATGTACAACGGATGTCGGAAGAACAGTGGCCTAAACGGGTGTTAAATTGGATGGTATCAGGCAGAAGGAAGAGGGGGGAAATAGAAGAATATGGTATGAGGGAATATATGATGTGTTGATGAAGAGGGGTATGGGAGAAGGAGAATGGGAAGATATGTATATCTGGAAATCCTGAATTAAGCGCGAACTGCTGTATCAAGTATTTCAGGCACATTTTATGATCTAAAAGGAGGATACGTGATTTATGCGACGAAAGTTCCAGGGAATTAAGTATCCACGGCCACGTTTTTCATTGTATCTTCTGTTATAGAACATTTATATAATTCCTTATCTATTGTGCAAGCTTTGGAAAACTATCTATTCGGGGAGAAAGGATTGAATTGTGTAAATGCCGGAACTTAGTAGAACAGAATGTAATCGACAACCTTAGAACGGATACCAGGTTAACCCTTATATTAGCAAAACACTTACTTATCGTATCAGTTAATTAAATGTGGCGGACCGCAATGGAAACGAAATGGTGCGTAACTGTTATTTTGTAAATTATGAAATTCTACAAACAATAAGTAATCTATTCTCGTTAGTTTTCATCTGTTTTTATTATAATTATTAAATGAATGAAAACAATTGATGTATCTTATAAGATACATTGTGAATTTAAGGGTTAAGAAACTGATACCATTCTAGTTGGTATCACTGCTTGTTATAAGACGTTAAAACTTCATCATCATCATCATCATCATCATCATTATCATCATCATTATCTATCTTCACTTCAAGATACAGCCATTGATTTTCTTTTTCTGTCTTCAAGTACTTTCCAGTCTACCTTACTGATATGTTTACACTAACTTTATAACTCAATATTGTTTAGTTAATCTTATAGTTGGCATTCTTTCTACATGTTATTCCAACTGTTGTTTATAATATTTCAATCTATCATTTAAATTAAAAATTCTAATTCCTCTGGTATTTGTTCATTTTTTATGTGAACTAATTTTTTTACATCCTTTATCTCAATAATTTAATTTCTGAAGCCTTTGTATTACTTTCTTGTTTTGTTTTCACATTTCACTCCCATAGAATATGACAGCAGAGTCATAACTTTATACGTAACATTTTAATTTCGTATCTCTTCGAATTTTATTTTTAAAAGTTGGATTAAATGTTCCACAGATTCTCTGAAATTTGGCTAATTTTATATCTATATCATAATCTTTACCATATCCAATACCATATCCTAAATAATTAAAGTGGTTTATTTATTTTACGATCTGATTATTAACTATTATTTTTATTCAAATTGATTGTTTACCTTCGAATGCCATTAATTTTGTTTTAGCAGTGGGGATTTTCATATTATACTGTTCACAGATCTCATTTAATTTAAAAACTGATATCTGAAGAATCGTTTCTTTACCTTGAATAACAGCCAAGTCATCAGCAAAAAGAATTATATTTAAATATATACTTTGTGTATTATAAAGCCAGGAGTCACCCAGGAGTCCGCATTAAATCATTAATATACACATTAAAAAGAGTGGGCGACAAATTAAATTCTTATCTAACACTTTGGTTAACAGAAATTATTTTTTGTATAAGATTAAATATTTTTAACAGCTATTTTTTGTAACTTGTTGTGGGTATCCTCGTTCTTTCATAATTTTCCATAATATATTTCTTAACCATATTGAAGGGCATTCCATACTGCCCCAACTCAATCTTATAGTAAAGTTTTTTTATTCAATGCCCCAGATTTCATTTCGACATTTCTGGTATTCTCTCCTGATATTGACGTAATTGCAACCCACTTCTGAGGTTGGGGTACTTGGAAGGCGGGGTTCTGCTACCCCAATGATATGATGGATGATGATGGTGATAGTGGTGTGCCAGGATAGCCCTTAATCCTAAACCTAAGGCGAATATGAATGATGATGATTATGATGGCCATATAATGTTCTGGGCCGTTTGGGCCTTAAAGTTTCCTAACATTTATCTTACAGGTGACGAAAGGCCCGAAGAAACCTCGCCCACGAATTTTTTTTCCGGCCGAGATTTGTACTCTGGCCCGCTACTTAACAAGACAGCAAGCTACCTGAAGACCAAAGCGATGGAATTTTATAGTCAAGTAATTTAAGCGAAAAAAATGATTGTCGTAACTATTGCATGAAATATACGGGGAAGAATATGTTTTTAATTTAGTGTTAAAGCGCTAAATTATGTGATGACGTGAAATATGCTAGTAATTACGGTATATTCAAATTCGTAAAGGTGACAACATTTCTTCATGATTCCAGGAACCTAAGCCTGGCTCCATCTCCATGATTATAGAAAAATGCATTACCTTACTGTGCTATTCAAAATTATACATACTTCTACACCAAACTACTTAACCGCTCGCCTTCTCGTATCCTCCGACCGCATTTTGAATTCACGGTTGCACCAGAACCTGCTCCTTGACATTCCCATACACAAAACCTTCCACTATTTCATTTCTATCTCATTTCTCTACAGTTTTTTTTATTCAATGCCCCAGGTTGTCATTTCGACATTTTTTTTGTTCTCTCACGCCGTAGCGTAGTGGTTAAGGCACTGAGCTACAAGCCGGAGGTTCGAGGGTTCAAGTCCCGTTGGGGTCACGATTTTTAAACTGACCCAAACCCTCTGGCAGCACGATGACCCTGGGGTCGACTCAGCCTCTAACGGAAATGAGTACCAGACGCCTGTTCTAGGGGTAAAGGTAGCCGTCACGCAGGGCTGACAACCCGGCTGACATCAAGTCCGATTGTCTAGAAAAAGTGGGAGCCTTAACCTCCTACTACCCCAAGGGTCTCCTGAGGCCTGTTATGGGATCACTTTACTTTACTTTGTTCTCTCCTGGCATTGGCTTAATTGTAACTCACTTCTGAAGTTGGGACGCCTAGAAGGCGGAGTTATGTTACCCCGATAATATGATGGTTTTCTTCTACACCGTATTCACTGCTAAACTCTATCACAGTATACAGTGTGATCAGTTTAGCACTGGAGAGCAGATTGGGTTTTCTATCTATCAAAACTAAATACCGAAACAGACATGAGATTTCAGTTTTCAATATTAAACCTAATATTTTCTAGAACAGGAAACAATTCTCAATTAACGAAATATGCAGACATATCAACATCGCACAGCGCAAACCATGCATCTGCTGTCCAAACCTAAACTGATCGCAATGTATTAGGGGCTGCCGGATTTAAGCTACTATCTTTCTTTATAAAATGGTATCTTAGCACATTAATTAATGAATACGGATATTTCGTCTCTCTGCAAATATTTTCTTGATTCATTTTAATTTTAACTTAATTTTTACAAATATTTACTTATGTTATGGTCTTGCTGAACTTTTTTTTTGTATATATTTACTGGTTGGGTGAAAAATAAATAAATACATTATTATTATTATTATTATTATTATTATTATTATTATTATTTATTTTTTTATTATTATTATTACTTACTTACTTACTCACTCACTCACTCACTGGCACTATCGAACCCATAGGTTCATGGCCGCGCGGACATAAGCCCTCCATACATTCCTAATGCTCTCCAATCATTCCCTGTATAATCTACTTCCCTCGAATCAAACACAATGTTATTCTCCCAACTCATTCTTGGTCTACCGACTAGACGTTTTCCTAAAAGAATCATCCATGCACGTTTTTCATTCCCCATTCGTGCCAAATGTCCTATCAATCGTAGACTACGAGACTTAACTGCTCTTATTTCAACTGGCTTCCTATAAAGACCGTGTAGTTCACAGTTATGTAGTCTTCTCCATTCACCTGTGTGTGCATCTCTCTTTGGTCCAAAAAAATCCTAAGAACTTTATTCTCAAATACTCGTAATCTCCTTTCCTCGTAATCCCTTAAAGTAACAGTCTATGTTTCGCATCCATATATTGTAACTGGTAGAATAATAGTTTAATATATTTTTCAGTTTAACGTTTTTTGAAAGGAGTTGGGACGTCAAGAGTCTCTGTAATGTATAATAGTACGCATTTCTAGAATTGAGCCTATATTTAATTTCTTTGTGCATCTCATTCCTATTTGTGATTATTGTTCCTATGTATTTGAATTCAGTCACTTCCTCAAAACTTCCCTCATTTGTCATTAGCTGTAAATATCCATTCTATAATGTATTTCTATGTGTGAACATATATTTAGTTTCATTGATATTTACTTCCAGTCCCAATTTCTTAGTGATACTCAATAGTGTGTACGTGTTGGCCTTTAGTATCTCTTCGGTATCGCCCAGTAGTACTACATCATCAGCATAAATTAACAGCTTATTAATTGAGTTGTAGGCCTTCTCCATCCTCTAAAGATTTAATGGCATGCTCTAGTACAAAATTAAATTGCAGAGGAGATAATGCATCTCCTTGCTTCAACCCATTCTGGATTTCAAAAGTATCTGAAAACAGTTTGCCTACACGCACCCTACTCTTTGCGCCATTTAGACACATTCGTGTAAGTCTTAACTAATTTTTTAGGAATTCCGAACTCCGGCAGGATGCTATATAACTTCTCTCTCTTAATTGAATCGTATGCCTTTTTGAAGTCTACATGTAGTTGATGTATAGTACCATTATATTCCCGTTTCTTTTCTAAATCTGTCTTACACTAAAAATCTGATCTGTTGTAGACCTGTTTCTTCTAAATGCACATTGATGATCTCCTAGAATGTCGTCAATATAGGGAGTAAGTCTGTTTACTAATATATTTGTTAGAATTTTGTACGAAGTTGAAAGTAATGAGATGCCTCTATAGTTGTTGCAATCAGTTTTATCTCCTTTCTTATAAATTGGTATGATAATTGATTCTTTCCATTCATCTGGAAGAGCTTTTTTTCTCCAAATCATACTAAGCAACCGGCGTATCCTGTCCATCAATTTTTTTCCCCCCTAAGTTTATCAGTTCTGCTGGGATGTCATCTGAACCTGATGCTTTATACATCTTCAATTTTTCTATCGCCATTTACAGACAGCAGAAATTCTAGTTGCATAACCAAGTGTATTAGAGCAACCTCTAATACACTTGGTTATGCGACTAGAATTTCTGCTGTCTGTAAATTATCCTCCTCAATATCCTGTTCTGTAAGTACATTTAATAGCTGATTAAAGTAAATTTTCCATATATTTAATACACTCCTGGAATCTGCAATCATATCCCCATTTTCATTCCTAATTATGTTTGTTCTAGCCTGAAACCCTTTCTTTTCTATCCTAATTCCCTGATATAATTCTCTAGTTTTCCTATTTTTTGCATTCATTCCAAGATAATTAATCTTCTCTCTCAAATATTACCTCTATTTACTCCTTAGTAACCTGATGGTTTCCCGTCTAATACTACCGAATTGTTCTACATTTACCTCATTTGGCTGGTGTAACCATTTCATTTTTTGCTGGCTTTCTTTTCTTTACAATGTCGGCACATTCCTCATCAAACCATTTCTTGTTTTGCCTCTTTTTTAAATAACCAATGCTTTGTGATGCTGACAATTTAATAGTATGTCTTATAGCCTCCCATTTTTTATTTATATCAGTTTCTTCTTCGTTTGCCACATTGTCATCTTAAGATTCCAATACTTCAAAGATTACTATTAGTATTATTATTGTTATTATTATTATTATTATTATTATTATTATTATCATTATTATTATGTGTTAGAGACAATCTAAGAAAGACGATTAAGAAGGTACGGACATCTCGAAAAGATGTCTTCCAATAGAATCTCTAAGAAAATTTTAGAGTGGAGAATAGAAAGAAAAAGGGGAAAACCTAAAGAGCGTTGGATGGATGGAGTGAGAAGAAGTATGAGTGAACTGGGACTTGCAGATAAGGATGTTCAAGATCGCTACAAATGGATAAGACGAATTTCTTGAGCGTTACGGAAAACCATTATATTGTGGGTAAATTCGAAAAAAAGTAAAATTACCAGCGGAATTAGGATAAAATTAGTAAAAAAATGACACCCTATTAATATAACATTTCCAAATGCTATCTTCATCTAAAATATTTAATATATTCAATCTCGTAAAAATCGTATTACTTATCTACTGAGACAGTATAACGGAATAACTTGGTATTTAAAAAAATCCC
Organism: Diploptera punctata; assembly: GCA_030220185.1. Classification (NCBI taxonomy): domain Eukaryota; kingdom Metazoa; phylum Arthropoda; class Insecta; order Blattodea; family Blaberidae; genus Diploptera; species Diploptera punctata. Next base: position 3,353,063 of record JASPKZ010009808.1, on the reverse strand, counting down.
ACCAGGTTATTGAGAACCGTTTTCCGGTGAATGTCTGGAGCGGTTTACCACTGGAAGGAAAAGCCTCAGTTTATTTCAGAAAGCCAATTAAATGTTATGGTGGTGGTGGAGGTAGAAATTCCTTCAGAGGGTGGAAGGTTACGTGCATGAATATCGAACTCTGCATATTTGTCGTTCTAACCTTGTTCAAAGCATTATACAAATTCTTCGTACTACATTCAACAATCCACATCTTACCTAGCCACACAGTCATTCAGGTAGGGGTTTGCCAGTGGCGTGACGACAGTTTTAGTTATAAATAGTATGATCCCTCGTTTTTCGCTTATTTTGTAACTTTACCACTTCTTCACATTTTGAGTTCATTTTCATTTTCGTTCTATTTTACTTTTTATTTCATTTTACAATTATGACCTCTTTTTTACATTTTAACTTAATTTTTCACAATTCTCACTTAATTGTTTAACAATGTTCACTTAATGTTTTCATAATTTTCACTTCATATTTTTTTTAAATATTTTTCATTTATATTTTATATTTTAAATTTCATTTGTAAACATTTTCACTTATGTTTTATATTTTTCAATTCTTTTTCACTTCATATTTTTTTTACATTTTTCATTTATATTTTATATTTTAAATTTCATTTGTAAACATTTTCACTTATGTTTTATATTTTTCAATTCTTTTTTATTTTTTCACGTCTTTTTAAACTTATCGCGTCTTTTTATATGTTTACTTCTTTAATAAACATACTTTTTTTTCACTTTTTAAAAAGTTTTCGCATATATTTTGCATTCCAACGTTCTTATATGTCATTCAGTGTTATATATTTTCAAACTTTTTTCCATTTTATTTACGTTTACATCTTTTTTAGTTTTTTACATTTAATTTTACGTTTTCATATTTTAAATTTTCACTTTTTTAATTTATCATTTTTTCACCATTACATGTTTCATCTCTTTGTTAAATTTTCACACATTTCTTTTAATTTTTTTTCGCTTTTTATTAATAATATACAGAATAAAACATAACGCACCGATAAACGTTCATGGGATTTTTCAGGGATTTTAGCTGAATCTTTGCTATAAGAAAATCATGCTCTCTGGTGACTTGTTGCAGAATAATATATTGTAGATGTGGTATGCCCATTCAAGCACGATACGATGGGTTCTGATGGGTTAAAAAATTAAAAACCAATCAACTACACCATCTAAGACACATGATGATTGGAGCGTCATTTGCACTTGATAAACTTAATTTTGGAGCAGTTCAAATGAAATGAAACAGAATTAGAGACAACAGTTTTGAGAAGTGGTGGGGTGAAGCGTTGAATAAAACCTTTTGTAGATGTATAAAACATTATGTGTAAAAGATCGCTCTGTTTTATTTCACGTGATTTTTGTGCTATAATGGATAATAATGATACCGACACTTGTGGGGAAAAATAACTTATTGGCGCCACAGCTCTGAAGAGCAGGAAGCTGACACTTCAAGTGGATGATAGAAATAAGAGTCACGCGATTAAATGAGGTAAGCAAAAATCCATTATTTCATTTTTCAATGCACTGCCTAAGCTGGAGTCCACTATTGTCGATCCGCCTCAACAAATATATAGTATGAATCTTTCTGGCATAGCATTTCACATCTAGACAGAGTGTACAACAAATACTGTTGTAGAAATGGAGATAAACCAGCTTTACGGTCACAGTTCTTCATGCATGCCATGGGTAAAATCTCTTGTGTCAGAGATTTAATTGTATCCGCCTATTTGATCATCTTTGCAAGTAGTTTTAGTATATTATCTGGCAGGTAACGGACAGAAGTATCAGAGATGATTTAATCAGCTCACTAGATGTCAGCCGTGTGACTGAGGAAATTTATACCCAGCACATTGAGAGGAAATATGCAGTACGTGCTGAAAAAAAAGACAAATTGAGTATTGCAAGAGTATTCACGATGGATCTTCAGACAGTGCTTTTAATTCTGCTGTAAACATTTCTGATTTGTATCATAAAACAAAACTGAAGGTCCATAATTTCACAATTTACGACCTACAGTCAAAACAAGATTTTTGTTAATTTGGCATGAGGCAGAAGGAGGATTAAGAGTGCTGATGAATTCAGAATCATCATTGTGGATAAGTTATCCAATATATCCGAAAGGATGTAATCATATACAGTGAGGAATATCATTACCAATAACATCAGCATAGTCCATTCACGAATTTAAGCCATTTTTTACCTATTTTGACCTCAATAGAAACACCATCCAAAAGTATTTTGAGTGGGCGTCCTGTCTTCATATTCTTCTTAATGCAGGTTGATATCTTAACATTTGTTTGGGCGTCCTGTGATCTTCCATTCGATGAACATGCTGCATCCATCTCGATGTATAACACTGGTCAACATGATATTTGTCTCATGAGTACCAATAGTTGTTCTTAATGCACTTTTATTTTTGTGTTTTCAAATATGTATTCGAAATTTCTCCATCACCTACAGTTTTTTATTTCAATTTCAATTAATGGATTTGAATAATTATTTTCTGCTTAACAAACATTAAAGGGATTACGTCAAAATCAAAACATACAGTGGTGTATCCTGACTTGCAATCTGCAATGAGACCAGTTCCACACTGCAAAGATTTGCCCATACCAAAGCCTCCAGAACATGTGACATTAGATGAAGAAAGCTCAGATTCTGGTAGAAGTAAGGAAGAAAAAGAAACAGATTTTGGTGATAAAACGTTTGAACAAAACTGTTCATCTGAGCCTCATTTATTGACTCAAGAAGATCTTAACGATCTCATACGAGATTTAAAGTTATCCAAAAACCAGTCTGAAATGCTTGGTTCCCGGCTAAAAGGATGGAATCTCTCGGAAACCTTGCGTGATGGAGAGAAACCGATATCATATTTGAATTCAGGAGAAAACATACTATCAGAATCACATATTTTCTTTTTGAGACAAAAAAAAAGTTTCTTTATTATGATGATCTTGATGAAGATTTTCGGGCTGTAAGGCCTTGGTCGTGAGACTTGTAGTTGTCCCAAGACAACCCTTGAGGATGCCAGACGCAGTCTCTGGCGAAACGTCGGGGAACTACAAGCCTCACGACCACGGCCTTACAGCCCGAAAATCTTCATCACGATCATCATAACAACTCCAGCCGTGAAAGTCTACGTGAATACATGTTTCTTTATTGTTGCTCAGTGTAATCAGAAATTTTGTTTTCTAAAGGTTTCATGTGGCACGCCGTAGCGTAGTGGTTAAGGCACTGAGCTACAAGCCGGAGGGTCGAGGGTTCAAGTCCCGTTGGGGTCAGGATTTTTAAACTGACCCAAACCCTCTGGCGGCACTATGGCCCTGGGGTCGACTCAGCCTCTAACAGAAATGAGTACCAGACGCTTGTTCTGGGGGTAAAGGCGGCCGTCACGCAGGGCTGACAACCCGGCTGACATAAAGTGTCGATTGTCTAGAAAAAGTGGGAGCCTTAACCTCCAACTACCCCAAGGGCCTCCGGGTCTGTTGTGGGATCACTTTTACTAAAGGTTTCATGTGTAAAACTTCTAAGATGACTTCATTTTTTATGATCTAGTAGTGTGTATCCATAGAAAAGTTCATTCATCTGCAGAAACTGAAGATAGTAACCCCATGTCATCATCATTCGTCACGAATTAGCCCTTTAGAGACCTGTTTTGACCCCATCTAGCAGTCTTTTAAGAGGTCTTCCTGGTCGACGGTGTCTTTTCGTCTTATATTGCATAATATTTTTTGGAATTCCTGAATTATTCATTCTTTTTACCTGGTCTACCCAGTTAAATTTATATCTGTTGAATTTTTTTCTACTGATTCTACTTCTGATTGTTCTAAAATTTGTTCATTCCTTTTTCGATCTAAAAGAGTGCATCCTGCTATCCTGAGAAATTTCATTTTCGTTGCTTTGATTCTGCTCCTGTCTCTATTTTCTTAATGTCCAAAACTCACTTTCGAATAAAAGCGACGGTAATGCTAAAGTAATATACATTTTGATTCTTGTGTATTTTTGTACTAATTTAGCTTTTAATGTATTATTTATTATTCCTAAGATGTATGTAAATTTGGTGATGGTAACCCCATGTTATTATCATAACTTCTATGCTAATCTTCCGCATATATATATATATATATATATATATATAACAACTACCATGCAAGCACATCAAAATTTTATAAGCAGCTGAATACTATAAATAGATTTGAATTTAGATCAACTGATAATTCCGATGAGAAATGACTTAACTAATAGAATTTAACAATTTTCAGGATTTCCTGTTATATTGCCAGAATTTAATCATATTGTAATCGTGTGTTATCATTCTCATAACTGGTAACTAGCATTTTGTAAAATTAAACATAGTATATTGCTTTCATAATAGAATTAATCACAGAATAATATTGAAACGTTTAGTTTTTTCCAATCGCCATTTCATACGCATTATATATTATCAACCATATTCTTCTTTAAAAAAATTAAACTGTTATGCAATAGTAGACATGTTGGCACTGAGAGTCCTCATGATAACTCTAAGGCCTAACTAAAGAAATGTATAATAAGTGATACTTGTAAGGAACTACATACAAAACCTCGTAAATCCCAACATAACTAACTCACTGGTGCTATCGAACCCGTAGGTTCATGGCCGTGCGGACATAATCTCTCCATATATCCCTATCCTGAGCTAATGTTTACCAATTATTCCCTGTATAATCTACTTCCCTCAAATCATAGTTAATGTTATTCTGCAACCTCATTCTTGGTCTACCAACATACAATAAATTACAGACAACCTCGTAAATCCATTTATCATCATGTTAAATTAATTTTTTTTAAGCCTCAATTGTCGTTTTGTGCATATAAAATTATCCCATTTATTTATTTATTTATTTATTTATTGTTCTGAAAATGAATATTTTGGTTCCTACTAAAACATTTAACTTTCTGGAGTTACGAGGTTTTGGACTAACAGCGACAATATATTTTAGCTTATTATTATTATTTATTATTATTATTATTATTATTATTATTATTATTATTATTATTATTGATATTACTAATATATATAAGCAAAACTATCTATGGCATAGCCGGGAATCGAATCTGGAACTCTGACGTCTGAGATATTAGTCAGGCATTCCGCAGAGGTGATATTATGTGGACATTCTGAATGTTTTCATGCTGTATATACATATGTTTAAGCTTATTACTAATAATAATAATAATAATATTTTTATTATTATTCCGGCTTTTACAATGAATATACATTTTTCCGGTACCCATGTTCACAGTTAACTACACATTTGTTTCAACACATTTTTCCATTCCTGTCTGTTCATCCATATATCTTCTTCTATTTCCCATTCCCTCTTAGCTTCATTGATTCCCTGAATCCACGTAATAGTTGGTCTAGCCTTCTTTTTCCTTCCCTGTGGTTCCCAATCCATGATTATCTTAGGTAGTCTTCCTTCTTCCATTCTTCTAATGTGTCCGTACCAATTTAATTGTTTCTTCTATATAAAATCTAATATTGAATATTGTACCTGCATTTTTTCTTTTATATATGAATTTATGATTGTATCCTTCCTGGATATTCTTGCAGCACGTCTCCAGTAGTCCATTTCAGTGGCGAGTAATAATAGTAAAAATAATAATATTATTATTAGTTATTTTTATTACTAATATACATAAACAAAAATATCTATGGCATAGCCAAGAATCGAATTCGGAACTCTTGGGAAATACTAGTGAAGCAATTCACTTGCATTGTATGGCCACCCTCAATTGTTTTCAGACTGTATATTAAAGTGTCAAGTAGTCATTTGTAAAAATGTAATCTCAGCTACCATTACTAGCTGCTTCCTTAAAACCTTACATTTACTGAAGTTACTCTCTAAAAACTGGGCTGTTTTCCAATTCTTTTATTCATGTGACAGGTGAAGTTGCTTTCTCGGAATTGTATCCATTTCTCTCGCTCTAAGATTTTTGAGAACCATGGAATGTTTTAACAATAGCTGTCATACAATAGACATTGTAGAACTCCAGTTTTTCTTTTTTGAAAAATTCATGTAACATTCTCAGTTACTGAGGTTTTCCAAGGTAACAACATCCATTTTTAAGCTCTTACAGCTAAAAGGTTCTAAAGCACACCTTCACAATCCTTACTAGTACCTATCAATACGTAGTTTAAAAATGTGTGAAGAGATCCCACTACAGGTCTTAGGAGGCTCTTCGGGTAAACTGAGGTTAAGGCTCTCTCTCGCCTATCTATACAATTGGCACTAGATGTCAGCCGTGTTGTCAGCCCTTTATTTTTATTTTTATTTAGAGCCCCGCCATCACCCCCCGGGTTACCTCGGGCATAATGCCCTTATCCCCGGGTCTGCTCTATGCCCCTAACTATTATCTAATCTTTATTAAATAAATAAGCATAATACATGCAGATTTCGGGTATGTGAAGTGGAGATGTTCCATAAATAAAACGTGTTGTGTGTTTGTTTGTGAGTTTGTGTTTAGTGATTTATAGGATTTAAACATATAATACTTCAAGTAATGATAATTGTTTTGATAAGAGTAATTGTGTTGTGTTTGTTTGTGCGTGATGGCAGCCTTTACCCCCCGAATATGTATCTGGTACTCATTATAATTAGAGGCTGAGTCGACCCTAGGGCCTTGGTGCCGCCAGAATGTTTGGATCAGTTAAAAACTATTGACCCTCATCGTGACTCGAATCCCCAACCTTCTGACTTGTGGCGTATAGGCTTATACAACTTTTCCACGACGCTTAAAACTACAATATATTTCCTAAAAAGGACTGGTTTAATATTTTTCTCATGATACTCATCATTAGAATATCAGCTTTTACATAGAAAATGATGTTTTATTCTTGAGTTATAATTTTCGTTGTTTTCATTACTTATTTATTTATTTATTTTAAAATAGTTAACACCCGGCGTGCGTTGTTACGCCTAAATAAATGAAAAGTAATGTGCTTTTATGTTTGGTTGAATAAGTGCAAGTAAAAATAATTATAAATTTATATTTTCTAGATACCTCCGCGTTGATTACCCGGCGTTCCCGGGAATCTATTTATCCCGATCTACTCATCCCGATCTTCTAGGCATAAATGAGCTGAAAGACGAAAATTAATATACTTCTTATGATTAGTTGAATAAGTAAAATGAAAAATAATTAAATGTATATCGTAATTATTTTAAGATTCCCCGTCCTGATTCGCCCGTGTTCCTCGGGAATCTACTTATCTCGATCTTCTTGGCATAAATGAGCTAAAAGAAAAATTCGTTATTGTGAGTTATCCGTTATAGAATACACGCCATGTGTTGCTATACTTGCTCAGGAATCTAAGTACTTGTCTCGATCTTCTTGGCATCAATGAAAGACAAAAATGGTTATTGTGAGTTATCCGTAAGACATAAACATATGCTGTCGCGGACTTTTTTGTAGACCTTTTTGTGATATTCATTTCTGTATACATTAATTTTGTGTATTTGTTATGGTTTAGGCAGCGTAAGCCATTTAAGCGTCCAAAGAGCTACTTTTTTCACGTTTTCCACTACAAAGGGCGATTTTTAAGGGTGTAGGAGTTGAGTATCACAACTCTCTTGTAGCCTATGTTCTTCCCGGGAATCTCCTGAACATTTTGCAAAAAGCCCCATCACAATCGGATCAACGATAATGCCGCGCATAAAGTACGAACAAACAAAAAAACAAACAAAACATTCATTTTTATATATTAGATTGTGGATTAACTAACTAAATCATTGACACTATTGAACTCGAAAGTTCATGGCCGCGCGGACATAAGTTCTCCAAACTTCTTTATCCTGAGATGAAGATATCATATCATTCGCTGTATAATTAATTTTCTTAACTTAAAACCTGGGAATGTCACATTTATGAATGTTCTATATCTAGAACATCTCTATAGGGCGATATGCCTAGAGGACCCTTAGCCTACCAGCCGGCTGCTGGCTTACATCCACATGTCGCATTTAGAGATGAACTATCACACAGAATAGGTGACATATTGTCAGAATGTCGGGTTACCTGGAGCCTCTAACAATTATAGCTATCCAAGTTTGTCACCATACTGGGTGAGCACTGTTCCCATGCTGGCCGACATTCCATGAGAAAGTTTGTTCTTCCATCGGCATTCGAACCAGCACGTGTCCAATAAGTTCTGCGCCAATGCACACTGTGTTTTAGACCACTCGTCTTCGACACGGGACTGAAACAAGTCTCCCGACAAGCAATATTACAAAAGCTTTCCGAAGGCAAATAAATAGGCCTAAATGTATTGTAAGTCTTGAAATAGGCAACGCCGAGGGGGGGTTCCATTAAATTATCCACTTGCCTTAAATAATTAACTAACTAACTCACTGGCACTATCGAACCCATAGGTTCATGGAAATAAGCTCTCCATACATCCCTATCCTGAGCTAATGTTTTCCAATAATTCTCTATATAATCTACTTCCCTCAAATCATAGTTAATGTTATTCTCCCCACCTCATTCTTGGTCTACCAACTGGGCGTTTTCCCTCTGGTTTTCCTACAAGAAACTTCCGTACAAATCTTTCATTCCCCATTCGTGCCACATATCCTATATATCGTAGACTACGAGACTTAACTGTTGTTATTATAACTGGCTTCCTATAAAGACCATGTAGTTCACTGTTATATAGTCTTCTCCATTCACCTGTCTGTTCTTCTCCCTTCGGTCCAAAAAATTTCCTACGGACTTTATTCTATAATGCTCGAAATCTTCTTCTTTTTCTTCTTCCTTTCATGTGTTAGACCTAGTGGTCTGTTACGGTCTCAATCCAACGTTTGAAGGGTCTGTCCGAAGATCTCTTGCCTGTCTTTCCTCCTTTAAAGTAAGAGTCCATGTTTCGCATTCATATAATATAACTGGTAGAATAATAGTTTTATATATTTTCAGTTTAACGTTTTTTAAAGGAGTTGGGACGTCAAGAGTCTCTATAATGCATAATAGCACGCATTTCCAGAATTCAGGCTATGTTTAATTACTTTGTACAACTCAACTTGTGATTACTGTTCCTAGGTATTTGAATTCAGCCACTTCCTCAAAATTTCCCTCATTTGTCATTAGCGGTCTATTTCCATTATATAGTATATTTCTATGTGTGACCATATATTTATTTTTATTGTGCCTTAAATAATTACTACAACATATTATTTATTTATTTATATACAGAATTTTAATGTTTACACATCTCTCTGTGCCTAAAGTTTTATTTTTCTTCTCCACTCGTCTCTCTCCATCTAATCCATGCCCTCCAGTCCCCTTGCTCTCATTCCAGTTCTTATTTCCTGCATCCACGAGTTTCGAGGTGTTCCTCTCCTCCCTCTTCCAAGTGGACACCATTCCAATGTTTTCCTGGGTAATCATTAAATATCACAATATATAAGGCCTACAGTACATTTATTGTAATTTAGATTTAAGACTTTTCTTTTGTATTTTTTTTAAACCTGGTTGAGTGGTAGACAAGGCCTTAAGGCCTTAACTCTGCCAGGTAAAATAAAGCTATTATTATTATTATTATTATTATTATTATTATTATTATTATTATTATTATTATTATTATTATTATTATTATTATTATTATTTACATGATCATTATGGGAAATTAAATGTAATAAGAACAGTTTTGTCTCATAGACTGCGATGCTCAGGACATGTGGCACGAATGTGAAATGCAAGAGGGGCGTACAAACTCCTTGTAGAAAAACCAGAGGGGAAAGCACCTAATAGGTAGGCCAAGAATGAGGTGGGAGATATATTAACCATGATTTGTGGGGGGGGTAAATTATACAGGAGATGAATGCAAAAACCTTGTCTCAGAATAGGGATGCATGGAAATTTTATATTCGAGCGGTCATGAAAGTGTATTGCCAACGAGTTATTTAGATTCTCAGATACAGTCTTCTGGATTTCGAAGAACCATCATATAATTTTTTCGCTCAATAATCTAAATTTGGTAAGGGCCTTAAAATAATATTCTTCTAAACATCTCTTTTCCTCGGACGTCCTCGGAATAGATTGCCTTAGATATATTAGTGAAGAAGGAACAGGCAATCAATGCCTAAACCAGGAAGTAAAGAAGAAGACATCTCTTTTCCTATCAACTATCCATACATGTCCGATTTTGAGTTATCTGTGTCTTCAAAACTCCAATCCCTGCATATATATTTATATATATATACGTTTTCCCAATAAAACATAAAATATAATAAATAGTTTTGAAAGGAAAAAATGAACGAAAAGTTTTGATCCATTATTGACAATGAAATATGGATTTTGAGGTGTAATAAATAATATATAGATAGGTATAAACGATATCAACTATCATGACGATATCGGCGTTGGATGACAAATTACTGAAAAAAAATCTTCATACTTTTAGTATTATTATTCCGAATAGACCGCATGTCAAGAGGTGAAAAATAGCTGATTAATGATTGTTTTTATCTAATAGAATACGTCTATCAGGATCCGAGAAGGTTAATGCATGTCTGATGCATTAAAACCATGCTACAGCTTAATAAAATCAGGTTAAATCTCTAATAATCTGTATGTTTTAAAGTATGCAGAGAAGTTTTAGGAAGCTAGTGAAACAAAAAAGAGAACAAGTGTGACAAATAATAAGTGATAAATATGCTATGAGCGAGAAACATGGAAGAAGCAAATATCCATGCAAAACAAACAACATTCAATAAACAATTTGCTAAAAGAGAATGACTCACCTGGATATACTGGTCTTCATTCCGCAGATGTTCAGCAATGAATTCAACTGCTTCCGTAGCTTTTGAAGCTTCTGGAGACAAGAGAAGCGAATCTGAACTTTCGCTCTCTCGTCTTCCACTTCCGCCTCCTGCACCGCCTCCTCCACCTCCGCCGCCGCCGCCACCTCCACCACCTCCAATCTCCGTACTAGATTTCCTATTAATCTTACAATTAGGATGATGCAAATCCGAAAGTTCCATGACTTCCATTTTTGTTCTGTTGGCTGCTGTTGCAGCAAGGTGTTTTGGCAATTCCGCAGGCGACCCATAAGACGGATGTGGTGGTGCACTCATGCCTGGCATTTCCATCATCCACCTCAATCTCGTCTTCTTGGGTCTTCTCATTAGCAGCACAATCGGCAGGTAGTATAGGAAGACGGCTCGAATCCACGGTGGCATTCTGTGAGTACGTGGACCTCGGAAATTCCAGTTTATAATGATCACTGTGACCAAGATACTTACAGTGTTCATTATGAAAGTAAAGAGCAAGTACTTTGCGATTAGTGGTAGCACCAGAGATGTCGGCGGAAGGATCTTGGATACCAGCAAGAGGAACACGACCAGTGACAAAAGAATGCTTATTCCAAGAGTAACTTTCTCTCCTGCTTCCGCCGGCAGGTAAAACACTAGCACGCACAGGAATGATATAAGCACCGTGGGGAGGATCAAGTTCACTGTGTAGAATAAAGTTTTACGGCGGATTATTATGTAGAACGTAATGTCTGTCTCCGTTGGGTGATTGCCCTCGTATATGTTGAGGTAGGCCGGTACCTCGATTATGTCCCACGTACCAGATTTCCAGTAGTCAGACAAATCCACAAAGTTTTTGTTATTGTACAACGCTAAGGACACTTGGTCACCGTTGAAAGTCCACGAGCCGAACTTCATTATGCAAGTCTGCTGGTCGAACGGGAAGTACGTCACGTCGATGGTGCATGAGCTCTGGAAAAGCAAGCAAAAAATAACATTTAATAATGCAATTCTTGTAATAACCTATGGACACTAAGAGGAAACACATAAAACCGAATGATATTTACATCACTTGTAATTTCCTTACAAGGACTCGCTATGGGTGCTTACTGGTTCGGTCTCATCAGACATGGGCCTACAACTGAAATGTACAGTTGTAATTCGTTCGCAGATTCAAATAGCTGTAATGATAATTCAGTCCGAACTCTACAGGTGTGATTTATGAATATGCATTTTATCGAATTATGTAGATCTTATAACTCGACACTACCATCGTCAGTATCGGAAAAATCCGAAACAACAAATTGCTCTCTGCAGGTGACACATCCAAGCATTCCAAAGCATTAATAAATAGGCTACGTTTCAAATATACCGTAACTATTAATGTTATGGAATATTTTATTACGTCATATATATATATATATATATATAAGAAATCTCGTTACTGGTATGGTACCCAATCCGAAATGGCTAATTCCACACCGCTCATTCTATATATTTAATTAATCGACTTTCTAAAACGAGTTCAAATTCACACTTATATATAAATTACAAATCCAACTGTAATAACAACCAGATCAATTAGAGAAAGAGAAATATGTTAAAGACAAAATGACAGAATTTGTATATAAATCAATAAATATACTTCAATATGTAAAAACAAATTTATGACAAAAACATAAATCCGACAGCACAGATTGACTAAGCTTTCTTTACTCAATTACTTTTAAAGCAATAAAACAATGTAGAGTGTGTCTGAATCAGAGAGGATTGGTTTATACTAACATTAAATTCATAATTTGAGGTAGGCAATGACTCGAGACGCAAATTAACTCGTCCCTGGCCTTAAGACAGTCCTCAATATGAATACAATGAGAAGAAAGTGTTATTTACGATCCGGAACCAAACTAGTACCAGTACTATTTACTTAATGACCTGGGTCCGAACTTGTGTTGTTTACTTCATGGCTCCAGATCGAACTGAAACCTTACTCGATGTGGCGACAGTACTAGAAGGCTCTTGGTGTAACAGTCGGATGTTGGCCTTGCATCCAGAAGTTTCAATCACACTGATGAACAATAATCCAACCAGTATATGGGTAATATATGGTCAGCACGTCGAATCTCCCAACCGTTATAATTGATTTTCTTAACCTGGTGCCACTTCCTTTTATAGGAAGTCCTACCCAAATTCCTCACGTTTCTGGACGGGTACAATTCTCATAAAGGTCGAAATTTTGTGAGAAAATTTCTTTCCCATGTGGACTATCGCATGTCCCGTGCCGCTAAATCAAGGTATGATTCTTATACCGCTCGGGCTACGGCGCATGATTCCGGACTGAACTAGTAGGGCTATATATTTCGAACCACGGAACTAGAAAACACTATTAAAATCCGATGTTAAAGAAGTTATAGGTTTGAATGAAGTGGTAAAATGAATATAGTAACAATGGTGAATTTCAAACATTTTTTTTTTTTACTTCGAATTCAGTGAATGTGTCAGTGTATTTTAATGTGCGTAACATAATAGATGATATGAAATTCGGCCGAAGAAGACCTTAGACTGGATAACAACAAGAGAAAGAGATAGGGACGGTATATACGCATTTGGAAGAATGGTGTCCAGGAAGCTATGAATGGGAGGGGATTGGAAGAGGACTGAAATTCGGAACGGTGAACAATACAGATTGTGGTTGTAGTTGTAGTAGTAGTAGTAGTAGTAGTAGTCTTCTTCTACTTCACGGTTTAGGCTTATTTTCTAGCCTGTTCCTGCTCCAAATTGCTGCTCTTTCCATCTTTTCCTTGGTCTTCCCAAACTTCTTCCTCGTGGCAAATAGTTGTATGCTGCTTTTGGTATTCTATTCTCAGTCATCCTTGCCAAGTGTTCTTTCCAGTTTGTTCTGTATTTCTCTACTGTTGTGTTTAATTCCTCTACTTTTAGTTGTTGTCTTATTTCTGTGTTATGTTTTTGTCTGTTCTTTGATATCTCGCTATTGGTCTGAGGAATCTCATTTCAGCAGCTTGTATTCCGGCAGATTGTTGTGTTGTCACTGTCCATGGTAGTAGTAATAATAATAATAATACTAATAATAATAATAATAATAATAATAATAATTGTATTGTATTGTAAGCCTATGTTTTCCCTTTACAGAGATTTAGGCGCTCTCCCCCTACAGGGAAGAATTTGAACCATACTAATTTAGTTGCACTTGTTTTCGTATAAATGTCATTTTGAGTGGTACGTGGTCAGCGTTCCGCCTCGTACTGACATCTAGGAAACCAAGGTAGTACTAGGACGGGAAAATCCGGTAAATTTTGCTTAGAGGCCTCTTCATTCAGGCTTAAGGATTTTTTACGAGCCTGAAAATCTTCAGACTCGGGACCCACGGTTTAAAGTCCCTCCCGGAGGACTTGCTCCTTGGATTTTTCCGTCCTAAAAAATCCATCGACCCTTCGGCCGGGTTTGAACCCGCGACCCTTGTGACCAGAGGCAAGGAGCATAACCACTAGTCCACCGCGGCCGATTAATAATAATAATAATAATAATAATAATAATAATACTAATAATAATAATAATAATAACAATAATCATCATCATCATAGCACATTCACGAATTTAGGCCATTTGTTGACCTGTTTCGGCCTCAAGAGAAACACCATCTAGAAGTCTTTTGAGTGGACGTCCTGGTCTTCTTCTTCCTGCAGGTTGATATCTTAACATTTGTTTGGGTATTCTGTGATCTTCCATTCGATGAACATGTTGCATCCATCTTGACTTATAATCAGAAATTTTGTTTTCTAAAGATCCCATATGTAATTCTTCTAAGAATAGTAATAATAATAATAATAATAATAATAATAATAGTAATAATAATAATAATAATCTCCTCCATTGTAGATTTTGCTCTCGTCATTATAAGTAGAATTACATGTCGTGTCTTATACTGACATGACTTTTCGAGAGAGAGATTTTAAACTTCGGATCACAAACACAAACACTTTTCACCAAATTAGGATATCGAGGCTCTCCACGAGTGAGTGGAAAGCTCTATTCAGGATCTCCTCCGAAAAAACACAACATTTAAGACGACACACGCCATTCATCCACACATTTATATTGAATTCGCGAATACAATGATGATTATGGTGGAAAGATTATGTTCGGGGGCAGATAGAGCCTTAAACTTTCATTACATTTGTCTTACAGATGAGGAAATATCCTGAACAAAAGCTAATCATCCACAAACCTGTCCCGATTGAGGACCGAACCCTACTCCGCTGCGTACGAGGCAGCAACGCTGCCCTGAGACCACAGGGATGGAAATAATAATAATAATAATAATAATAATAATAATAATAATAATAATAATAACTTATGGCGCGACAGGCCTAGAAGGCCCTTAGTCTACTGGCCGGCTGCTGGCCTCACATCCACATGTTTAGATGATCATCCAGCCACTATAGGGGTGACATGTGGTCAGCATGTCGAGTCCCCCAGCCGTTATAGCTTTTTTTTCTCAACCTGGAGCCGCTTCGTATTGTAGCTACCCAAATGCCTCACGATGCTGGGTGAGCACCGGTCCCATACTGGCCGAAATACCATGAGAACATTTCTTTCCCCATGGAGAATTGAACCAGCGCAAGTCCCGTAGTTCTGCGCCAAGGCTTCCTGCGTTAAACACTCGGCTACGGCGCGGGACAATAATAATAACACTGATGATAATAATAAAATAATAATAAAAAAATAAAAAGTTATTCCACTGAAGGCCTCCGGAGTTTCCTGGGGTAGTAAAAGGTTAAAGATCCCATCTTTCTAGACAATTGGAACTAGATGTCAGCCGGATTGTCAGCCCTGCGTGATGACCGCCTTTGCTGCCAGAACATAAATCTGGTACTCATTTCAGTTGGAGACTCAGTAGACCTCAATGTCATGGTGCCGCCATAAGATTTGAGGCAGTTTAAAAATCCTAACTTCACCGATACTCGAATCCTCGACTTCCTGGAGGATTGTATCGTACTACATTAGTCATCATCATCATCTGCATTCATGGATTAGGTCTGTTGACCCGTTCCGACTTCAGCCCATCTCTTTCTAGGTCTGCCCACATCTCGGGTGCCTTTAGGTTTGTATTTTATTATTTGCTTTGGATATCTATCAATCCAGCTTTTCTTCTGCTGAAGTTTATGAGTAAGTTATTTTTTACTAGTAGAGGTTACCAGCCTCTAGCCAAACCCCTCATCCTGGAGGGCAGGGAACTGCAATTTCGGAGTGTTCGTCTCCTAGAGAAGTTGCCTTCACTACGGGTTTGGGGACTTCTCTTCTCCCCACGTAACCCTGTGGACGGGGCCCTACCCAGGTACTACCCACTGGGCGAGTGGGACCTGGAGCTCACAAAAGGGCAGGGGCGCCTACTCCCTGGAATGGACTACCTCTTTCAAGGGTACCACTCTGTTACCCTAATTGCATCAGTAATAATAATAATAATAATAATAATAATAATAATAATAATAATAATATTACATATGCATGCATAGTAATTCTGCCGGAGGGCAGGTGTTTTCCACACCCGTGAAGGATGATAATGATAAGGATGATGATGATGGCCGGATGATTTTCGGGAACCGTTGGGCCCTAAGCTTCCTGACATTTGTCTTACGGGTGAGAAAAAAACCCGAAAAAAACCTCACACAGGAGTCTGTCCCGAACGGGAATCGAACCCCCCGCTGCGTGACAAGGCAGTACGGTACCTCGAGACCACAGCGGTGGACTAATACATATAATAATAATAATAATAATAATAATAATAATAATAATAACGAACTTAGTAATCTGAGGAATTTCAAACACTGGATGACATTGTTTATCCAGAAAATAAGAAGAAAATTTATTGAAAAAACATCAAATTTTGAAAAGTGCATATTTTTTATTTCGAATTCAGCGTAAGAGTTTTTTAATGTACCCTATGATTAGATGATTAAGTAAAGTGTCATCATTAAAGTTTTATGGTTTTTGGGAGAAAATTCTCCTGATTGTGTTGATAAATAATGTGGGCCCATTTAATCTCCCCATGATCGCTTGGCTTACAATTTCAGGGTTCCAGGAAAGCGGCACAGACTATAGATACCACTTCATTAGATGGGAAAACCTGCTAAGAATTCAGGGTAGTGTTTTACCGCTGTAATCCGAATTAATACCGGTCAGCTTAGGGACTTGAATGCTAAATTATTTTTACTGCGCCGAGACTTTGTATTGCTTTAGATACAAAATTCATGGCATGCAATAAGCACAATTGAGTTTAAGCTTGGTTCTAGAAACGTCCGAGTCTATTTCATGTCTCAGCCGCAAGTTCATTACAACGCATGCTAATATTTTCATCTCAGTCTTACCAACATCGCGGTACTAAAACCTGACGTGAATTTTTATATTCTCAAATACAATCCGAATGTTTCTGCCAAAATCTTTTTTCATTGCTCAAGTATTTTAATGGCATATGCTGTTCAGATAACTTTTTGTGAATTTATTTAAGCTATTCTTTTTCAATCTGTGACGCGACTTTTTTAATTCCTTTATAAACTCCTGCCAAATTTTATTCTTAGGATTCCAGTTATCAAATTATTTCACACAATTAACAATGATTTTTACATTTTTTGTAACGTTTATTTCAATATATTTTTCTATGGTACTTAACATGTGGCACGAATGGGGAAGCTTCTTGTAGGAAAACCAGAGGGAAAACTTCCAGTTGGTAGACCAAGAATGAGGTTGAAGAATAACATTAACTATAATTTGAGGGAAGTAGATTATACAGAGAATGATTGGAAAATATTAGCTCAGGGTAGGCATGTATGCAGAACTTATGTGAGTGCAGTCATGAGCCTACGGGTTCGACAGTGCACGTGAGTTATTTAGTTATGCTTGCAGCTTTACTAGGGAATTGTAGGTGTGGTAGCTTCCCATTGCTTTCCACGCCGGTGAAGGATGATGATGATAATGATAAGGATGATGATGATGAAGGCCATATGATTTCGGGGAACGTTTGGGCCTTAAAGTTTTCCTGACATTTGTCTTACAGGTGAGGAAAAACCCCGATAAAAACCTCACCCAGAAAAACTGTCCCGACCGGGGATCCAACCCGGGCCCGCTGCGTGACAAGGCAGCACGCTACGTTGAGACCACAGCGGTGGACTATGTACTAATTAACTGTACACACATACTTCAGAATTTCAGAAATAACTATTTATTTCGGGGCATTGCATTCTTTCACAGGTTAGAGTGCTTAGATTTCGTTAGGTCAGTTTTTAGGTTCGTCTTTCACAGGTTCGAGTACTTTAAATTGCGTAAGGTTAGCTTTTAGGTTCGTTAAATATCATATATATATATATATATATATATATATATATATATGTTGGCTGCATCCCGTGATACTATAATACAAACAGCTACGCGCTTGTTGGCGCATGTGCAAGGCGTGTGATTGGAACTTAGAAAACGTTTTCGTGTCATATGTTGTAAAGAATCCCCTTCATTTCAATTTGTGAACTGAATTTAATAACTAACTAACTAACGTACTCAGTGGCACTATCGAAACCATAGGTTCATGACCGCGCGGACATAAGCTCTCCATACATATCTATCCTGAGCTAATGTTTTCGAATCATCCCTAGTATAATCATATCATGGTCTAATTCTTACGTTAATATTTCTAGTGCCAACTACTATATAACGCCCTAACATTCCATGTTCTTAGGAACATGTCCATGTGTTTGAGACTTCGGTATGGATTCCCTGAAGTAGACCCCTCCCGAAGAAACGAATAGGGGATTATTTTACTTACTTACTCACTCAATGGCACTATCGAACCCGTAGGTTCATGGCCGCGCGAACATAAGCTCTCCATACATCCCTATCCTGAGCTAATGCTTTCCAATCGTTCCCTGTATAATCTACTTCTCTCAAATC
Organism: Diploptera punctata; assembly: GCA_030220185.1. NCBI lineage: Eukaryota > Metazoa > Arthropoda > Insecta > Blattodea > Blaberidae > Diploptera > Diploptera punctata. The sequence continues at coordinate 3,334,273 of JASPKZ010009808.1, read as the reverse complement.
ATAGTTAATTTTATTCTCCCGCCTCATTCTTGGTCTACCAACTGGGCGTTCTCCCTCTGGCTTTCCTACAAGAAGATTCCATGCAAGTCTTTCCCTCCCCATACGTGCAACATGTCCTGCCCATCGCAGTCTACGAGACTTAACCGTCCTTTTTATATCTGGCTTCCTATAAAGACCAAGTAGCTCATTGTTATGAAGTCTTCTTCATTCACCTGTCTGTTCATCTCTCTTTGGTCCAAAAAATTTCCTAAGTAGCCTACTTTATTCTCAAATACTCGTAATCTCCTTTCCTCCCTTAAAGTAAGAGTCCATGTTTCGCACCCATACAATATAACTGGTAGAATAATAGTTTTATATATTTTCATTTAACGTTTTTGAAAGGAGTTTGGACGTCAAGAGTAGCTGCAATGCATAATAGCACGCATTTCCAGAATTGAGCCTATGTTTAATTTCTTTGTGCATCTCATTCCTATTAGGGGACTATTTTACCTCCGGAACATTTTACACCGTGGAACTCATGTCCGCGTTTCTTGACGGTAGTATTTTTACGGTGAAAGATCTCAGTCTTTCGACTGAGGTATTTTTTTTTTCGTCCGGCTTATCGACTACGACCTATCCGGCATGGGTAACACTTTCGATAGCATTGCTAACTCCGGCATAGCTGTCGGGGTAATTTAAGCACGTAAATCCACTCCGCCACGACAAGGTAAAAATACTATGGAGGAACTAAGTTGAATACCTCAGTTAATTCGTGAACTTAGTAGGTTCAATTGATAATTTTGAGGATTTAGTTTAAATTCCATGTCGCGAAAGACTTAGAAGCCCTTTGGTCTGTCAGCCGGCTGTTGGCCTCACATGTCCCGCGCCGTAGCCGAACGATTAGGGAACATTCCTTGGTGCAAGACTACTGGATTTGCGCTGGTTCAGTCTCCATGGGGAACAAATTTTCTCATGTAATTTCGGACTGTTGGAACCGCGCTCACTCAGTTGCATGAGGATTTGGAGTTCCCAGAATAAGTAGCGACTCCAGGTTGAAAAAACAGCTACAACGGCTAAAGGATCCGTCGCGTTGCACACATGTCATCCCATATACTGGCTGGATAAAGTACATTTCTATGACTAAACATATGAATATAATAATAATAATAATAATAATAATAATAATAATACATGATAATAATAATAATAATAATAATAATATTAATAATAATAATTTATTTATTTATTCAGAATTTTAATGTTTACACATCTTTCTGTGCGTAGAGTTTTATTTTTCTTCTCCACTCGTCTCTCTCCATCCAATCCATGTCCTCCAGTCCTCTTGCTCTCTTCCAGTGTTTATTTCCTGCATCCACAAGTTTCGAGGTCTTCCTCTCCTCCTTATAATAATAATAATAATAATAATAATAATAATAATAATAATAATAATAATAATAATAATAATAAGTAACATCACACAATGTGCATGCTTTTGTTCTTTCTTCTTTTCACCACATTAAATGTTATCGGTCACAGTTTGACACACATATTTTGCACTTGCACTTTTCTTCCGGCTCATGGCATTTCTCTGTCTGGCGAATCTGGTGATGGAAACCATGTACTTCGAATCTCGTCATTGTGTGTCTCAGGTCATATCTGGCTTGCGTCCACTCCTTGTAGATCATCGCATCCGTGGAGAAGAAATCCGGCCATATTTCTTGTTTCTTCTTGTTAAGTTCTTGCAGTAAGCTTCTGAGTATACATATGGATATTATGCCAGCAGCCAAATGGCTTGGACAAGATACTTTTATGCCTTTCGAGCCATACACTTTTCTTGGAATTGGCCACACTTACACGTATGTTAATCACAGATGTGGAGAATCATTCGGCCAGTATAGGAGTGACATGTGGTGAACATGTCGGGTTCCCTAGTTTTATAGCTGGTTTTGTCAATCTGGAGACTATTTATTGTAATTTCTCACAATGTTAGATGATCGCCGATTCCATACTAGTTTGAATTCTACGAGAAAATTTCAGCGCAATACACATAGCTCTGCACCAAGGTATAGTGCCACTCGGCTAAGGCGCGACCCGGACTTAGTTAATGGATTAATTTAATTCGTAAATTTCTTTTTATAGTTGAATTAAAGTATTTAGTTGAAGAGTCGCGTATATGAGGATAGTTCATGCTTGAGCTTCTTTCATGTGACGTAAATCTACTATTCGGAACCTCTGGCATTAGTTCTCTTTCGAAATAATAAATATTCAGCATTGTTATGACTTGAAAAAAATTCGTAGGTATGTAGCATTATATATAACAGCGCACGTAACATCTCAGGTCGTTGGCATCGAAATTCAACGCTAGCTTCTTATTTTAGGCTTGAGATTTATGACACAGAATCCATGGTTCTTACGAAAGACGTCATAGAATTATTGTTCTCTCAAGACATTCTTGGGTAAGCACCATTTTATTAAACGACTTGACGTTCTCTAACCAGTTTAGGTCACTAACCGGCAGATTGATGGTCGCGCAGACATAAGCTCTCCATAAATCCCTGTTTTCAATCATCCTCTGTATAATTTACCTCCATCAAATTATGTTTAATGTTTTCCTCTCACCTTATTCTTGGCCTACTCACTGGGTGCTTCTCATATGGTTTTCCCACAAGGAGTTTCCATGTCCCACTTTCATTCCCCATTGTTGTCATATGTCCTGTCTATCGCGGTCTATGAAAGTTAATTGTTCTTATTAAATCTGGTTTCCCATAAAGTGTAGCGAGCTCTTGTGTAGGCACGAGGGTCTCTTCAGAGCGTATTTTAGATTAAGCTTATTTCTGGGTTCTACCGGTGTGAAGAATAAGGAATTCGATGATCAGTAACAATGAATTGTGTAATTAATTAAAAAGGGTTTATTTTGTTAACCTCTTATGAACAACACAATATTCACAACAAATTAGTAATAGCTTGTAGACTACTTGAGCAAATCTAGACTTCCCTAGTATTTTTTACGGACGATAGATTGATTCACATTTTTAGGTAATAATATGAGAGCAACTGGCTCCTCTGAATACTCGTAATATGATAAACCAGCCCACTCTGTTTTCGTAAGGAAACTACTGGCTCCTCTCTCTATGTACTCGTATGGGAGCTACTGGCTACACTCTGTATGTATTCGTATGGTAGCTACTGGCCACACTCTGTATGTACTCGTATGGGAGCTACTGGCCACACTCTATTAACAATAAAATTTCTTGGCCTTTTATATTTATTTCCCAAGGAAGTTTTAAAATTGGCTCAAATATTCCTTCTAACAAAATTTACTGTCTTGCAAATCAAACCATATTCAACACGTCAATCAAATTTACACTTTTATAATAAACATTAGTTTCGCTTCGCTAGGTACATGTACCTGCCAACCCTTGAGTTACCGTTAACCACTGTATAACAACAGCTTATTGTGTGGTCCCAAATAATAACCAAATTAATTTTAATTCTAGGAATTACTAATGCTACAAAAGACAATGTATCTCACTGTTATACAGTCTTTTCCACATACTGGTCATTTCATCTCTCTTTGGTCAAAATATTTTATAGGACTTTGTTCTCAAACACTCGTAAACTTTAATCGTCCCTTAAAGTAAGAGTCCATGATTCGCATCCATATAATAAGTCTATAACTGCGAGAATAACAATTTTATATATTTTCAGTAATTCGATGTTTTTTAGAGAAGTTGCGATGACAATTGGCATGCATTTTATGAATTAAGCCTATGTGTATTTTTTTTGTGTGTATTTCATTCCTATTTGCAATTATTGTTCGTGGATATTTGAATCCAGTTTCTACTTCAAAATTTCCCTCATTTGTCATTAAAGGTCCATTACCATTATATAATGTGTTTCTAGAAGTGACCAATATATTTAGTTTTACTGATGTTTATATCCAGCATTAACGTTACAATTCAAAACTGTGCGTTAAAATACCGATATATATTTTTTCCCCCAGAGGTCTCTTACTTCAGGATAGAAGTTATTTTATGAGTCTTAAATATCCGACACGGAAACTATGTCTTTACTTCACTTCCTGAGCAAGACACACTCAGAATCGTTATGTCGTAAAAAATACATAAGGATATTTTATTTAACAATGTCCTTAAAGAGCCCAGGTCTTCTTCTTCTTCTGCCTAACACGTATTAGGCCTACTAATGTTTCACGCAAATGCTCAGTTCAATTAGAACTCAAGCAAAAGATGAGTGTTAAAAGACGAGTCATTATTCCCTGAGGCTTCTATTCTTAAGTCTGAGGTTTTTTTATTAGACTTTATACACTAAAACTTGTTTAATCCGGAACGTGAATAATGCGGAAATCTGTCCAATACGAACAAATTCATTGGTGCCAGCGAAATAATAGTAATTTTACGTGTATTGATTTTGCATAAAACGGAACCTGTCCAACGCGGAAACGGAAAGATATTTCTACACAATTCATGAAAAATAAATTTATAAAGCGGAAAGACAGAGAGATAATTAATTTATTTATTAGTTTCCACTTCATTGAATTCTCACTGGGCCAAAAAATAATAACGAATTATTCCTGCTGCCGGTTGAATTAAAGATTCAACCTGTACCTAAAATTTTATTTCGGCCTCACTTCACACCCGTTATCCGAAATACACACAGATACCTGTCTTACAAATAACCATTGCACTGTAAAATCTTAAATTAGTTTAAGTTCTGAGACCGATATTTCACAGGTAGCTTTCTGAATTTACGGAATAAAAATGGCTAAAACGTATGTATTATTCTCATTAAATGAAAAACTGAAAGTGATTGAAGATAAATCTCCAAATTTTCGGACTGGTGCTCCAAAGTCAAACTCTTGCTAAATCCCTAGGGAATAACGATTTCAAGACATCTTTAATTTGGCTGGACAGTTTTAAAAGACGACACAATATAGTGTGGAATTAAATTTGTGGGGAATAAAAGGATGTCGAAGAAATTGTAGTTAGTGAGCAAAAACCGAAACTGCATATTTTAATTTCAGGATACGCGCCTAACATATATTTTTAACGCTGACGAAACGGGACTTCTTTTTTTGCGTTACCGTCAAAGTCGCTCATACATACTATACTCCACTTTTCAAAGGCAGCGGAACTACAGTTAATCCAAGGTACATAAAAAGATAAACGATACTCTATCATCTATGATTATTAATAAGTTTCAGTTTTTTATAATGCGGAATTTTGTCTAATGTGGAAAAAAATTGGTCCCATGCGATTCCGCTTTGAGCAAGTTTTACTGTACCCGTGACGTTGTTCGCGTTAAAAGAGAAAATGGTTATTATGAGTTATCCGTGTAGAAAGACATACTGTCGTTGATTTTTTTGTAGAATGTTTTGAGATATTAAATTCTGTGTACATTAATTTGGTGTATTTGTCATGGTTTAGGCAGTATAACCCATTTAAGCGTCCAAAAAAGCGACTTTGTTAGTGCACCGATACACTTATTTTTGGCCCCGACTCTACAATACGTACGGTGATATGTTGTATACGTTAATTGTACCAAAAATGTCTCTAAATGATGGAAAATCCTATTGAAATCGGTCAAGTAGTTTTCGAAACAAACGTTCTATTTATGTATACATGTATATCTACGACCCGGTACAAATAGCTTTTTCTCTGTACCGAAGAAAGTCTAGCGAGTGTTATGCCTCAAAAAATGCTTAGGTAAGCTGAATTTTATTTAACAACGTTCTCACTCTAGCTCTGGTTATTAATGTAGCAATTGAAAGCTGGGAGTTAAAATGCCGAGACATTTTCCCCAGAGACTAGAAATTCTTTTACGAATCTTAACTATCCGACGCGAGACACAAGACATAACTTCCCTTAGCTTTGTCGGTAATCCCGTGGCTGGTTCGCGCGTCGTCCCAGACTGGGATCTCAGGTTCGAATCCTGGCGGTTCCGGAAGAGTGTTAGTGGTGGGCCACACCGATTTTTTTTTTCTGATTTTTCTCGGGGTTGTCCCCTTTCTCGAATTTCATTCCACCAACACTTTAATTTTTATAGATAGGTAGAGATAGAGTGACAGCGAGATGGAAAAAATAGATAAACAAATGGAGAGATAGATAAGAAGATAGGTAGAAAGAAGCAGAGAAAGAGAAATAGAGGAATGGAGATAGAGATATAGTGAAACGGAGATAGAGAAAAAAAGAGAGAAATATATAAATGAATATATGCCTATAAATATATAATTATATAGGTAGGCAGAGGGCGTCACACGTACAAATACATTATTTAATGGAAATGGACAGCTAATGACAAATGAGGGAAATTTTGAGGAAGTGGCTAAATTCAAATACTTAGGAACAATAATCACAAATAGGAATTAGAATTAGATGCACAAAGAAATTAAACATAGGCTCAATTCTGGAAATGCGTGTTATTATGCATTGCAGAGACTTTTGATGTCCCAACGACTCTAAAAAAATGTTAAACTGAAAATATTTAGAGCTATTATTCTACCAGTTATATTATATGATGCGAAACATGGGAGGAAAGGAGATTACGAGTGTTTGAGAATGAAGTAGGGCCTACTTAGGAAAATTTTTGGACCAAAGAGAGATGAACAGATAGGTGAATAGAGAAAACTACATAACAATGAACTACATGGTCTTTATAGGAAGCCAGTTATAATAAGAACAGTTAAGTGTCGTGGACTGCGATGGGCAGGACATGTTGCGCGTATGGGGAATAAAAGACATGCATGGAAGATTCTTGTAGGAAAGCCAGAGGGAAAACGCCCAGTTCGTAGACCAAGAGTGAGGTGGGAGAATAACATTAACTATGATTTGAGGGAAGTGAATTATACAGGGAATGATTGTAAAACATTAGCTCAGGATAGGGATGTATAGAGAGCCTATGTCCGCGCGGCCATGAACCTACGGGTTCGATAGTGCCAGTGAGTAAGTAAGTAAGTAGGCAGAGGGGGAGAGAGAGAGAAAGAAGGAAGGAATGAGAGAAATGGAGATAGATATAGAGATATATAGAGATAAAGAGAGAGAAAGAGAGAGAGAGAGAGAGAGAGAGAGAGAGAGAGAGAGAGAGAGAGGAGAGAGAGAGAGAGAGAGAGAGAGAGAGAGAATGTTATAACGGTGCCAAGTCTCTGCATGGGAATCAATAAGCCAGTTTGGCATTTGCATTCCAAGAGATAGGACATACAACTTGGGTGCCAATTCTATGACACACATCTCGAGCTTCCGAGAAATAGATCTGAACGACACGAACCACGCCCCAACCCCTTAAGATATTTGATATAATCCCACCCCCATAACTCTTGCTAAAGAAGACATTAAACTACTAAGTTTCCATCAAACCCTGCATTTTGGTTGCCTTAAGGTACATCAAATGTTTAGGACTCTCACAGAATTATCTCAAATAATGCTCATGTCTCTCTAAAGAGAAGAAAAATACATATTTTATTAATAGTAATGCCACAAGTTGTAATGCGGTAATTCTTACATTTACATTGCATAGATTACAAAAATGATCTCTATTTTTATAGAAGAGAAAAGTTTGCCTTTAAATCGACAAAACGCTAATCTCTCGCGCCAGTTATTTGAATGTGTTGGGCCGCAGTAAAAACAAAATAATTCAGAACTCCATAACATTACAAATGGCGTGCCTGAAGTGAGATCATAATAGTACACGTGATACTTTATTTTCAACAATATTAATTTAATTGAATGTAAAAAAACTGAACATAATAAGAAATTATATATATATATATATATATATATATATATATATATATCCATAGTAATTCTGCCCGGGGGTAGGTCCTTCACTGCAATCATAGTATTTTCATGATATGCTTGCAGCTTTACTAGGGAATTGTAGGTGTGGTAGCTTCCCGTTGCTTTTCACACCGGTGAAGGATGATGATGATTATGGTGATGGTCATATGATTTCTGGGACCGTTTGGGCCTTAAAGTTTTCCTGACATTTGTCTTACAGTTGAGGAAAAACCCCGATAAAAACCTCACCCAGAAAAACTGTCCCGACCGGGCATCGAACCCGGGCCCGCTGCGTGACAAGGCAGCACGCTACCTCGAGACCACAGCGATGGACTTTATAAATATATATATATATATATATATATATGTGTGTGTGTGTATATTGTCCCGCGCCGTAGCCGTGGGTTAAGGCAGGAAGCCTTGGCGCAGAGCTACGGGACTTGCGCTGGTTCGAGTCTCCATGGGAGAAGAAATTTTCTCATGGTATTTCGGCCAGTATGGGACCGGTGCCCACCCAGCTTCGTGATGCATTTGGATAGCTACAATAAGTAGCGACTCCAGGTTGAGAAAACCAGCTATAACGGCTGGGGGACTCGACATGCTGACCACATGTCACCCCTACACTGGCTGTTTATCATCTACCTCTGTGATTGACACATGTGGATGTGAGGCCAGCAGCCGGCTGGTAGGCTAAGGGTTTTGTAGGCCTGTCGCGCCAGGAGTTTATATATATATATTACGATATATGGATGGAATACTTATACGTATTTGTTGAAAAAATAATGCTGTCGTTCATCGACCCGAACATTAACATTTCAATTCATATTTTCAATCCTTGAATCATAATATACCATTAGTTTATTGGCGAATAAAGACCTTCAGGCGTTTCTTCTACTCATCCAGAACTAATAATGTATATCTAATCTTAAAACAGGCTGATATACCTAAGTAATAAAAATCACTTGAAAATACAATAATACTTAATACAGGCTTTCCAGTTTACAGCAGTTCGTGCTTAATTCCTGCTTTCCAGAGATTCCAATCTTCCCATTGTTCTTCTTCCATACCCCTCTTCCTCGTGGCATCATATATTCCCTCATACCATGTTCTTCATCTTTTTCCCCTTTTTCCTTCTGCCTGGTACCATCCAATCTAACACCCGTTTAGGCTACTGTTCCTCTAACATCCGTTGAACATGTCCATACCAATGTAAAGCTCTCTCTGTTATCCTATCGATAACAGTCTCTTGTACATTAATTTATTGTCTAATATACGTATTTTTAATATGCTATGTCCTGGATATTCACATACTTCTGCGTAATCCATCCATTTCTGCCGCCAAGACCCCTTTCTGCATTCTTTCATTTATTGTCCAGCTTTCTGACCCATATGTAAGTATATTTTATATTATTATATTATTTGTATGATTCCTTTTATTGTTTTTCTGGTCAGATTCGTATTCCATAAAATACTATTCAGGGATCTAATCGCCTTCCTTCTACAATTTACTCTGTTAATAATGCATTTTTCACATGGACCAGATTTATCTATTATAGATCCAAGATATTTAAATTTTCAACACATTTAATTATTTTAGCCTCACAATGATGGTTGTCCAGCGACTCGTTTTGTTTCCCCGCAACTGTTATATTTAAATACAAATATGCCGACTACCGCCACTATAACAATTTCGCATGTTAATCATTGTCAAGTATTGTCGCGCGACACCCGCTTTTATATAAGAGGCAACCAACATAGTGGGACGATAATAACATATTATTTATTTGTAGCAAATGCAATAATTATAATTTGTATATAACATGAGATCCCTCTTCGAAGTCGAGCATTTTAAGGCCTTGTTGCACAGTTATGCAACTTATGATGACTAGAGTCCCCGTGGGGGAAGAAGTTTTGTCATGGAATTTCGACCAATATAAATCCGCTACTCACTCAATCCCACAAGAAAAAAGACTGTGCATAAATAAAAAGGTATTAACACAGACAATGGTTCTAATAATTTAAATAAAATCGTGAGGAAATTTGGTAGCTAAAGTAAGTAGCGACTCCAGATTGAGAAAATCAAATAACCTAGCTGGGGAACCCTACATGCTGACCATATGTTACCCCTATACGTCTGGATGATATTCGTCCATCTCTGTGATTAAAACATATTGGTGTGAGGCCAACAGCGGATGGAAGGTCAAAGGCCTTCAAGGCCTGTCGCAAGTTTTTTTTATATAACATAAGTCAGTGAAAAACTAAATGAAATGTTTCCTTGCAAGGATACTCCCGTGATATCTTACAATTTGTTCTGTAGTTAACAAATATAAAATACATTTTACTATATATTACCTAATAATGAAGTTTAAAAAACCTGAAAATACAAAAATAGACAAGTATGTTTCATAGTAATTCATACCAAAAATATAAAAATATTAAAAAAAAAAAAAAGATAATATTTTCGTTATATTAATGTTCAGACAATATTTTTTATATTCTTCGTCAGTTTCCTTGTCATATAATCCATATCTTCATATTCTTCTGCAGGTAGGGGTTGTTAATATGGTTCAGTGAAGTGGCATTGGAAAGCAATAATAATAATAATAATAATAATAATAATAATAATAATAATAATAATAATAATAGATAATAGATAGAGATATAGATCATCGGTTGATTAATGTCTTTGACATCGTCCGATTCCCAATAGCCAATTTTGTCGGTCCATCCAATCTCCTGGTGGTAGATGTTTCTCCTTCATGTATAAATATATTCCCTGACTCCAGGAGGTTTTAGGTCTTCCTCTGCCTCGTCTTCCCTCAGGTTTCCATTCCAAAACACATTTTGGTAGCCGATCCTCTTCCATTCGCTGGACATGACCGTACCATCTTAATTGCTGAGTTTTAATATAATCTAAAATAGTGTCTTCAATCTTCAGTTTCTTCCTTATAACTGAGTTCCTAATTTTTCTCTTCTTGAAATTCTTGTTGCCCTTCATATAATAATAATAATAATAATAATAATAATAATAATAATAATAATAATATAATAATAATACTAAAAATACAAAATTAGACAAATATGTTAGATAGTAATTCACACCAAAAAATATATAAATATTTTAAAAAGATAATATTTTCATTAGATTAATGTTCAGACCACATTTGTCATATCCTTCGTCAGTTCTCTTGCCAAATAAATCCATATGTTCACATTCTTCTGCAGTTAGGAGTTGATAATATGACTCAGAGATGTGGCATTTGAAAACAAGAATAATATTAATAAATACGTTACATTCGACATTAATGGTTTTCTGACGATCAGCAAGTATTTCTAGGAAAGAGACATTTAAAAGATAATGTTATAAGAGAAAAGATGAAATTGAAACGATCCTCATTAGAAACTATTAAAACAACACAATTATGATGATTGGATACATTACTAGGATGATTGAAGATAGATTACGGAAGAAGATTTGTGAATGGAATCCAACAGGAAGAAGGAAGACTGAAACTAACATGAACACAAGGAGTAGTAGAATAATGGAAATAAGAAAAATACTTGGAGGAAGGGATGTGGAATAATTGAGAAGAATCAAGCTTGGCTATACAATCTTGAAATGAATACACGAATATGCCAAAGACTTGTAAAACCTGAAAATAAATTAGTAAGAATATTTAAATAACAATAACATTTTGTACCTGTTGTCGCAGTAGTCCTCAATAAATTACACCGAGCAACAAAAAATTAACTTTTGTTTCGTCTCAGAAAGAAAAATATGTGATTCTGATAGTATTTTTTCTCCTGAATTCAAATATGACATCGGTTTTTCTCCATCACGCAAGGTTTCCGAGAGACAGAAATTTATAATTTCTAACACTTTAATATTTACTACATTCGTAACTACACAATATTCGAACATTCGGACTCACTTAGAAGGTAACAAATGACGAATTTCTGCTATATTTCGCCTGTGGAGCATCCCTCTTGATGGTACAACAATAAAATCAGCCAGCATATTAGAATTCCATTTGCCTTGATATCTCTTTTCCATAGCTGAAATCTCCTGAGTTAGCTCATTTGGTTTTATTTTACAATGGACAAATGGACGAAAAAAGTTTATTAAAAAAATAATTATTTAAATCTAGTATAATTGAAATTGAAATAAAAAAACTGTGGGTGATGGAGTAATTCGAATACATATTTGAAAGCACGATAAAAAAACTGCATTAAGTACAAGTATTGGTACTCATGAGACAAAAATCTATCATATTTACCAGTGTTATATTTGTATATAATATTCAACTAGGCCTTTCGGAACTAGTTCCATTTTCAAAGCAGTTCATTGGATACTGGTTTCGTTTAACGAATATATTGTATAGTGATTTGTTCTGATAGGGCGTGTTCTCATTCAGCAGGTTATCGTTTCTGGCTTATTTCATGATTTCTATTTCTTCTAAGATGTTTATTTTTCTGTTATCGTTTTCTCTATGCATTATTGTGAGGGTGTTTTCTATTGTGTTGAACTGTTGACCTGTGTTTGTAACGTGTTTAGCAAAACTTGATTTGCCTCCATTTTTTATGAAATTAACCAATAACCTCAACGGAAGAAAATGGTTCTTAAAGGTATTAAAGAATACTTGGTGAGTTCACCATTTAGCTATAATTGCGAAGCTTTTTTAAATAATTTAATTATTTTTTCCACTTTCAAAACAGTATTAATGACTAAGACAAAACGGAAGGTCCCTTGGAATTCTTGACAATCCCGCATTGCGGGTTTCGTCCCATAATAGTTACTCCCCTGACATAACCCTAAACTAACTAATCTAAGACAAAACGGAATATCCCTTGGAAGGGAGTAGTTACTCCCCTGACATAATCCTAAACTACTAATCTACAAATGTATAATAGAGTGAAACAGTATACTACCGACAAACTTTTATTTGTTGTTCGGGGATGTTGAAAGAGTGTTCTGATATAAGGAACCCAAGGTTTCCGATGATCCGTTATATACTAATGTGTTGTTGAAATTTTAGACATGTAGCAAATGTACTTGGTTCATAATAAAATGAGCTCTAATACATTAAAAATTAATAATTAGTCAACTATTTCTCGCCTAGAGTAGGTAGTGTGAAAATCAAACAGCAATATAACTTACACAATTGAAAAAATACACGAATGATGAAATCAAGGACAAAACACATGCTAATTTGTTAAACGATGTAGTGTATAATATACCATTGGCACTTATATTGCACGTACTGTATCTAATTTTAAAGCAGCTGTTAAAATGTCGGCCGTCATAATCACAAAAACTGAACAGGACTGTGGATTGTCACATACGATCTAGCATATTAGATAATTGACACAACTATTTTTTTTGTCTATCAGAACCTTTTTTGTCACTAGGTGACAGAATTTAATGCGTTAAAAGATAAGATTGCATGGTATAATGAGAAGTAAGACTTCTGACTGACTTTTCTCTTCGTTTCACATAAAATAAAAATTATAATATAAAAGTATAGAATTGTTACCTAATAGGTCCGTCTCCTCAACTTTGAAAATATTGATTCTTTGAAGGCCTTTCGGGACTCTTCCCATCATCAGCAGAAGGAGCAAGAGATAGCTCTTTATCTGCTGAACCTGAATGTAATACTTTCACATAGTTACAAACCATTTAACAGCCTCATGGGCTAGTGGTCAGCGTTTCTGACTACAGTTCATGAGGTCCCGGGTTCGATTCCCAGTTAAACAATTGGAATTTTTCCTTAAAGGCAATTATTCCTATGGTTGCCAATGATCTGGAACTTAGGTTAAGTTTAGATTAGGAACTCTCCTGGCGTTTCATTATCATTTATCACCCATCATATCAACGGAGTATCGTAACTCCGCCTTCCAGGTGCCGCAACCTAAGAAATGGATTACAAATCCGCCAATGTCAGGGGAGAAAACCTGAAATGTCATAAAAGACAATCTGTTGGCATTAGACGAAAAAAATTATATACTGTGTTGCAATTTTAACTTTTAGTTGAGTTTATATTTATAGTAATGTATACTTTTAAGAAACATTTTATTCCGATGAGGTTATTGTTTAATATTTAAAAAAATAACATTTTGTATCTGTTGTGGCAGTCCTCCTCAACAAATTATACTTGTATACAATAATCAGCTGAATATTTAATGCGAATATAATTTGTTCAGGAAAACTGCCACAACAGATACAACATTTAGTCCAAGTTCCGGCTGCAAGATTACTACGTTCATCGAGTGTAAGAACAAAATCAAATTTTTTTCATAAAATTGTGAATTACTGAATACATTTTTGCCGAGTTGCCTATTAAAATTCGGCCGCCAGCATGCTTAATTAAAATATAATTAATTTACTTACTCGAAATAATTTGATTTACTTGTTATTAAAATAAATAATAATCCAGTTCGCAGAAATCGATGTATAGAGCTTGAAAAGTTTTGGTTGCCATTGCACACTTGGCCGTAAACCTTCTCGCGGCTACAGCAGGTTGTGACACCAATCAGCATTAAAATGGCGGCAAGTACGTATTTATTTTTTATATTGTTTCAAATAAAGTTCAGTTAATGTAAAATTCTGTGATTTGTTTCGTATAATGTATATTAACACTAGCTTTTGGATATTTGTTTGTATATAAATTGTACGTAGTATACATAAAGGATAGTGGTTTTATTTCTCGCTGCGATAGAACTGGTCCTCAAAATTTTCCGTACAAAAAGGCCAGCCGTTTACGATGTCTGCATATATGATCCGTGTTCCTGCTCCATAGGTTACTATAGGTCTTAAAATAATTTTAAGTATTCTTAATTTGGTATTTCTATACACCAACTGGCTCCTCAATAAGGGTGGAGAACAAAATATGCTATATTTGCTGCAACAATCCTAGTTTCTACTTCAGTAAAAATGTCATTATAACTTGTCAACATGTTCCTAAATATACTATTTATTCTTATATTCAAAACTATATTTATCTATTTTCAGTAAATTATTTTGGCATAATCAATTATTTAGTTGTTTCATTAATACTACACATATATAATAGCTCACCGGAAAGCATGATTTCCTTATATCAAAGTATTCAACTAACTACCTGTGAAAATTTGTAGGTAAAGTTTTGTTCCATTCTGTACAGTGATAGCGGTGTATACGATAGCACCTAGTGGTGGGAATTTCAAGATTTAGTAATGAAATATGAAAGCCATAAAACAATGTTGTAAGAATAAATGGGCAAGACACAAAACTGTTGAGATATTGAAAGTAACTGGATGATATTTACCTGATAAATAGCTGGTGGTACCCACAAAACTTCCCCGTTTGGGTAGATCAGAACATTAGATTTATATCTCACTTCGTAGTTTCCGTCCGCACTGAAACATAAAGTCATTAGTTAGTAACCAACATCACGAAAAGAAAGCCACCTCCATCACACACACACACACACACACACACACATCGATCAAATAAAGACATAAGGTTAAAATTCCTACGGAGTATATCACCGCAGTTCACTGCAATAATATGAGGATATGGTAAACCAATGATTATTTGCGTAGATTTCACATTATAGGTAATCCGGGATGTGCATGTGGTTGTCCGAGACAAACTGTGAATCATATAATTTACTTATGTAAGGAATTCCGGCAGCAAAGAGTTGTTCTAACAGCAGATATCTATAAAAATGGAGGGAATTTGCTAACCACGAATTCGTAACAGAACATTTACGAGAATTTTGTAAATGTATACACTCACTTAACATATAGTTCAGTAACTAACTGGATGCTGACAAAAACTGTAAAATTGATAATGTAAATATATAATATAGTTTATAAACAAATAAGAAAGATTTGATTTAGAATTATGTAAACTAAGAAACAATGATATATAATTATATAATTATGAATATAACATAGTTGTTAAGATAAGATATAGTAAAACGTTATATGTAAAACATGTACATACTGTCATGTAATAGTGTAATAGAAGTCAATGATGTATCAGATGAAAACAAAGCATGTAATATTACTTTGTAATATTAATTTGCTGAGGAATCAATAAAGAGAAAAAACATATACACACATACATACAAACACGCATACAAACATACATATAGCAAAGAATCAAAACACAATCAATTTACCCATGGCGAAAGTTTCATATACTGGACAGAGAGGAATGGCGTTTGGTTTCCGGAAGATGGCGACAGCTGCCATGATACCGGATGATGATGATATATATATATATATATATATATATATATATATATATATATACTGATATCTCATATTTCAAAGAAAAACAAAAATATCTAAAACACGTCTGAGACATTGAGACATACTTGTTGATGTAAAGCCTGGATACTGACTAAGAAAATAAGATCTAAAGTGTAAGTTCGAATGCCACCAACTGCATTTTACGAGCTTCGAGTTCCGCGCTGGGCAGGTAGTTGCGTTAATGTGGTCTATTATCAATTTAAGCAGCACTTCGGCAAACCACTTTACGTACCCCTCATGGATTATCGCCTCGTTGTGGCGGAGAGGCCCAGTACCCAACGATCCAGGCGATAGAGCCAGGAAGCGTAAGCTGCTGGCCTATAAGAGGAGAGGGGAAGCAAAGAATAATCCACAATGGGCGGATGGGGTACGTTAGTCCTGCAAGACAACCTATCTAGGAGACGCAACTCCGAAATAAAAAGGGACGGGCTGAGCTCTGGAGATGGGCGAAGGCAATTGACCTAGGGAGGAAACCCCAAATAATAAACCCACCATGAAAACGGGCTAGCAACCCACTTCAAGGTGTATCTTACAATTGCTCACAGTCCCAAGGATCAAGCCTCAGATCATCAACAACAAGGATTAAGCCCAATGGCCTGTTCCGATCTAATTATAGGTCGAATTGGTCCTTTCATCTTTACAATGATCTTCCCAACAATCTTCTCCCTTTTGGTTTATAATTATACATTCTTCTTGGTATACGCTGTTCATTCATTCGTAATACGTGCTGAAGGTAAGCATTTTGATAGTATTCTATTATTTCACAGATATTAAAAATATTAAGTTCTGTTCTTATATCTTCTTTTTTTCTTTTTATCGGTCCTTTGTTATCCTGCTATTGCTCTCAACATCTTCATTTCTGCAGCCTCCATTTATTTACTATCTGCCTTTGTTAATGTCCAGGTTTCACATCCATAGATAAGTGATGGAACTGCCAATATTTTGTAAAATGTTTGAATAGTTTATTTTCTAGTTTTATCCAATAAAGTACGTTTAGTTGTGCCACAGAGATAATTGAATCGTATTTTAGTGTGTTTATCTAAATTTCTGTCATTACCTAAAAGACATTCCAAATAATTAAAATTCTGAACTTGGTCTATAATTACATTGTTTATCACTATTTTTGTTCTTATTGAACATTTTCTTTCAGAACTAAATTTTTTGTTTTACATGTAGATATATTATTTAAAGTATAACCTGACATCAAAGACAGAGACAAAATTAGGGCTGATACAACAAAAACTAAAAAAAGTCATAATAATAAGCATATGTGAAATGAGGATCTTAAGAACTATTCAGGGGGGAAAATTGATAGGATACACAATACAGAAATAGGAGACAAATGTCATATTGAAGACATAACCGAATTTACCGTATTAAGTTATAGACAAATGAAAATATTGCAAAGATCGTATTTATTTTATTTATTTATTTATTTTACCTGAAGGAGTTACGACCGAAAGTTCTTCTCTTCTACTTCACCAGGGTTAAATTATACATACAATAAGAATTATGATTGATACATAATATATATAAACTACACAATTCAATCATATAGTAGAAAGAATGGAAGACAACAGACTTACAAAAAGAGATAAAGAAGATAGAGCAATAGACGCGCGGCCATGAACCTACGGGTTCGATAGTGCCAGTGAGTAAGTAAGTAAGTAAGTGAGTAAGAGCAATATACGGGAAAAGACCAAGAGGAAGATCAGCCAATAGATGGATATACACATCCAAAACGTCTTCCACCGAGGAGTGATTTGCGAAATAAACTGGCTGAAAATCCTTCAAACAAAGAAAAAGAGGAAGAAGAAGACTTTACGTAGATGATGTACAGAGAGGAGTGTATGATGAACGTATGTTTTTGTTAGCGTGTTTAAAATGTGCTGTATGAGGCATGACGATGAAGACAAGAGAGAAGGTGAAATCTGGTGCCGGCACATAGCCTACACCTATCGAAAGAACCAGGCTTAACGTCCCCATCCCTATTAACAGTGCCACATGCCTTCTCAACATACGTGTAGCGGAGGGATTTACAATTTAATGCAGGAACATGGTGCACAATCTAGCGATTACAAATTTTACACTCCATCTATTCTGACCCCGAGATTGAAAATGTTCCAATTAAATAAATTTTACAATTAAAAATTTCAACCCCGCCGGTTATCGATTCCATGTTCGTTATTCAGGAAGCAGGCATGCTACCGCCCGAGCTAGAATGTAATAAACTGATAATAACTCATCATTTTCAGTTTCTGATCCATCGTCAAGTGTAACATTAACGAAATGAATAACGAACAGATAATCCTGTTCAAAAGTAAGGGAGAAAGAAATAGGTCTACGTAAGAGAACTTGCTTACAATGTATAATAAGATTTATATAAATATAAACCACTTAAATTTAAATATATTTTTATTATATAATCATTTATATATTATTAGGAATATATATGACTTATTATATATATATATAAATATTAGATTTATATAAATTAAATATATATAATTAAATTATTTATATTATATGTATATCCGAAACGTAACATCTTACGGAAAATTTATTAACTCATGCCCCAAATAGGAATCAATGACCAATCACATTTCAATTATTTTTTACTTACAACCAATCACAGTCGTGTTTTGCCTCGAATTTATCAAGTGCAGTCCATCATATTAAAGAAAGCTCCTCATTTTTAACATTCTGAATAGGTCATAGCATTATTTTGCAGTGACTGACTCTCTAAGAAATACGACTACCACATTCGATATATAGTGCATGTAGTGCATGAATGTCAGCAGATAGCGCATGTGGGAGATAATATAAAAACATTTGTAGCAATTGATTATACCACAAAAAAAAAAACCGGCGTTTGCACTTTCTTAAACGAATTATTTTCCAGGAAATGAGGTTCCAGAAATATATAATTGACATATTTACATCATAGGGCATCATAAATTAATTAATACCTATAATGTTGGTTATACATTTCACCACTAAGGTGCATTCTTACAGTATTGCGATCCTTTGTCAATAAATAATATGATCTGTTTGCAGTAATGAACGAAATAAGCAAATGAAGCGTACCAATCGTTTCTCATTTGTTTTCAAACATCGCCGTTTACATTAAATATATAAATATTTTAAAATTACTATAGTTAAATAATGATTTGTGAGTAAACAGCTTAATTTTATTCACTCACTTCGTGAGTCGTGAATTTATCGATAATTTGGAAATCACTCGTGACATTACTTATGATAATTTTTGATCGGTATGTGAAAATGACATATGAGGCATCAGTGGTAATGATGAAACTAGACAGTGTGTATGAAGATACTGACTTACTTGTTAGTTAAGGTGACTAAAGCCTCAAGAATAACATGTCTGGATCACTTATTCAGAGATAAGGAATCAGATCGGTCGTAAAAAATTAAAATTAAGTCCATGGCAAACTGATAGATGGAAGATGTTCCTGCTGGTGGATGGATAATATGGGGAAAAAATCTCAGAGGATAATGGGAATGAAAGGATGGAGGAAGAAGGCAGAAGACAGATCAGAATGGAAGCGTATTGCTGGATCGGTGAAAGCCTGTAACTGACTGCAGTACTTACGATGGTTATATATATATATATATATATATATATATATATATATATATATATATATATCTTCCAAATAATACTTTCAAATTTTAAAAAAATGTATAGGCAGTTAATATATATTTCATACACAATGTTTAAAAGTCACGAAAAATCTTACGGAAATTAAAATGATGTGGTAGATTTTAGTTATTTAAGGAAATATGCTAGAAGCCGAAAGGTCGGAATTCGAGTCCCGATGGGGTCAGGATTTTTAAACTGGCCTAAATCCTATAAATGGTTACAATAAATTGAAAACTGAACTAAAACCCGTATGTTTGTAATTTGATATAAATATATTTTTTCCGTGGCGTTTAAAGAAGGCATTCAAGGCGCGAAAGGCAATTAAGGTCCTTGGTTATCAGTTGGGTCGTGTACTCATATCCAGATATGTTCAAGAGGGGGACTATCATCTAGTACAGATAAACGATGAGTTATGGTAAGCATGACGGGTTCTCCTGTCATTAGAGTTGATTTTCTCAATTTGGAACCGCTAGGTTTTGTAACTAATCTAATGTTACATTTAACAAGCTGTTAATTCATAATGATGATGTGATAATATTGGACATTAACGAGGAAATATTAAGAGCCAAAACACACACACACACTCTAAGTAATACTAAGAAATTGGGACCGGAATTAAATACCAATAAAACCAAATGCGAGTATATAGTCACACATAGAAATGCATTATATAATGGAAATGGACAGCTAATGGCAAATGAGGGAAATTTTGAAGAAGTGGCTGAATTCAAATACCTAGGAACATTACTCACAAATAGTAATGAAATGCACAAAGAAATTAAATATAGACTGAATTTATTTTGGAAATGCATGCTATTATGTATTACATAGACTCTTGTCGTCCCAACTCCTTTCAAAAAACATTAAACTGAAAATATATAAAACTATTATTCTACCAGTTATATTATATGGAGGTGAAACATGGACTCTTACTTTAAAGAAAAAAAGGAAATTACGAATATTTGAGAATAAAGTTCTTAGGAAAACGTTTCAACCAAAGAGAGATGAACAGACAAGCGAATGAAGAAGACTACATAACAATGAGCTACATTGTCTTTATAGGAAGCCAGATATAATAAGAACAGTTAAGTTTCGCAGACTGCGGTGGGCAGGACATGTTGCACGTATGGGGAATGAAAGACTTGATATGGAAGCTTCCTGTAGGAATACCAGAGGGAAAACGCCCAGTTGGTAGACCAAGAATGAGGTGAGAAAATTACATTAATCAAGATTTGAGGGCAGTCGATTATACAGGGAATGACTGTAAAACATTAGCTCAAGATAGGGATCTATTGAGAGCTTATGTCCACGCGGCCATGAACCTACGGAATCGATAGTGTCAGTGAATTAATTAGTTAGTTAGTTAGTTAGGTACTGGGTGCTCATCGGTCCCACACTGGTAGGAATTCCTTGAGAACAAATTATTACCAAACCAGAGAATATGGCGAAGCTCTCGCCATAGAATGGTACCTTAAAACCACTCGGTTATGACACGGGACATAGGGATATAGCAAGCGGAATTTGTATTGTTCATACCACAACTATAGACAAATTGATAATACATAACTATCAATTTAAAAAAAACACTACACACCACCACCACAGTAACGTAATATAAAATATAAATGTTTACAACTATAATAAATTAAAAATGACGGCCGTCAATTCTCCCCCCCCCTCTCTCTCCCAATATATATATATATATATATATATATATATATATATATATGAGCGATTACATGAAAATGTCATACCGAGGTGAACATTTTGAAATTGGCGCAGGAATAATTTTGATGGCGTAATATATATCTTTATAAAAATCAAATGTTCTGGTTCTACAAGATAATGTTTCAAATATGTATTTTTTAACTTAATATTATTGGTAGAACTTGTCATATTCCTAACCTGTAAAAACTCGCAAAATTTTACGATTTTTTTATGTAAATATTTGATCGTATTAATTCCCTATACTTCAGAAACTCTTTTGTTAAACCATATTTCGATCCTTCTTAGTCGTGAATGAAATGTTATTAATTAATTGCATTCTAATGTTCTGGATACCTTAAATCTCCCTATAATTGTTAACTGTAAGCTATGGTCAGTCAGTCACAGAAAACGTATAAAAATTACTGTACACAACATAATAATTGATGGATTAAAATCTCCTCGTAGATTCTACGTTATCGGTATACAAGTAACAAAAAAGTATTGATGATATTTTCATGTAAAGTCATTATTTTTCCCGCTAGAGTCCCGCGACCGACAGACTTTTTTGTCCTCTCATTTATAATGATAATACGCATGGCACAGTCAGTTGCTTGTTACACTCTGCTGAGGATTAACATGAACACGGTTTAGTAAATCTGGTTGTTCAGCTCAGCTCTTCCATAATATAATTATAGGCTCATATCCTGTGTTTATTTGAGCTAAACGGCAGTCAGCGGAAGCATTTAAATATGTTCGGGGAAAGGTTGCAGTAATTGTAGTAGCCATACATGTTGATTTCTCAGAAAATTATACCTACAAAGAACAAAATGAGATCCAGGCAGTTCATTGGAATAATACGCATATCTCAATATTAACTGATTTTGCCTGGTTTAGATGGAAGGTGACACAGAAGTTTAAAATAAATATTTTGTTCTAGTTTCAGATTATGTGACATATAATAAATGTGATGTAGATGTTCGCTTAAGAAGGGAGTTTTCCGAACTATAGGGACTTCTTCCAGAACTTGCGGTGATAAAATATTTTCAGTTGGAGCAGCAGTTACTTTACATAGAAATAGACCTATACATTTAGCAATGTGACACTGTTTACATACAAATTTGGATTCAACATAAAACGGAACTTCTTTGAATCGTACCATGGAAAGAAGGCTGTAGATGCGATTGGCAGCCAAGTAAAACGGATGGCACGGATGCATGGAAAATCGGAAAAAGAGATAAAAAGTGGTGCAAAGTTCCGTAATATTGTGAGCTGTAACACCAACCATATAACTGTTCAGGAGTCACAAAATGATGAAGAACGAAATAAATTTCTAGAAAAAACAATATGAACACCTTGAAGCAATGCATCCACAACGCGAAAGTGTTGTTCCCGTATGTTATAGAGTATGCACATCTATCAAACAAACAATCAGCGCAACAAATTCACAATTTCGTGTGTAGAAAAAAGCGCGACAGGACTAGAAAGCCCTTAGCCTACCAGCCGGCTGCTGATCACACATCTACGAAATATATCAATTACGGAGGTGGACAACCATGTAGCCAATATAGGGGTGACATGTGGTCAGCTGTTATAACTGGTTTCCTGGACTGTAGCCACTAAATATTATAGCTGCCCAAATTATTCACGATTCTGGGCGGGTACCAGACCAATTGTGGCCGCAATTCCACGAGAATATTTTCCTTTATGGAGACTCGAACCAGTGCTCTTCAAACGGTTCAGCTACAGCATGGACTTCGCGTGTGACAGGAAATATTTTTATTAATGGGAGAGAAATAATAACTGCAAATCTGATACATAGATGTTATGACGTGAGTCAGCAGCCTAATAACAATACGAGTTTTGTTTTATAGCTCAGTTTAAAAATAGAATTCACTATACCAGTATTAGGACAGCTTACTCATCTGATTTACAATAATTTATTTTGATAGTACATGTACACTGGTAAAAAATTAACTTATTAAGAATGTGTATACGTTATGGAAGGCATATTGTTAATTCCATGTTAATATTTTTTATTTCAATGGTTCAATCTAGAAATGAAGAATATTAAATCTTGCATCAGGTAAATTGCAATCAGTTACTATATATATATATATATATATATATATATATATATATGGTCTATTTAACAATAGAGAAGACCTTTTGTTATCAAGATTCAATATTTTTATTCTTCATAATTTAGAATGGTACATGGTAAGCGAGTCAATTTAATTACATTATTGATTTAAATTATTCTTTATTTTACAGCTAAATTAAATTTTACATTTTTTGTAGAATTGATAAAATATGTGTAGTTCCTTATTAATCTCTGTTGCCGAAGCTGTTCATTTAGTTTCATAGTATTTCGTTGCGTTGTTGTAATATTTGCATTTTTAAATTCTAAATAAAAATTCAGATATGTCAGTAAGTCACAGAATGAAGTCAGTCAGTCACTCATACCATATTAGGTTATAACTCTGGTCTTAATTGTGATTTAGGATTCATTTTTTATTTAGAATGTAACTTGGAATGTATTCTCCAAACAGTATTTTGGAAAATTGAATTAGGAGTACCATTTTAGAGAATGATGTAGATTACCATGGTAAGGTCAATGATGAGTTGACATTTATGTCAGTCAGTCACATATACTTTGAAAGATAAAATATGACATTGTTTTCATCGTAGCAGGTAACCGCATTTATTTAAGATTGCTCTTTTTGCCGATTCAACCGTTAAAGACCACCCGTATCCCTGGACAGGGACCCTCGTTATACCCTGAGAGACTGGGTCCCTGACAGAACTTGTAACTAAAATAGTAATTTAATCATTTATGACTCAATTACGTTTACAGAACCCAACATTAATTGATTTCGTGATAATGTCCAATGCCAAGGAAAAAATAAAGAAAATACACTTTGTCACTGTAAGAGTAATTGCTTATATGTGAACTAACCAAAATTTTCTACTCTACTTAACATTGTTGTTAGTACTTACTCACTACACCAGCGGTTCAACCCCAAAGCTCGTTGCACACATTTTACTGGAAATCTTGTTCTGGTACTCCAGCTCCATCTTATTATTACAGTGAGAAAGGAACTTTCTTCATTTTTCCTATATCGTTGGACATTGTCGTGAAATCAGAAATCTCACTATTAGAGGGAGAAAGGAAGTTTATTTATTTTTTTCATGACGTTGGACATTGTCGAGAAATCAGAAAATATTGGGTTGTGTAAATGTAATTAATTGAGTCATAAATCATTTAACAATTACCGATTTATAACCGCCACGCGGGTGATTTAAACGCTTAATGATTGTTACAGCTGATGCAAGAAAACGGTGAACTTTCGGACGAAGGTTCCTAGTAAAAAAAAAACATTTTCTAATCAGTCCCTTCTACAAGCCTAACATTATATATATAAATAAATGTTTTCATTGTCATTTTTGGTATCTTCCCCATTGTATGGAAACAGTCTAGGGTTGGGCCTATACCTAAAATAAATACACCTACTAACTGTAATGACTTCCGACTGATTAGCACCCTTCTGACATTATCTAAAGCTCTTGAAAATATTGTAAATAAACAAATGACTGAATGTCTCCAAGCAAATTTCCTCCTTGATTCTTATCAATACGGCTTTATATCTGGTCATAGCACAACCACAGCTTTGTTAAAAATTACTGAAGATATTCGTGAAGCCATGGGCAGACGTGAAATGATTCTTTTAACCATACTTAACTTCAGCAAAGCTTTTGACACAGTAGACCACAACTTACTAATGATAAAGCTCAAGCACCTACATTTGTCTGACAGCGCTGTATCCTCGTTCGACTCATACCTGCACGGGCGTCAACAATACGTTTCACGAAACTCTAGCTCTTCGTCTTGGCGCAACTTGCAGGTGGGTGTCCCTCAGGGCAATGTTCTGCGACCTCTTCTTTTAATCTACATAAATGACCTACCAACAGTACTAAAGCACTGCCGTTATCACCCCTATGCTGATGATATCCCAATTTACCTACATTCGCCTCATCATTCTCTCTATAACAACTTGACGAAAATGAATGACGATCTCATATCCATATTTAACTTCAAATATCGGTCTAAATCTAAGTCCTAACAAGTCACAAGTAGGACAACAAAGACAGCTTACAACCTTTGAGATTTCTGTACTTCCAAATATTACTATAAATAATATAATTATCCCTTATTCTTCTTCAGTAATATATCTTGGACTACATCTAGACGCAAATTTAACCTGGCAAACACAAGTGAAACACATATGTGAAAAGACGTTCTCCATCTTACATTATCTTAGACGTTTAAAGAATTTTCTCCCAGTTTTATTAAAACAAATCCTTGTGCAGAATCTTGTGTTGCCACACTTCGATTATTGTGACGTTATATATAATAATCTAAACTATGACTTGTCACAGAGAGTGCAGCGTGTTCATAATGCTTGCGTTCGATTCATTTTCAATATCCGCCGTTATGACCATATTTCCGAACACTTCAATAACCTCTCTTGGCTCCGTCTTACTGACAGACGTAAATTGCACTCTCCTTCACTACTTTTCAAGCGTATGAATTCCTACATTCCTAGTTACCTGGCGTCCAGATTTAAGAAGTTATCTTCTTACCACAATATTGACCTTAGGTCACAAGATAACAGTCTGCTAACAATCCCACTTCATAGAAGCACTTCTTCTTATTCTACTTCCTTCACAATAGCTTCTCCCCGCTCTTGGAATTTCCTTCCTCAAGATATCAGGAGTTGCCGCACACTTGACACTTTTAAGTCACGCTCATTCAATTACCTGTTTTTTCCCTATTGATTTAAATTTCTACCATGTCATTAATATTTTTCTCGTTTTTTTATATATCTAGTGCATTATATTTAATTCGTTAAATCTAGAGTAAATAAAAATACATTATAAATAATAATTGTATTGTATTCATAACATGTAATCGTTTATGTTTATTTTAATTCAGATGTAAAACTACGTTTTTTTGTACTTTTGAAAATCTGATTGAGTGGCAGAGAAGGCCTTAAGGCCATAACCCTGCCAGGTAAAATAAAGCTATTATTATTATTATTATTATTATTATTATTATTGTTGTTGTTATTATTATTTTTATTATTATTATTATTATTATTATTATTATTATTATTATTATTATTATTATTATTATTATTATTAAGATCGAAAAGATTTTATCATATAATAATAAAATTCATTCATTTGTAATCATGTCTGAAGAAGGTACAACGTACCGAAACAGCTGTTACCAATTTATATTGCAATAAATATGAGAATCATATGAAATTTAAGTTTTATTTTTATTGAATTAGATTGGATTTATATAGAAGTTTGAAAAATATGTTGATGAGAACAATTTCAATGAATATGTTAGCTGAAAGCAAGGGGACGTGGTTGAGATATTGTATTTCAAACACTTTTTGACAATATTAATTTGAATGAAAATGAAATTATAATTGTATTAGATTTATTGTGATTTAAGATTAACGTAATAATAAGGCCATCATAAGCTTTTAATCACGTGCTATGTCGTGGTTGTGCGCCCGAGGGTTTTGTCGCTTGTTCTCTTCCACTCTGCCATTGTTCGCTCTGACTGACAAGCAATATCCTGGGGCGAACTTTCAGACTTTAGTTAAAATGTTTATTTTAAGTTAATTTTCCGTCGATAACGTACAAGATGTTATTCATTAATTCACAATCTCACAAGGGATGAAGCTGGTTCTCAGGAATGAGTCCAATATTCTTGTTACACCTACTACTCTAATACCGCCATAGTAATAATAATAATAATAATAATAATAATAATAATAATAATAATAATAATAACCAACTACTCACTTCCTCTATCGAAACCATAGGTTCTGGTCGCGCGGACGTAAGCTCTCCATACATCCCTATCATGAGCTAACTTTTCCAATCATTCCCTGTATAATATACTTCCCTCAAATAATGTATAATGTTTTTTTCCACCTCATTCTTGGTCTACCAATTGGGTGTTTTCCCTCTGGTTGTCCTACAAGAAGCTTCCATGCACCTCTTTCATTCCCCATACTTGCCACATGTCCTACCCATCGAAGTCTACGAGACTTAACTGATCTTTTATATCTGGCTTCCTATACATATAATGTTGCTCACTATTAAAATAATTTCTCCATTCACCTGTCTGTTCATCTCTTTTTGACCTAAAAATTTTCCTAAGAACTTTATTCTCAAATACTCATAATTTTCCTATCTCCCTTAAAGTAAGAGTCCATGTTTCGCATCCATATAATATATCTGGAGTAATAATAATAATAATAATAATAATAATAATAATCATCATCATCATCATCATCAGTGAACAATTTTAATTTTCTGGGATACAATGTATCATATAAAACAAATGAAGACATGGCAAAGAAAATAAGTAAATTTAATTATATGTGACGCAGATGGCAGGTAATGAGAGTTATGCATTCTATCAACCCAGGTGTTGTATTACCTCCCTATACATTAAATGAGAGATTTGAACGCTAAATTTTAATGTCTTGTTAAAAAGGCAGTTAATTTTTTTTAATATAGCTTTTGTACACCACACCGATTCTCTGGAAGAATTTCAAGGTAGGTTTCGGCATGTAATGGTTGACGGTTCCCTTGTAAGGTAGACGATACATCAGGACTACAAAGGTAGAATATACAGGGCTATTAAGAAAGAAAGAACAGAATTCAAACATTTATTTATTCCAAAATACAAAAAATATAAACACAATTCCAACGTTCCAGGAAAGAGAAAAGTTCAAACTTCACTATTTTATGCATTCAATATGAGCAACATGTGTTACACGACAAATATCAAAACTGTGGTTCATTTCTTGCCACACACGAATCAGCTGTTATCGAATTCACAGCTTCAATTAATCGTTGTCGCAGGTTTTCAAGAGTGTCAGGCATTGGAGGGATAAAAACACGGTATTTTATGTAACCTAACAGATAAAAATTACACGGGGTTAGGTCTGGTGACCTGGGAGGTCACCGGTGATAAAGTTGATCTTCTCCTCCTCTTCCAGTCCAACAGCATCAATGCGACAGTGATCGAAACTTCAAGCAACAGAGTCAATGCAGCTGTGATTGAAATTTAAAAATTGTCTCTTCCTAGGAACGTTGGAATTGTCTTTATATTTTTTTTAGTTTGGAAGAAATAAGTGTTTGAAGTCTGTTTCTTCTTTCTGAATAGCCCTGTATAAGGATTAACATAAGGAGATAAAAATCTCAAAATTTGGGAAAAATAACTTTGGTCGTGGATTTTCAAACTTTTTGGCGTTAGGCCTTTCTTCAAACGTCATAATATGAATGCTTCTTAACTCTCGAAAGTGAAATATGTCAACAAAAGTACACGTGTCCCCAAAAGAAAGACAAATTTCGTAAATAAAACTGGACCATAAATTCGAATTGCTGAATAATACGTTCAGTTTAAGCAGTTATTGCTAGACAGATTTTTTTCTTTGATTCCCGATGTCAGTGACATGTCTCGCATAGATACGGTATAAGCTGCTTAGGCACAACGCCAAGTGCTATAACTGAGCCAAATTATCTATCGAAGGTTATTGTAATACCATCTGAGGACATATTGATTTGTATTGAAGATGGAATTCAATTCATTAAGTTGGTAATCATGGCTTGACTAGACTGATTTTCACTGATATTGGAGGAATGTTATCGATAATTCAATAAGCGGTCTTCACTGCAAACACATAGAGTAATCTCTTGGAGAAAATGCACAGTAGACATTGTACTGAATATGCTATACCAACTGTATTCTATTTTGTATGATAGAAGCCAAGTTTCAGTTTTCTCACTTTGAAAATACTCAAACTCACTATCAATGCTATTATAAAACAGTGGTTACTGATCTTATTTCCATTTCATATCGACCTGTTAAAGCTAAAAGGGCTAAATGTACGTTACTTAGGAGCTGCGATTAGAAATTATAGTTGAATACTCTGGGTTTACGAAATATAACCTGCTCCGAACCAAGTTGTTCTAACGCCATTTATTTCTAGCAAATTCTGACGGAATGAAGCTATTGAGATTGTTCTCATGAAAAAAAATTAAAAATACCAATTTTCACTGATTCTATTTAGTGAACACCATAAACGACAATGTCCAATATATATATATATATATATAGTAATACGGGAGGCGTAAACATGGGAGGAAGAAGAATAAAGTGCACAAGATTTGCTGATGATATGGCTTTGCTAGCAGAAGATGCAATGACATTGAGGAACATGCTGATGGAACTGAATGATAAGTGCGAGGATTATGGGATGAAGATAAATATAAATAAGACGAAGATCATGATTATAGGAAAGAAACCAAGGAAGATAAACATGAGGATTAAAGATGAGGCAATTGAGCAAGTGGAGAGCTTCAAATACTTGGGTTGTACTATCAGTAGTGACATGAACTGCGGTCAAGAAGTAAAGCAGAGGATAGCAATGACAAAATAAGCTTTCAACAAGAAGAGAAGCATTTTCTGCAGACCTATGGCAAAAGAATTAAGGAAGAGGCTAGTGAAGTGCTGTGTGTGGAGTGTAGCATTGTATGGTGCAGAGACTTTGACATTACGACGGAATGAGGAAAAGCGACTGGAAGCTTTTGAGATGTGGATATGGAGAAGAATGGAACATATAAAATGGACAGACAAAGTAAGAAATAAAGATGTACTAGACAGAGTGGGTGAAAGAAGAACAATGCTGGAATTCATAAAGAAGATGAAAAGAAATTGGATTGGCCACTGGCTAAAAAGAAACTGCCTGCTGAAGAATGCTCTAGAAGGAATGGTCAACGGAAAGAAAGTTAGAAGCAGAAAAAGACATCAGATGATAGACAATATTAAAATAAATGGTTTGTATGCAGATACAAAAAGGAAAGCTGAGTTAAGGAAATAGTGGAGAATGCTAAGTTTGCAGTGAAAGACCTGATCTTGAGCAGAACACTATGAATGAATATATATATATATATATATATATATATCCATAGTAATTCTGCCCGAAGGCAGGTCCTTCACTGCAAACATAGTATTTTCATGCTATGCTTGCAGCTTTACTAGGGAATTGTGTACGTGTGGTAGCTTCCCGTTGCTTTCCACACCTGTGAAGGATGATGATGATAATGATAAGGGTGTTGATGATAATGGTGGCCATATGATTTCGGGAACCGTTTGGGCCTTAAAGTTTTCCTGACATTTGTCTTACAGGTGAGGAAAACCCCGATAAAAACCTCACCCAGAAAAACTGCCCCGACCGGGGATCGAACCCGGGCCCACTGCGTGACAAGGCAGCACGCTACCTCGAGACCAGAGCGGTGGACTATATATATATATATATATTACGTCGATTACTAAGTATGATTTGGGAAAAATAAGCTCTTCCAAATGAATGGAAAGAATCAATTATCGTACCAGTCTATAAGATAGAAGGGATAAAACGGATCGCAACAACTACAGGCTATCTCATAACTTTCAAAGCCGTAGAAAAATCTAACAAGTACTAGTAAGCAGACATACTCCATATATTGATGACATAATAGGAGATCATCAATGTGGATTTAGAAGAACCATGTCCATAGCAGATCGGATTTTAATATAAGATTTTAGAAAAGAAATGGGAATATAATGTCACTATGCATCAACTATATGCAGACTTCAAAAACACATACGATTCAATTTAGAAGGAAAAGTTATATAGTATCCCACTGAGTATGGGATTCCTAAATGGTTAGTTAGACTTATTCAAAAGTGTCTAAATTACATAAAGAGTTGGGTGCATGTAGGAACATTTTCGGATACTTTTGAAATTCAGATTGGGTTAAAACAAGGATATGCACTATCTCCTCTGTTATTCAATTTTGTACTAGAGCATGCCATCAAATCTTTACAGGATGAAAAGTTATAAAACTCAGTGATATTATTTCGCTGTTAACTTATGCTGATGATGTAGTATTATTAGGCGATAGCGAGGAGATACCAAGAGCTAACACTCACACACTATTGGGTAACACGAAGAAATAGAATATATTTATTTAGCCTGGTGGAGTTAAGGCCATGTGGTCTCTTCTATTCACCAAGACAAACATATGTTACATATAAATAAAAAAAATTACAATAATAATCATACTAAAAAATTAATTATCTGTCAAACTGAATAATAATGAAAATAATGTCTAACAATACAATGAAATTAAATACAATTAAAATTAAATTAATGATAGAATGAATATAGAAAGAAATAACAGCTCGAATCTACTTTACATAAAAAGAAAAGAAAGAAAAAAAATACAAAGAAAGTAATAAACTACAATGAATTAATCTATGATTTTTATACAAGGCATTAGGTTAATATATTAACGAATCTTAAATATATTTATATTAAATAATGAAAAAACACATTATTCATTTTTAAAAAGTAATATTGGTGAGTTGTTTCTGTTAGGACTGGAAATAAACATAACAAATAAATATGTTCACACGTAGAAGTGCATTATATAATGGAAATGGACAGTTAATGATAAATTACAGGAATTTTGAAGAAGTGGCTGAATTCAAATACCTAGGAACAATTATTACAAATAGGAATGAGTAGAACAAATGAATTAAATATATGCTCTATTCTGTAAATGATTCCTATTATGTATTACAAGGACTCTTGTAGTCCCTACTCCTCTAAAAAAAACGTTAAATTGAAAATATATAAAACTATTCTTTTCCCAGTTGTATTATATGGATATGAAACATGGACTCTTATTTTAAAGGAAGAGAAAAAAAAACTAATATTTGAGAATAAAGATCTTAGAAAATTCTTTGGACAAAACAGATATGAACAGACAGGCAAATGGAGAAAACTGCATAACAGTGAGCTACATGAGGTTTATAGGAAACGCGATGTTATTAATACAGTTAAGTCTCGTAGACTTAGATGGGTAGGACACGTGGCACGAATGGGGGATGAAATAGGGGTATAAAAGCTTCTTGTAGGAATACCAAAGGGAAAACGCCCAGTTGGTAGGCCAAGAATGAAATGGGATAATAATATTAACCATGATTTAAGTGAAGTAGATTATACAGGGGATAATTGGAAAACATTAGTTCCGGATAGAGAAGAAATATGGAGAATGTATGTCCGCACGACCATGAACCTACGGGTTCGATAGTGCCAGTGAGTTTGTTATATAGTCTATACATAACTCCCTGGCACTATCCAACTATCATATATATATATATATATATATATATATATATCAGTGGCGGCTGTTGTCTAAACTCGCTGGGAGTTCACTATATTACTTTTTACACGCTTTATATTAGCTTGACCTGTATCTATCTATCTATGTAACGGAATCTTACAACGCGATTTTCACCCACTTAAAATCATCGGATCGACTTGAAACTTTGTATACTTGTAGAGGACCCGAAACAATACAATCATTTCATATTTATTTTCTAAAATCCTGGCCATAATCATCAGAAAATCAAAAAAGTGTTTCTGTATCAATGTAACGGAATCTTTCAACGCGATTTTCATCCACTTAGAAACATTGGATTGACTTGAAACTTTGTATTCTTGTAGAGGACCCGTGACAATACAATAATTTCATATTTATTTTCTAAAATCTTGGCCATAATCATCAGAAAATAAAAAAAAGTGTTTTTGTATCAATGTAATGGAATCTTTCTACGCGATTTTCACCCACTTAGAAACATTGGATCGACTTGAAACTTTATATACGTGTAGAGGACCCGTGACAATACAATAATTTCATATTTTGTTTCTAAAATCCTGGCCAGAATCATCCGAAAATCAAAAAAATGAAAACTGGTATAATAGATTGCGGACTTGTCGAGTTTTTAGTCAATCGTTGTAAGAGCTCAGTTGGTAGAGCAGTGAACTCTTAGTGGTATACGTATAATTTCAGTAATCCATACGTCGCTGATTCAAAATCCGGCTGGGAGGGTTTTTTATAGAAGAGTATTACTTTTAGCTCATACTACAATAGTATCAAATTTAAAGATATTTACATTTTTATCTTATTCTGCAAAATATTAAAACTAAAAAATAAAAAATAAATAATAGTTTTAAAAAACTAAAAGAACACGCTTTATTAGAAAACTAAATATGAAAAATAATTTTAATTTCCAATACGCTTGGGATAAAATAAAGTGGTCAACAAAAAAACCATCTCCAACACATATAGAATAAAAGTATAGTTATCAACAAAAAGAAAATAATTTTACCATCAAAAGCGTGGGTGCTTTTTATGATTTTTACATTTTCTTCTTAGAGACTTTACTTTTACCAATATCTGTTTATTATCAAATATATTAATTGATATAGAGCACCCCACGCTTTTGATGGTAAAATTATTTTCTTTTTGTTGATAACTATACTTTTATTCTATACGTGTTGGAGATGGTTTTTTTGTTGGCCACTTTATTTTATCCCAAGCGTATTGGAAATTAAAATTATCTTTCATATTTAGTTTTCTAATAAAGCGTGTTCTTTTAGTTTTTTAAAACTATTATTTATTAAATTACATTTAACATTAAGTTAAAACAGCGCATAAGAAAATTGAAAGCCTGAAATACCATCGGAATAGCCTAAACGCATTTCTCAGAAAGAGAACAAAATAATAGTAATTTATTTTATTTCAAGATTGTTTCTGTTTTATACACAGGTAGCCTATTCTCAACCAAAATATACAGTTTTTTTTTCATCCACACTTTCCGGCCTTGCGTGTCTGCTTCTGTCATATTTCTCTTCTTCATGTTGTCTTGAATTCCCTTTATCCACGTTGGTTTTGGTCTACCACGTTTGCCTTTTCCAGGAGGTATCCATTTCAATACTTTTTTGTTTGTTTCTGTGTCCCTTCTTCTCAATATATGTCCATACAATCTTAGTTGGACTTCTTCAATCTCCTGTACAATATCCTTTTGTACATTCATTATTTCTCTTATAATATTAATTTTTATTTTGTCTAATTATGTCTAATAATAATAATAATAATAATAATAATAATAATATAATAATAATAATAATAATAATAATAATAATAATTTATTTTACCTATTGGAGTTAAGACCGTATGGTCTTCTCTTCCACTCACCAGGGTCAAATTATACACATATTGACAATTATGGATTTTCTGGAACTTGATTCATATTACATAATAGACACAGGCTACATAATATATAGATGGCAAAGAAAGAACAGAAAATATTGAAATTAATAAAAAATAATAATTACCTACAATTTGATTAAATAATTGACTTGGGAAAAAAGTGGAAAATGTAAAATATAATAAAAATATACCTTGTACGTTGTTATATAGTATATTGTCTAAGAAAATATTAATGAGCTTCTTTAAAAATGTTTTTTAGTCGGGCAATCCCTCTTATGAGGGGAGGGAATTTCAGAGTTCGATAGCTAAAACAATAATGGATACTTCACATAATGAAATTTATGATATTGATTTATTGATTGATTAGTACGGTTAGATGTAAACTGACTTCACCATTGGATAGATCTTGTCTAGAATATTACAAAATCATGTAAAAAGTCAACATAATAAAAAGTGGACAATACGATTTGAAAAGTGGCTTCAGGTTAAACTCTCCCCCACAATCCTAATGACCTATAATTTTGCCGGTTAACGAACTCGAACTTATCTTCCTTAATGTCTATATGTCGAGATTGGTTCCGAAAAAAAATTACGGCAGCTAAAACGTTAACACTGGTATATATTTTTTTTTTGTCATGACCTTTATCGGTGTCTAATAAATAGAATCGATTATGATTTGTATTTATTTTTAAATATTTTCACAAGAATCTGAATAGCGACATTCCTTCAGAATACTCTACAAAAATAAATGATGTAAAACTCAGGTGATGTACCAGGAAAGGTGTCAATATTTGAAGAAAAATGCGGTAGTTTGAAAGCAGACTGCGGGTCACCAGGCATTAGATTCACAGTGGACGGTCACCAATTTGCATTTTTAACCAAGTTCCCCCTCCACATGATGGACAAGTGTTTTATGCGCCTGTGCCAGACATTTTATTATCTCTGCTGATTTATTCGGACAGTTGTCATTTCCATCCTCACACTTAACTCAAATTACAGTAAACACAACCTCTCTTTTCCAACACTACACATAATTATAGGCACTTAATGAGCCCATTACATCCACACAAGACCTTTCTTTCATTGATTATAATATTTATTAATCTCGCTTATACGTATGTGCATATGTGTGTGTGTGTGTGTGTGTGTGTGTGTGTGTGTGTGTGTGTGTGTATAAATGTGCGCTAGTGACTTTTCTGTACTCTGTATATACAGGGCTATTCAGAAAAAAGGAACAGACTTCAAACATTTATTTCTTCCAAACTACAAAAAAAAAATAGAAACACAATACCAATATTCCTGGAAAGAGAAAAGTTTAAATTTCACAATTTTATTCATTCAATGTGAGCACCATGTGTTACACGACAAATATAAAAATGGTGGCTCATTTCTTGCCCCACACGATTCAGCTGGATACCGAATTCTCAGCTTCAACAATTCGATGTCGCAGATTTTCAAGAATGTCAGGCATAGTGTCCAACGTCCTGGATTGGTGTTATTCAGGTAAGATCGGACATGGTTAGAGAAATGCGGTCGTGATCGGAACTTCAAACTTTTCTCTTTCCAGTGCAGCACTTTGTTTCACTCAGCCTCCATTAAAATGAGCAACCGAATGAATAATGAATGAGGACGTGAATAAAAATCACGAATAAGTTAGTAAACTGTTAGAAGAAATAATTGTCGGATCTATTATGACTTTCCTATACTCTTTTTAATCGGGAAATCAAATGCAGGTCGATAAGGACATTATAAATCAAGAATTATGCTATACTAATAAGTTGATAGGATGTGAAATTAATAATCAGTTACTATATGCGGAAGACATTTGGCTAGGTACACATCTTAGCTATTGTCAGATGACAGATACATGAAGGGGTACAATAAGTTTGGAACTCGGTGAAATCTATTGTTTCCACAACTTACCTACCGTTTCTTTGTGGATTCGAAATGTAACATACTTAAACTGCGCGTTTAGACAGTTCGAAAAGAATGCTTATATATATATATATATATATATATATATATATATATATATATATATTATGGCAGGATATATTCAGCTTCACGTAAACACGCCATTAAGAGAGAGCAGACAAATATGTTATTACGGAGAAGGGAACGAAAGGCGCGAAATAGGATTCACCGCACCAGAATAGATCCTAAACAACGCAGCTTGGATTAGATAGGTATTCCCAAGTTCGAGCTTCGTAAACTTATAAACCAACTGTGCCACGCGACAGAGTGGGTGGAAACAAAACTTGATGACGTCGCACCCTATAAGAAACCAGGAAGTCCTCCTTCAAATCAAGGAAGAGGTCTTTCACCAATTAAAAAGCCTGTATTAAATAACAAGGTAGCGATCTAAATACTTTGTATTCGAATAGTGGAGGAACCGTAAAACAGGAACCCAAATCAGTTCTCGGCAGCGGTCCGACACTGACAAAACATTTCGCAATTACCAACAGCTCCCCGCAACTCGCCATAACTAAAAGTTACTTATAAATCGCCTGCAGCAACAAATTCGTCGTATGCCCGCCAGATCCGCTTGCTTATCCCTGAGAAAGATCCTCAAGCTCATCGCCCATAACCTGAGTACCGAATAAACCCATATTCCTCAAGATAGAGGAATCTTACATTATCACGGCGCCCAAAAATCCTTTCTTGACCTATAACCCTAAAATAAGGAACCTCACTTTAATCCCCCCTTCTTCCACCAGGAACGTTGGAATTGTGTTTCTATTTTTTTGTAGTTTGGAAGAAATAAATGCTTGAAGTCTGTTCCTTCTTTCAGAATAGCCCTATATATAAATAAACTAATGTCTGTCTGTCTGTTAGTCCTTTATGCATTACTACACCATTCATCAGATTCTGATGGGGATTTTCGTAAAATGTTCAGGAGTTTCCCGGGGAAGGTTTTAGGCTATAAAAGAGATGTAATACCCAACTCATTCACCCTTAAAAATCACCCTTTGTGGTGAAAAGTGTTTCCGGAACTGTACGGATGCTTAGACTTAGGCTGCCTACACCATAACATAGACACCAAATTAATGTACACAGAACTGAGTAACTCAAAAAAAATCTACAAAAAACCGCGATAGCATATGTCTATCTTTTACGGATAACTAATAATAATAATTTTTTATCTTTCAGATCATTGATGCCAAGAAGATCGGGATGACTGGATTCCCGGACAAGCGTAGTAACGCACGGCGGGTATTCTTTTACGGATAACTCTCAATAACCATTTCTGTCTTTCAGCTCATTTATGCCAAGAAGATCGGGATAAGTAGATTCCGGATAATCAGTACGGGGTATCTAAAATTAATTGCGATATAAATGTATAATTATTTTTATTTTTACTTATTCAACTGGACCTAAAAACACATTTCATTTATCTAGGCGTAGCAGCGCACGCTGGGTATTAGCTAGTGTACGTATCATCTTATTGAGCAAAATAATTTTTATGTGGTTAACAACCGACAATTCAACATTCCTAACTTTATTACCATTAAATCTTTTAACTAGGCTCATGGACAATACAGGGGTGACATGTGATTGGGATATCGGGTCCCGCAGTCGTTAAAGTTGATTTTCCCAACATGGAGCTGCTACTTATTGTAAATTTCCAATATCTCACGGTTCTGGATGGGCATTGGTCCCAGACTAGACAACATTCTATAAGAAAAGTTCTTGGCCCGAGTGGACTGGAACCAATACAAGTCCTATAACTCAACATCAAGACATTCTGCCCTTCAATCGCTCGGCTACGGTGGGGAGCATTATAATAATGATGATAATAATAATAATAATAATAATAACAATAATAATGATAATAATAATAATAATAACTTACTGGCTCTATGGAGCCGTAGGTTCATGGCCGCGCGGACACAAGCTCTCCATACATCCCTATCCTGAGATAATGTTTTCCAATCATCCCTGTATAATCTACTTCCCTCAAATCATGGGTAATATTATTCTCCCACCTGATTCTTGATCTACCAGCTGGGCGGTTTCCTTCTGCTTTTTCTACAAGAAGCTTCCATGCACCTCTTTCATTCCCCATTCGTGCCACATGTCCTGCCCATCACAGTCTATGAGACTTAATTGTTCTTATTATATCTGGCTTCCTATGCATACTTTGTAGCTCACTATTATGTAGTTTTCTCCATTTACCTGTCTGTTCAAACATTTTTCTAATAACTTTATTCTGAAATATCCATCCATAGTAATTCTGCCCGGAGGCAGGTCTTTCACAGCAATCATAGCAGTTTCATGCTATGCTTTGCAGCTTTACTAGGGAATTTTAGATGTGGTAGCTTCCTGTTGCTTTCCACACTGATGAAGGATGATGATGATAAGACGAATATGAATGATGATGATTGCGATGGCCATATGATTTCGGGGACCGTTTGGGCCTTAACCCATTGGAGACTTTTAACGAGTCTCCCTCGTGAGCAGGTAGAAAGTCCAAACAGCCCAACCACGACCTACACTCATTATTGTGTTAAAACCCTTCACTATAAGAAGTTGGCTCTATCTTTAGTGATTAAAAATGTATGTTCACCATCTGTAAAATTTGTTGCTGGTTTATATAAAGCGTATATGTAGTCCTAGTAATTGTATAGTTTATTATAGAACAATACATTTTAGGTATTTATTACGGTAAAATATATATGTAGTTTCAATGTTTTTTTCGAATATCATTGTTGTAAATTTAACTTTTTTAGAAACACGTTCAGTTCAAACTCGCTAAACAGAACAAAACGGCGCGATTTGGAATAACATATTATAAATTGTACTCTTCAGGATATGATTCAAATAAACACTGGACAAGATGCACACGAAAATTCAGATTTATGGCAAATGAGAGTGTAGTCCTAGAATTAGCAAACCCGTTCGTAGAGAAAGTTTACACATTATAATTGTGTTCTCCTAATTTATTTTTAGAGCTGAGTAGACGAGAGACATATTAGGGACAGTAAAATCTAACAGAAGAAATATGCCTATGGATTTATATCAAATTGGAAGGAAAAAAAAAAAAGGAGAGCTAACTACATAATCTACTCGGAGACATCTAGCATAGAAGTGGAAAGGTAGGAAAGACATGTATTTATTATCATCCAAACACGAAAATGCCGACATGACTGACACCAGTAAGAACCTATGGAAGAATAAAGATGGAGAACAAGAGGAAAAAATCATAAAGGCTAAATGTATTCTAGAATAACATCATAAAGGCTAAATGTATTCTAGAATACAATAAAGGTATGGGAGGAGAAGATCGACATGACAAGGACGTGACTTTGTTTTCCAGTAATGATGAGATTTGTAAAGTGCTATAGAAAAATTGTTTTTACATTATCAATAATTTGACAAGATATATAGCAAGAACTTTCTATTATTTGATAATGTATATGTCTATGCTTTTATTTTTTACCGTTTCTGTTAGAACATGTGATTCGTGTTAACTTTAAATATAATGCCGAGAAATGTTAGTAAAAGATGGTTTGAAATATTAGTCAACATTTACAGCCTTCAAACTAACAATAGATAACGGTTAAATTGCAAAAAAGAGGGTTGTAGTCGGGCCACATTCCTTTCCTATTCATAAAAGTACAAAATACTACAAGAAAAACAGGGGTAAATAAACTATCTGAAATCCATTTGTGATAGAATGCAGTATGCATGGTCTGATTTAAAATCCAATGCAGCCGGAGTAGCGCTGGGGAGATTTAAATGGGTTTCCCGTGAACATACTTGGTGCTTTAAACGTGTCTTCAATGGATTAAAGTTTTCCTGACATTTGTCTTAAAGGTGAGGAAAAACCCCGATAAAAACCTCACCCAGAAAACTGTCCCGAGCGGGGATCGAACCCGGGCCCGCTGCGTGACAAGGCAGCATGCTACCTCGAGACCACAGCGGTGGACATTCTCAAATATAATGATAATAATATTAATAATAATGATAGTGATGTTAATAATAATTAGTAATAATATTAATAATGATACTAGTACGCCAGACTAGCAAGTGAGCAGCTCGCTTGTCTAAAAAAATAGCTAGTCAAGGTTCTACATCCTGCAGAGAGATGGTATAAAATTTTTAATCTTTGGAATGTGCGCCAGATGCCTAGATTAAATTCCAAACTCCTCCGCAGTACACATTAGAAAGCATATAGTAATGTTAATAGGGATGTGTACATGGGAATGGAGCGTTAAGTCTGGCGGAGTTCTGATGTATGCTATACGTATGTATCAGTACCGGGTTTCACCTTCTTGCATCTCTTCTTCTCAACCAAAACAAAAGATTGCTATATTAACAGATGATAAATAAACGATTAATCGATTTCTTTATAATATAGAATAGATTTAGAATAGATTTATTTAGCCTGGTGTAGTTAAGGTCATGTGGCCTTCCCTTCCACTCTCCAGGACAAAGAAATGTTACATATAAATACAAAAAATTACAGTAATAGTACATTCTAAACAATTAATTATTTCTCAAATTGAATAATAATGAAAATAATGTCTAATAATACAATACAATTAAATACAATTAAAATTAAATTATTGATAGAATGTATACAGAAAGAAATAACGGCTCCAATCTACTATACATAAAAAGAAGAGAAAGAAAAAAAATACAAAGAAAGTATTAAACTATAATGAATTAATCTATCGCTTATTATACAAGGCATTAGGTAAATATATTAACAAATCTTAAAACTATTTTTATTAAATAATGAAAAACAAATTATTATTTTTTAAAAAGCAATATTAGCGAAATATTTTTGTTAATTTTATTTTCAATTTGATTCTGAAAGATAGTAAAGTTTGGCAGTCTCTGACATAGGGTGGAAAAGGAATTCCATGTTCTAGCAAGAGAAACTGTAAAATATTTCGAATAATAGGTAGTGTGATGAGGAGGGAAAAAAAGGACACAGTGCTCTAGGGATCGGGTATCTAATTTTAATGTAGAATAGTGCTAATAAATAACACCATTCCCAGTTAAAATAAGAGAATATCAGAGATCTATTAATCTTCTTCTTCACTTCTTGGTTTAGGCATTAGTTGCCTGTTCCGTCTTCATTAATAGACCATCTCTTCCGAGGACGTCCGACATCTCTTCTTCCTCTCGGAAAATAATGTAACATTTTATTTGGTAATCTACTTTCTTCCATTCTTTCTACACGTTCTTTCCACTGAATCTTGTTAAATATATTTTCTTCTATGGAGTAGATCTACAGTTCTTCACGCATATCCTCGTTTCTTATCTGGTCCATTCTAATGTATTCTTTCACTCTTCTTAAAAATTTAATCTCGGCTGCTTGGATTTTACTTTCTTGTTTGTAGTGATAATCCAAGATTCACTCCCATACAAAAGGACAGGGACTGCCAATTGTGTTATACAATTTTAATTTTGTTTATTTATGTGATGTATTAATTAAAATATCTATCTAAAACTGGTTTGATAATGTAAACACGTATTTCAGTGCCCAACGTTCTGTATAATAAACCCTACAACTGTACACCAGGGTCAGTGTGATCCTGCAGATTTTTATTTACTCCTGCACATGGACTACATGGCGTTCACATACCTCTGCTACCGATGTAAATTCAGTATTCAGTGAGAGGACGGATGTACACCTTCGTTGGTCATTAATAGCTAATTATTTTTTTTAGGTATACCTTATTAAGGGTCAGTGTGACCCTGGTGTACAGTTTCCTGAGAGTGAACTCGATTTTTGTGAGAATGGCGCGTAGAAATGATGTATTATTAACAGAAAACGATATACAGGCAGCATTGTTAGATGAGCTTGATTATGAAAGTGAACTAAGTGACTTTCCTGAAGAAAATGGCTCTGAAGATGATGCCCCTCCAAAAGCTTTGGACTGTGGTCTGATGATTTTGGGATTACATTATTTCGTGCAACAATGACTCTAAAGCGTTTCCAGTTTCTCACAGTCTGCTTAAGATTTGATGATAAAGCCACAAAGACAAAAAGGCGGGAATTTGATAAACTGGCTCCTATCAGAGATGTGTGGGATACATACATAAATAATAGTAAGACTATACAGTCCACATCAGTGCTAAGTGGTCCAAGAGTGTGAAAATAAATAATTAATGAATTGAGGACTTTTCAAAATATTTGTGTATGTAAGTAATCTTGGTGGAAAGGCCCTGCGGCTAGTCAAATTAATGACAAGCGGTGAGCGATTCCTTTTGGTTCTCCAGGATGTCCTAGAAAGGAGAACCCCGGGTTCCTGTTTAAGCATTAGCCCCGGTGTGATTTAGATATGATTAGATACCGGTATAATAATAAATAAAAACGACTAACCAGCATTCCAACCTGCATGGTAGTGGCAATGTGCTCCGACTTGTGTATGATTTCGTAATTTTTTAATATGGCGCTTGTGGCCGTCAGCCAATCAGAGGCTGGTGATTTTTTAAAGTGTGATTTTTTGTATTAATTTGTTAGGATATCGTAATTGAATGATATCCATGGTGTTCTTAATGATTGGTTTAAGCTAATACTGAGATATTGTTAGTTTAGTTTAATTTAAAATTATTATTGTCGCGAATTATGTGTTAACCATTCGCGTGGCTGTCTGGGGATGCCACGCCCCTTTTTTGAAAATGTGTTATTTTGTTGGATTCGAAATATATAATTATATTATTTCTTTTCTGTGATATATTATGTGGTACTTGAATGCATTTGTCCACCGCTGTGGTCTCGAGGTAGCGTGCTACCTTGTCACGCAGCGGGCCCGGGTTCGATCCCCGGTCGGGGCAGTTTTTCTGGGTGAGGTTTTTATCGGGGTTTTTCCTCACCTGTAAGACAAATGTCAGGAAAACTTTAAGGCCCAAACGGTCCCCGAAATCATATGGCCATCATCATCATCCTCCTCCTTATCATTATCATCCTCGTCATCATCCTTCATCGGTGTGGAAAGCAACGGGAAGCTACCACACCTACAATTCCCTAGTAAAGCTGCAAGCATAGCATGAAAATGCTACGATTGCAGTGAAGGACCTGCCTTCGGGCAGAAATACTATGGATGGATGAATGCATTTGATGTATTTTCAATTAAGTTTTATTATTTAAAATGCCTAAAAA
This sequence comes from Diploptera punctata, assembly GCA_030220185.1. Taxonomy (NCBI): domain Eukaryota; kingdom Metazoa; phylum Arthropoda; class Insecta; order Blattodea; family Blaberidae; genus Diploptera; species Diploptera punctata. The sequence goes on along the minus strand of JASPKZ010009808.1, from coordinate 3,290,520 downwards.
GCAGTAGTGTCTCTGAGCCAATCAGGAGGCTGGGTGATGTTGCCACGCCTATTTCGTGGACTTGTAAAATTTTTCGTTTACATTTTTATCGCGAAGTTTGCACATTAGCAGCCCAAAGCCGATCCAGGGAAGTTCGCACCCTATGATGGAATAAAGTAAGTCCGAAAAACCAGCGCCAAGTCGAAATGAAATCTTTCTCATTCTCTTTACCCGGCTCAGTGAAAATTGGGAATGAAATTTACTGGTGGGAGCTAGGGGACCACTCCGGCATTCGCCTTCACGCTAAGGAAACCACCAGAAACCTTTAACAGAGTAGTTATCTGAAAAAGAATTGATAATTATATTTATATAATATTTTCTAATGTTGTTCTATGACACAGGATGATACCCATCGGCCATCCGTTGTGCCATGTGCCATAGATGTGTAATTTTTAAGATTTGTGTAATATGTGTATTTATCATTATAATGATTTTAATTGAATTCAAAGTAAAATTATGTAGACGCAATAAAGTTCTATTACTTTAATTTTTCCCATTTCATTTTTTATCACAATTTCGCGATACATTGATACTAAAATTGATTAAAAAAAGGATATCATTGAGTACTTATAAGATGTTATAATGTATCAAAATACAGTTATTTTAAAATGTATGCTAAATTGTGCTTTATTTATCCAGAAAATAATTGTGGGTCTGTGTGACCCTGGTGTACGTTTCGCGTGACAATTTCAGACGTGTACAGTACTAGGGTAAATATTGAATTTATATTTATTTTCCCTACTATTCCACTGGCCTTCATCTATTCTTCTTTTTTATCATTGTTCTTACACTCTAATCGAAATAGAATCTGATCTCTCTATCTTCAACCTTTCTGGCAGCAGCCAATCTAAAATTTTCTTCGGTAGTAGTTCTTCAGTTTTTTTCACATGGTCGTACAATTACAGTTATTTTGTAGCGTAGCGAATTCCAAAGTAATAAAGCTTCTTCTTCTTCGGCTTTCCCCCACTTATAGGTTTGCCGTCTTCAGTTTCCATTTATCTCTATCATTCCAATCTCCCTCTTCCAAATTCCTATCATCCATTATAGTTCTGACGTAGATTTCCCATTTCCGTCTTGGTCTGCCACGTTTATTTCTTCCAGGGGGTGATAAAGCTACTAAATTATTCTCACGTGAATACGTATGTTTGGAAAAAATGTACAGATTTTCAGCGATCCTTTCTAGTAGAAGAAACACATATGCCGAAATGTATATATACATATACAGTGAGCTACATTGCAGCCTCGTGGGTTAGTGGTCAGCGTTCCCGACTACTACTGTTCATAAGGTTCCAGGTTCGATTCCAGGTCAAACCATAGGGATTTTTCCCTAAAGGGAATTATTCATGTGGTTGCCCATGGTCTGGAATTTAGGTTAAGTTTAGGTTAAGAACTCTCCTGGCGCTCCATTATCATTTATCACCCATCATGCCACCAGGGCAACGTAACTCCGCCTTCTAGGTGCCCCAACCTAAGAAATGGATTACAATTCTGCCAATGCTAGGGGAGAAAGTCAGAAATATCTTAAAAGACAACCTGGTGGCATTGCAAAAAAAAAATATTGTCGTTATAGGAAGCCAGATATAATAAGAACATTTAAGTCTCGTATACTGCGATGAGCAGGGCATGTGGCACGAATGGAGAATTAAAGAGGGACATGATAGCTTGTGTCGTAGGCAAACCAGAGAGAAAACGCCCAGTTGATAGACCAAGAATGAGGTGGGATAATAACATTAACTATGATTTGAGGAAACTATATTATACGGGGGATGTTTGGAAGACAATATATCGGAATAGGAATATATGGAGAGCTTATGTCCGTGCGGCCCTGAACCTACGGGTTCGATAGTGCGAGTGAGTTATATATATTGTGAATGTGCCGTTAACGACTAGCGACCGCAATGTTTCAACAAAACAAAACTCGGCATATGACAGATGATTAAAATAATAAGGTCTAATTCGTTAACCAGTAAAATCATAAGGTGTAGTAGTTGAACCAAAACGAAAGTTTAAAAATCGCTCTAGCGTTTGAAATTTTCGATGTCTGACAATGGACCTCAGTACATGCTATTAAAATAAACCCAAGAAATTATTTTTTTTAAATAAGCTAAATCCGACCATCAGAAGATGAGATTTCCCCGAAACCAAAATTGAAAACTAACTCTCTCTAGCAACCGCCATGTTTGGTTCGTTGCAATATATACTACACAATTTAACTGACCTTAAATTGGCAATGCATCCTACAAGGTGTAATAGTTAATTCATTTAATATTTTAATAAAATAATGGGAAAATGAATTCGTTGATATTATTTAAATTGGTGTAAAATTATACAATAATATGCTATCTTATTATAATGATATTGTGAAAAGAAAAATTAACGTCTGAACCAGGAATCGAACCGTGGACCTCTAGTTCTCCAGATTAGTGTGCAGCCCACTACACCATTCTAGTGGGCTGCACACTAGTCTGGAGAACTAGAGGTCCATGGTTCGATTCCTGGTTCAGACATTAATATTCTTTTCACAATATCATTATAATTATTAATATGATCTATTGGATAAAGTTAAATAATATGCTGTCTATCTATAACGGCGTAGTCCAGTGTTGAGCCACAGACTCTCCTTTGTTAGCAGTTAACAGACCAAATTAATTTACTTACCTTATTTGCTCATAGATGTAATTAAAGGCATGAGGTCAACACACCGACTCAATGAGACATCTAGCAGGCATATAAGGTATTACTAGGAACTACAATATCATCATCATCACTCCAGGGATTAGGCAATTGCCCGTTCCGACTTCATATTGCATCAGCCCAACGTCTTCTAGGTCTTCCAACATCACGTCTTCCTCTTGCTTAATAATTTCTTGCTAACAATGGATCCCGGCTGATTTCCATGAAGCTTCTCAGTAAGATGAACGTCTCCTGGAAGCGTTACGAGCGCTTCGCAGGACAAGGATGGTGGAAGGGCTGCTTCCTCTGAGCCTCCAAACATGCTCCTCTGGGTATCCACCCCCAAGAGATGGCTGCTTCTTCCGCTCTTCAAGTCCTACAAGTTTAGCTGTACTATTCCTTGTCGCCCTGTTGACCGTTGAACTACAATATACAAATCTAATATATAAAAATGAATGTTTGTTTGTATGTTGGTTTGTTTGTTTGTTTGTTCGTTCGTACTTTTTGCGCGGCTATACCGTTGGTCCGATTGTGATGATGTTTTTCGCCTAATGTTCAGGAGATTCCCGGGATGAACATAGGCTATAAGAGAGTTAGGATACTCAACTCCTACACCCATAAAAATTCTTTGTAGTGAAAAACGTGAAACCATAACAAATACACAAAATTATTGTACATAGAATTGAATATCTCAAAAAACTCTACAGAAAAGTCCGGGACAGCAAATTATTTTTTAAGGATAACTGACAATAACCATTTTTGTCTTTCATCGAGGCCAAACAGATCGGGATAAGTAGATTCCCGAGCAAGCATAGCTGCGCACGGCGGGTATTCTTTTATGGATAACTAAAAAATAACGAATTTTGTCTTTCAGCTCACTTATCCCAAGTACATCGGGATGCGTAGATTCCCGGGCAACGCCGGCTAATCAGCACGAGGTATTTAAAAATAATAACGGTATAAATTTATATTTATTATTCCTTTTACTTATTCAACTAAAAGCAAAAACGCATTATAATTTATTTAGGTGTAGCAGCGCACGCCGGGTATAAGCTAGTAGGCAATAATAAAATGTGCATGATTCGTTTTCACTGCAATCCGCCACGTTTGAATAGGCCTAAGCTGGTATCAGAAATTGAGATTCTTCAAGTTAACAAAATAAATATATATTCCGTACACCAGCGAAAGTTGACCATAAATTAAACTTGCTAAAGAGTTTGCTTAGTTTATATAGTTCCTGCGTCAGGGACTTTTTATATATCAAAGTTGATATTCCCCAGAATTTACTTCAGTAGATAATAATTTATAATTTATTTGAATCTCAACTGCCAATTTTCTGATGCATGTGATTATTATTATTATTATTATTATTATTATTATTATTATTATTATTATTATTATTATCATCATTATTATCATTATTATATTGCGAAATATCATACACAACAGAAACAGATATAAATAATAAAATAAATAAGTTTAATTACATAACAGGTACACTAAAAAGAACTTTGAAAAATAAAGCCAGGAAAGACTCTATAATTAAATTATACAAGACAATGGCAGTGCCTATTATTACTTATGGATTCGAAACATGGACAATGACAACACAACAATCTGCCAGAATACAAGCTGCTGAAATGAGGTTCTTCAGACCAATAGCAGGATATCAAAGAACAGGCAGAAAACATAACACAGAAATAAGACAACAAAAAATAGAGGAATTAAACTCAACAATAGAGAAATACAGAACAAACTGGATATAACACTTGACAAGGATCACTGAGAATAAAATACCAAAAGCAGCACATACAACTATTCACCACGAAGAAGAAGAAGCTGGGGAAGACCAAGGAAAAGATGGAAAGAGCAGCAATTTGGAGCCGGAACAGGCTAGTAAATAAGCCTAAACCGTGAAGAAGAAGAAGAAGAAGAAGAAGAAGAAGAAAAAAGATTATTATTATTATTATTATATTAGAAATAAGGGGCTGCCGGATTTTGATATATTTTAAAAGAAATGGCTCTAACCTCGACTTCATTATTACCCAGTGTAAGGTATATATATATATATATATATATATATATATATATATTAATTGGTGTTTCTCGTATAATTTATCATATTTATATTATTGTATTATTAATCATTATTTACCTATGGAGCTGATGTGTGGGCTTTAAATGCACAAATGAAAAAAAAAAATACTCGCCACTGAAATGGACTACTGGAGACGTGCTGCAAGAATATCCAGGAAGGATACAATCAGAAATTCATATATAAAAGAAAAAATGCAGGTACAATATTCAATATTAGATTTTATAAAGAAGAAACAATTAAATTGGTACGAACACATTAGAAGGATGCAAGAAGGAAAACTACCTAAGATAATCATGGATTGGGAACCACAGGGAAGGAAAAAGAAGGGTAGACCAAATATTACGTGGATTCAGGGAATCAATGAAACTAAGAGGGAATGGGAAGTAGAAGAAGATATATGGATGAACAGACAAGAATGGAAAAATGTGTAGAAACAAATGTGTAGTTAACTGTGAACATGGGTACCGGAAAAATGTATATTCATTGTAAAAGCCGGAATAATAAAAAAAATTATCATTATTATTACATTATTATTATTATTATTATCATCATTATTATTATTATCGTAAGTATTATTTTTGTTATTATCGTATAAAATGTTGTTTGTACATGATATTTACATTGCTACATTTAATGTATCTTTAACTGTTTATAATTAGTATAGTGTATATCTATATTTGTCAAATATTTATTTGTATTTGTGCTGGTTGAGTGGAAGAGAAAGCCTTATCGCCTTAACTCTGCCAGAATAAATAAAGCATTATTATTATTATTATTATTATTATTATTATTATTATTATTATTATTATTATTAAATGCTTCTAACTATTGTGTTTACAAATTCTTGAATTATTTTCTTTTTTAATTTTTATTAACTACCGGTAATAATATATCGGCGTGAAACAATTATTGTAAAATAATACAAAGTCAGTCTTATGATTGAAATATACATTTTACATGCACTGTACTTGTAACTTGAGAATGCATTTTGCAAAACCACAGAATGCAAAATATTTTGAACTCGATAATACGAAACCGAGCTGTTTTTAACAACTATATTATTATCTACATCACGATATTTTACAAATGAGAACTTGTTTTGTACGAAAAGAAACGTTAGGCGATCTAAAGGGTGCAACATACGCGAAATAAAATAAGAAACCGAACTGTTTCGTGCAAATCGTAGGCTACATCTGGAAATCCACACTTATACTATCTTACACTGTTCTCTGTGCATAAAAAAATAAATCGTCTATTTAGAGTAGTCTGCCGAAGCATCTTATCAAAACGTCTACTGCGCATTTTTTAAATATTTGTTGAATGACAGATTGAAGAAATACTCCTTATATGCAACAATAATACCTTTTTTAAAGAAGAACATATCAGAGTTAGTCATTAGAGAAAAAGAACGGCTGATACATATGTAAATATGTACTTTTGTTTTTATGTGCATATTATTCGATGATCTTCAATTTAGACCCGATTTAAGTAATATTTCTAGTCCCAACGTTTTACATTTTTTTAAAAAAGCAATCTTCAAAATTGATCTTAGAGAAAACATTTTAAGGTTTCTACACTTTAAAAATATTTTAGTCTTTTTTGTGCTTTCAAATACCATTTGACCGGAAAGTAATATGGATGCCACACTTACAAAGACAGATGAGAAAATGCAAAGTGAATATGTCAATAAAAATATGAATAAGAATTTTGAGTAGCAAATAAAATGACAGATTGTCCAACTTGGAATTAAAAACAAGATCCAAGACGAAAGACGAGGGGTACAGGTGCAAGAACTCAAATGGCAAAGGTAGTTCATAGAATGCAAGAACACAGATGGGTCTACGATCTAATAATAGGCCTATGTAACGTCCAAACTGGAAAGAGGAGGAGGAGCTGTCTTAAGTGCAGATGGCCAAACGAATTCCAGACTGGAGCAACTAGACAAGGACAGAATACAATGGAAAAGTTCTAAGGAGCATGGTATCGAAGTGTAATACTGTGTAGATAAGTCTTTGAAAACCAATATGGAATGGTAGAGCAAAGAAAATATATACTAGGAGACTAAATTAAACCAAATAACCAAGAAAAACACACTTGGATTTGTTCCCTACGTGAGGAATAATTGAACCATCTCTGCGCAAGTAGGACGCCCATTCCCTGCAGAGATTTTAAATTCTCATCATTATATTTTAACAAAAGTAGCTATTTTGATGTAGACCTAACAAGAGTCAATTTTATTTAGGTTATAGTTTCCAGGATGCGACGTAATTTGTTTTCTCGAAGTCCGATGCAGGTACCACACGTATGCGCCTACTGATGAAAGTGGATACAGCTTAGAATCATATAATACCGCCAACATATACAACGCTCTTGTCAATATTGAAGTCAATAAAAAGCTAATCAAAATTCAATTACTCGCATAGACTAGATTTGTTTTAGTTAAAGTGTTGAACAAATTTGGTATAGAAAATAGAAACTTAAAAATTGTATGTTGGCTGCAGGAACAGAAGTCATTATAGGAACTTTCGAAGTATATTTTTTCGACATTGAGTAACAATATAGCGGTTATCAATATAGGTATTATACCGCGTCCTAAACAGCAGTTACCGAATATCATTAAGAACTGAGCTGCTACACCCAAATAAATGAAACGCGTTTGATGTTTACTTAAATAAGTAAATAAGAAAAATAATTATAAATTCATATTGTAATTATTTTTAGACACCCGTGCTGGTTACCCGGCATTGCTCAAGAACCTACTTATCCCAATCTTCTTGGCATCAGTGAACTGAAAATAAAAAATGTCTATTGTGAGTTATCCGTGAAAGATACACATATGCTGTTTCGAACTTTTTTGTAGAATGTTTTTAGATATTCTATTCTGTTTACATTAATTTCATGTATTTATTCTGGTTTATGCAGCTTAAGCCATTTAAGCGTTAAAAAACTATTTTTTTAGTGCATTGATGCCTTTTTTTCTAAGTTCCGGCCCTATAGTACATACAATTATATTTTATACGCGTTAATTGTCCCAGATACATTCTCTAAGTGATGGTAAAAACCGCATTCAAATGGTCAAGTAATTTTTGAGTCCATAAAGATACACAGACAATATAGTGTTTATGGTAATATGTTATAGAGCTATGTTATATTCATGTCAATTAAATAAAAATACAACTCTTAACGATTTATATGATATTCATATTTATTAAAATACAAATTAATTACAGCTGTTTCAGTACTTTGTACCTTCTCCAGACGATTTTTTTTTGCAAATGCCCCAGGTTGTCTTTCGACATTCCTAGTGTTCTCTCCTGGCATGGCGTCCTTGTAACCCACTTCTGAGGTTGGGGCGCCTGGAAGGCGGGGATACGTTACTCCGATGATATGATGGGTGATGATGATGATGATAGTGGTGCGCCAGGAGAGTCCCTAATCCTAAGCTTAATCTAAGATGAATATGAATGATGATGATTGCGATGGCCATGATTTCACGTACCGTTTGGGCCTTAAAGTTTCCTGACATTTGTCTTACAGGTGAGGAAAAAAACCGATAAAAATCTCACCCAGAGAAACTGTCCCGACGGGGGATCGAACCCGGGCCCGCTGCGTGACAAGGCAGCACGCTATCACGAGACCACAGCGGAAGACTCAGACGAATTCCATCACGATTATAAATTAATGTTATTATATATAAACTCCAGTACATAACAACAGTAACTATGCAACTGAATGTAAACAAACAAATTTTAACAAACATTCTCCTATTATAAGTTTATGAATATTAATATGAATATTTATAAAAACTGCATAGTTACACAGTTGCATAGTTAAAGTTGTTATGTACTGGAGTTTATATATAATAACAAAATTAACTTGTAATCATGATAACATTCGTCTGAAACAGCTGTAACGAATTTATATTTTAATAAATATGAAAATCATATCAAACGTTAACAGCTTTATTTTTATTTAAGTAATGTAAAAATGGATTTTCATCAAGTAAACACCAAATCAAACCACATTCGAATCGCCAAATAGTTTTAAGTCCACAAAGATAGACAAACAGAGAGACTCGCACTCATTTTTATATTCTTTTTTTTTGTAAGCCCATGTTTTCCCTTAACAGAGATTCAGGCGCTCTCCCCCTATAGGGATGGATTTGAACCATGCTAATTTAGTTACACTTGTTTTCGTATAAATGTCATTTGAGTGGTCCGTGGTCAGCGTTCTGCCTAATACTGACATCTACGAAACCAAAGTAGTACTAGGATGGGAAAATTCGGTATATGTTGCTTAGAGGCCTTTCATTCAGGCTTAAGGGTCTTTTACGAGCCTGAAGATCTTCAGACTCGGGACCCACGGCTTAAAGTCCCTCCCGGAGGACTTGCTCCTTGGATTTTTCCATACAAAGATTTAACAAATTGTAATAATCGTTACAAAACGTTTAAAATAATAGAGTTATTGAAACCGATAACGTAACTCTTACAATCTGACAACAATTGTGTTCATTTTAAAACTTGCATAGCGTACTGGATACGTGAACCGTCAGTATGTTTACAGAAATTACTTTTAACTCACGTTTGTGAAAGAAGATGGTGACTTTGTACATAGAGAAATGTAAGAAAAATACAGACGTCTAAAAATTCAATTTTGGTGCAAAAGATGGAAAATATACATTTTGAAAATGAGCTCTTCTAATACCAATCCATTAGACTTGTGTGGAACCCGAAGAAGTGGTGTGCATATTATATTACGAATATACGGTACATGTCTTTCGACTTAACTTTATAGACTTGGACGCGTATTGTATAACATATAGAAGGTAAAATCTGTTGAAGTGAAACATTTTAATATTTGCTAGATGCAGAATATAATCAGATAGCGTGTAGCATGCAGAAGGTATATACATACAATAACATTATCAGTAAGCTATTGTGAACATCCACTCAACTATTTGAAACCAATGCGTTGTCGTTTTGTAACAAAATTCTGCAAGCCAAGTGAACTTCCGTTCTATCATAAACTAAACACAACAACAAAATTCCAAACTATACATACCATATACTAATAAAATAATAATGCTTTTATAAAGAATGGTAATAATAATGTGCTTTATGGTTCACAGTTTCTGGCATTGACAAATAAAGAGGAAACGAGAATTGAAGAAATGGAGACGATATTTTTTTTTTTAGATCTGTTGCGGGATTTAATTTTCTGGATAAAAAAGAAGCGAAGGTATACGGAGAAAAATAAACATATTTAAATTAATAAAATATTAAAATTATGTCTTGATTAGTGGCATCATACCCGACCTAAGGGGAACCAGAGACATCTTCCTTGAACCCACTTAGGTAACTCTTAGCAGGCTTAAATATGTTTAATTTAACAAATAGAATTGACAACATGAGAAACAACTGGTATGAATCCCTCAGCTGTTATTAAAGTACAAACCAATAGGACATAGAAGTGTTGGAGACCATTTACTACATGGGAAGATTTATTAAATCCCACTTGATGTGAAAACAGGTCAAAAGGCCTAATTTCACTAAGTAGAAGAATATTAGGGGGGCTGATGGGTGAAATTTCTATTTTTTACATTTATTAAGCTACATACTTCATTGTTTGTATACGCATTCATGCCATAATAGGTACCATTATACAGAAGTTTCATCCTTCTAGGTTTGAAGGTTTTTGAGTTATTGGAGCAAATCCATTTAAAAATTTACATATTACTTACTTACTTACTCACTGGCACTATCAAACCCATAGGTTCATGGCCGTGCGGACATAAGCTCTCCATACATCCCTATCCTGAGCTAATCCTTTCCAATCATTCCCTGTATAATCTACTTCCCTCAAATCATACTTACTTACTTACTCACTGGCACTATCGAACCCGTAGGTTCATGGCCGCGCGGACATAAGCTCTCCATACATCCCTATCCTGAGCCAATGCTTTCCAATCATTCCCTGTATAATCTACTTCCCTCAAATCATACTTAATGTTATACTCCCATCTCATTCTTGGTCTACCAACTGGGCGTTTTCCCTCTGGCTTTCCTACAAGAAGCTTCCATGCATGTCTTTCATTCCCCATACGTGCAACATGTCCTGCCCATCGCAGTCTACGAGACTTAACTGTTCTTATTATATCTGGCCTCCTATAAAGACCATGTAGTTCATTGTTATGTAGTCTTCTCCATTCACTTGTCTCTTCATCTCTCTTTGGTCCAAAAATTTTCTTAAGTACTTTATTCTCAAATACTTGTAATCTCCTTTCCTCCCTTAGATAATATTATTCTCCCACCTCATTCTTTGTCTACCAACTGGGCGTTTTCCCTCTGGCTTTCCTACAAGAAGCTTCCATGCCAGTCTTTCATTCCCCATTCATACGTGCAACATGTCCTGCCCATCGCAGTCTACGAGACTTAACTGTTCTTACTATATCTGGCTTCCTATAAAGACCATGTAGTTCATTAGTATGTAGTCTTCTCCATTCACCTGTCTGTTCATCCCTCTTTGGACCAAAAATGTTCCTAAGTACTTTATTCTCAAATATCTGTAATCTCCTTTCCTCCCTTAAAGTAAGAGTCCATGTTTCGCGCCCATATAATATAACTGGTAGAATAATAGTTTTATATATTTAAAAAATAAAATTTTTAATTAATCCCATAATTTTTCAGTAATTTTTTTATGCAAGACTACTGACGCATTCAGAACAACACTATGCATCAAGTTTTCTATATTATTATAATAAAGGAAGAAAAAAAATATATATATCCTCTGCATATGAAAATGTATTTTTTTTTGTAAAATTACTACTCATATTTATTTTTTTATTTCAAACCATATTGACGTTGTTTTCAAATTCATGCATAGAATTTTTAGTTATGGTGTGTGGAACCATCTCTTATCTATGGATATGAAACCTGGACATTAACAAAGGCAGATAGTAAACAAATACAGGCTGCTGAAATGAAGATGTTGAGAGCAATATCAGGATACCAAAGAACCGATAAAAAGAAAAACGAAGATGTAAGAACAGAACTTAATATATTTAATCTCTGTGAAAGAATAAAATATTATCAAAATGCTTATCTTCAGCACGTATTAAGAATGAATGAACAGCGCATACCAAGAAGAATGTATAATTATAGACCAAAAGGGAGAAGAATATTGGGAAGACCATTGAAGAGATGGAAGGACTAATTCGACCTATAATGAGATCGGAACAGGTCATTGGGTTTAATCCTTGTTGTTGTTGATGATGATGATGATGATGATGATGGTGTGTGGGACATGCAGTGAAAATTTCGTGCTTCTATAATTAGATTTGTCAATGCTATTATGATTTGAATGTATTGAAATACAATGAAAATAAAATTGTGGAAACGCAATTGGAAAGTTTGCATGCAGTTAAATTGAAAATGTAGCATACATGCCCTCCTACAGTCACTACACTTCAAATCCTTTTCCTTACTATTTTCAGCCGATTACTGTGGCTCCGTTGACATAACAGGAGCAAACATTTATCCGAAAAAACTATTAAAATATTAAAAATGCAGAGATTTTAGGGAACATCACGCACCACGCTCCAACTGAGTGACATTTAAATATGACGTCATGGGGAGACTTACAAGCACCATAGAACACTGAAACTTCACCAACTAATACTTTAAGGTACACAGTATTTTTTAGAACAAAAAATGCTAAATTTGACCGAAAATGACGATAATTTCACCCATCACCGCCCTTAAAATTATAAAATTTGAACCTGCTGTTATGAGTCGTCCACAACTAAAATTATGTTCCAGTTGAGAGGGACTGATTAAACTGGTACTCATTTTATAATTTTGACATTTTAAGATGTTAATTATATAATTTTACCTGGTAAATCAGTCGTCCTCAACTAGATTATTAAACTTCTTCAAGTTATTCTAATATGGAGGCCTTACGAAAACAATGTTTAATCTTCTGCGTTTCAACTGGAACTGGTGATGTTATACAGGTTGTATAACGGATTTATGTCTGCGGTTGTGTTCTCGTTGAGCACGTCTTTATAAAGACATAAATCAGTTATGCAACCTATATAACACCATCAGTTCCAGTTAAAACTCAGAAGATGAAACATTGTTTTCGAAAGGCCTCCATATTAGAATAACTTGAAGAAGTTTAATAACTTAGTTGAGGACGACTGATTTACCAGGTAAAAATTATATAATTAACATCTTATTACATAACCTCAACGGTGCTTCAAAATGAATTTCAAAAGTGCTGATTTAATATTTGAATCAATAACCTCAACAGCGGTTTACCATGAATTTTGAAAGTATTGATTTCAATTAATATGTAGAATAAAACAAGGTAGAAATTATTGGAATCAACATGTACTAAGGATGAAAAGCGACCGCATACCAAAACTGATGTTGAAATATAACCAAAAGAGTACAAGAAATGTTAGAAGACCAAAGATAAAATGAGCTCAACCGTGTTAAAAGAATGAGACCGGGACAAACCTAATGAGCCTTAATTCATGAAGCTGATGACGATAACAATAATAATAACAATAGATAGATAGATCATCGGTTGATGAATGTCTTCGACATCGTCCGATTCCTAATAGCCAATTTTGTCGGTCCATCTAATATCCTGGTTGTAGATGTTTCTCCTTCATATATAAACATATTCCCTGACTGCAGGAGGTTTTAGGTCTTCCTCTGCTTCGTCTTCCCTCAGGTTTACATTCCAAAACAGATTTTGGTAGTCGATCCTCTTCCATTCGCTGGACATGTCCGTACAATCTTAATTGTTGAGTTTTAATATAATCTAAAATAGTGTCTTCAATCTTCATTTTCTCCCTTATAACTGAGTTCCTAATTTTTTCTCTTCTTGAAATTCTTGCTGCCCTTCGTATAAAACCATTTCCGTTGCCAAAAGGTACCTATTATTTTTGTTGTTAATGGCCAAAGTTCTGCTCCATAAGTAATGATGCTTAATAATAATAATAATAATAGCAATTTTATTGGCTTTATTCAGTATGCTCCATTACATAGCGTAATGCTACATACTATATTTGAATTTACATCTGATTAGGTTAAGATTATGGTTCTTATATACACATTATTAAATGCTTTGTCCTAATCTGATATTTTGTGCGTATTTGCTAACATAATATATACAGCATATACAATATATACAATGAAATAATAATAATAATAATAATAATAATAATTTATTTAATTCTTAATCTTAGTTTAACACCTCCCTTTTAAGTACTTTTTACGTGTCCTATCCCATCCGGGCCTTCGAGTGATACGACCTGTCGAGGAGGATTTTTAAAATATGGATCACATGTATAGTTTTTTGACACACAAGAATATGCAAGACCTCCCTGAAAGAGGAATTAGCTCAAAGTAGGGCTTAATCCGAAACAGCATGAACAATGAAAGCAAGACACCATTCGCTCACATATTCTTATCTAAACAATGTGCTGTGATTTCTCGCTGACTTTAGCCCTTCAAGTTTACTGAGTTTTATCTTAGAGTTAAGGAAAAACACCGAGAAAATCTCGCCCAGGAAATTTGTCCGACAGACGATCGAACCCGAGCCCGCTGAGTGCGAGACAACATCAGTGGATAATTAGCAATAATGACAATAATAATAAAAACAACAATATTAATAGTTAACTAGCTCAGAAATATTCAATGGAAATATCTACCAACAAAATTAAAATAATGGCCTTTTGTGGAATATCCCCAATACCAAGCAAAATTTGTTTAAATAACAAAATTTTAGAGAGAGTTAATGAGTTTACTTATTTAGGATATAAACTCTCTTTTGTTGAAAATTTGGATTTAGCAGAGAAAATTGTGAAATTCAACAAATCAATGGGAATCATTAATAGAGTTTTAAAACCTTCATTAATGCAAAAATCAACTCGTACTCGTCTTTATCAAATAATGGCTCGACCAGTCCTATGTTATGGGAGTGAAGCATGGTCTATAAGGACGAGAGGTGAAAGCAGACTAACAGCTTGTGAGATGAAATTCATGCGCCGAACAGCTGCCTACACCAAATGGGATCGAAAGAAAAAATGTAGAAATCCTTCAAGAACTTAATGTGTCACCAATACTGGACTACATCTCCAGATATCAGCTAAACTGGAAGGAACGTGTCTCAAGAATGGCTAGATCCAGGATCCCCATGGCAATAATGAACTACTGTCCAAATGGGAAACGGTCACTTGGTCGACCTATGAAAAGATTTTCCAATCATCCCCTATAGAATTTACATCCTTAAAATCATAGTTAATATTATTAGCCCAATTCATTCTTGGACTATCTTTTAGGCGTTTGCATTCTGGTTTTAATGTCAAATGTCCAGGCAATTGACGTTTACGACACTAAACGGTTCTTACTACCTCTGTTTTTCCCATAAAGATTTGGCACTTCACCATTTTATAGTCTTCTTCATTCGCGTAAGTTTCTAATTCGAACACATTTAACAATTTTACCCACGTATAAGCAACAGGAAAGAATATCTAATTACATACAAATCCTAGCTTTAGTTATCATACATGTATGGACTGGGAATTGCCGCTTCGAACACTTGCTCACTACTGTAAGTTGTTGATATTGATGCTATGAGACGTAAGTTGTTTATGATCATAATAAATAATAGTTTTAAAAAACTAAAACCTTTATAGATATTATAATAATTACACATATATTTAATAACAAACTAACTTATACACCTCACTGATAGTATTCTTTTAGCAATATTAATATATTTAATTATTTATGTAAATAATATTAAGA
Organism: Diploptera punctata; assembly: GCA_030220185.1. NCBI lineage: Eukaryota > Metazoa > Arthropoda > Insecta > Blattodea > Blaberidae > Diploptera > Diploptera punctata. The sequence continues at coordinate 3,274,890 of JASPKZ010009808.1, read as the reverse complement.
ATAACAAATATTTTTTATTTGTTTTATTTTAAATATTGTATAATCGTAAAATTAGTTTTCTATATCTCATTATTTTCCTGTTTTTTATATACACTAGACAGGGACAATTTAATATGCCTTGCTTGTATACATTTTATTATTAGTTTTAGTCTTAATTTTAACTAATATTAACTGGTTGTATTACAGATCGTAATATGTATATTAGATATTATCTTTTGATCAAATTTTTACTTAGTGTTTAATATTAGAGTTAATTCAGATTGTTATATCCTTATGTAATAGAGCCTATATGTTTGTCCTGGTGAGTGGAAGAGAAGGCCACATGGCCTTAACTCCACCAGGCTAAATAAATCTAATCTAATAATCTAATCTATATTATAGGAACATTTTACGCTTTATTAGAAAACCGAACTAAAAAATGAAAAATAATTTTAATTTCCAACACGCTTGGGATAAAATTAAAGTGGTCAACAAAATCATCTCTAACACATCTAGAATAAAACTAGAGTTATCTAGAAAAAAATAATTTTACCATCAAAAGCGTGGGGTGCTCTATATAAATTAATATATTTGATAATAAACAGATATTGGTAAAAGTAAAGCCTTTAAGAAGGAAACGTAAAAACTATAAAAAGCACCCCACGCTTTTGATGGTAACATTTTTTTTTGTTGATGACTCTAGTTTTATTCTAGATATGTTGGAGATGATTTTTTTGTTGATCCTTTAATTTTATCCCAAGCGTGTTGGAAATTAAAATTATTTTTGATTTTTTAGTTCGGTTTTCTAATAAAGCGTGTTGTTTTAGTTTTTTAAACTATTTTTATTTTTTTATTTTTTAGTTTGGTTTTCTAATAAAGCGTGTTGTTTTAGGTTTTTTAATTATTATTTATTTTTTTTATTTTTAGTTTAATTGATTGCCATAAACCGGAATCCCATGAAAATTTAATTGCTTAATACTCTTCTAAAAATCATCCGAGCCTGATTTGAACCAGCGACCTATGGATTATTGAAATTATATACCACTACAGTCCACCGCTCTACCAACTGAGTTCTTACAACGATTTACTAAAAAGTCGATAAGTCCGCAACCTATTATACCGGTTTTTATTTATTTTTTTTAATTTTCTGATGATTCTGGTCAGGATTTTAGAAACCAAATTATGAAATCCTTATATTGTCATTGGTCCTTTACAAGTATATAAAGTTTCAAGTCAATCCAATGTTTTTAGTTGGGTGAAAATCGTGTTCAAAAATCCCGTTACATAGATACAGGTCAAGCAAATATAAAGAATGTAAAAATTATGCGTGCATTTATGTCAATTAACTCGTAATACAAAATGGGGCTATCCCCTAAAATCCCCTAAAATCTTTATAATTTTGAGCCTAAAGGTTTGAGACTCCCTATGCACGCGTAAATAAGGTGGTTATGGTTATTTTACATATGATGTCGGTAAAGAGAGGTAGAATTAGGTTAAGTTGAAGGAACGAGGATAAGGGAAGAAGGAAACAAGCTCATCCTTTCCAATGTGGTTTGACAAGACCAATGCATTTCGGTACTCTCAAGTCAATCTCTGGGGAGAGCCTTATTTCCCTTCAAAGTCCTAACCTTTCCTCTTTAGTACTATCTAAAAAAATCAACCATTTCAGCTTTTACTGAAAGTCTTTGCTGTTCCTACTTTCTCTTGGGACTTCATCCAATGTTATTTTTATTTGCTACTCTCTCAAACCGTTAATGCACCATTCCGGTCATTTTTACCATTAGATTTCTATCTGAATAATTTTGTTAATGTACTGTGCAGGGATGAGATATCTCCTACAAGGTGACATCGTTTCATTTTATCATAAGGCACTTAAGCCGAATTACGCTACTTTAAACTTCAATATTTTATAAAACTTATTTTAAGATAGAACTGTGAATCTTTTTCATATTTTTTTCGACATCAGATCACAACTGTGTACAATATTATGTAGCCTGACTCGATTTGCAAAAAACTGAGCATTGGTGTTAAACAAGTACATGACACTCTTAGGTTCAGGTACTCTAAATGTTTAATTTTTATTTATTAACAATACTGTACGCTCTTCACTCCCATACTATTTCCTGTTCTCGCAAACGGAAATATCTACTACAGAATATCAAGGGCTACCGGACGTTGCTTGAAATTAGTGTTTTTTGTTTAATTAAATTGTTATTATTATTATTATTATTATTATTATTATTATTATTATTATTATTATTATTATTATGTTTGGTGTATGAAAATAAGAGCTGTATTTTTTATGAATTCGACATTGTTTTTTTATTTACTTACTTACTCACTGGCACTGTCGAGCCCGTAAGTTCATGGCCGCGCAGACATAAGCTCTCCATACATCCCTATCTTGAGATAATGCTTTCCAATCCCTGTATAATCTACTTCCCTCAAATCATAGTTGATGTTGTTCTCCAACCCCATTCTTGGTCTACCAACTGGGCGTTTTTCCTCTGGCATTCCTACAAGAAGCTTCCATGCACGTCTCTCATTCCCCATACGCGCAACATGTCCTGCCCATCGCAGTCTACGAGACTTAACTGTTCTTATTATATCTGGCTTCCTATAAAGACCATATAGTTCACTGTTATGTAGTCTTCTCCATTCACCTGTCTGTTCATCTCTCTTTGGTCCAAACTTTTTCCTAAGAACTTGATTCTCAAAAACTCGTAATCTCATTTCCTCCCTTAAACTAAGAGTCCATCTTTCGCATCCATATAATGTAACTGTTTTTTTATTACAAATTATTAACTATATAAATTTTTATCGTAAATCTTTAGTTATACTTTTGTGCTGGTTGCAAGGAAAATAAATATAAAATTATATTATTATTATTATTATTATTATTATTATTATTATTATCATCATTATTACATTAAAAAGATGAACTTCTAGAAATTCAAGAAGAGACAAAATTAGGAATACTAAAATCAGAAAAATAATGGATGTTCAAAAATAGTTCTGTAAGTTATTGAAGAAAGAAAATTGAAATGGTTTGACGATGTAAATTGGATGTCAGATGATAGAATACGTACGATGATACTAAATTTTGAAGCGGAGAGCAACAGAAGGAAAGGGGGGCTAAAAGAACAGTGGATTCAAGTAGTGCAGTGGAATATGATGTCGAGAGGATTAACAGAAAGTGATACAGAGAATAGGGATATATTGTAGAGTAAAATTTACAATGGATTGTAGGAAAACTACTATATTGTAGAGAAATTTCTAACAAAAAATATGGTTATATAAAACACAATGAACTGCTTGGTTTATTCTAAAATAATGGTAAAAATTGTAACATTTCTGTGACTACCGAAATTAATTGAATTCACAGAAACAAACATAACATGACTGCTTCCTGAATAAGCGGGCTCGAGGTGGATAGTCGGCGGGATTGGAAATTTTAATCCTAAAAAAATTCTATCTCGGCGCCAGGAAGGGTGATAGTGCACAATTTAAATCATCGGATTGTGCACCAGTTGCCTGGATTGAATTCCAAACCACTCACATTACGTAACACGTTGAGAAGGCGGGTGGTACTGTTGATAGCGATTCGTCTCTCGGATGGGGAAGTTAAGTCCACGGTCCCTCGGTGCTTTTCGACTGGAATAGGCTACGTGCCGGGATCAGATTTCATATTCTCCCTTCTTTTCATCATCCGTCATACAACACACTTACACCATTCACAAACATTTAATCACACACTCATCCTACATTCCTTACTGAAGGAACGCCATTGTGTAATTGTTAAGGCAATTCGCTGTGAAACGGAAGGTCGTAGGTGGTGTCAGGATTTTTAAACAATAGGATTTTTTATGTCTAGAAAATAGTATTGTTCTTATGGACCAAATATTTGTACACGCTTTATATTAGCTTGACCTGTATCTATCTATGTAACGGGATATTTCAACACGATTTTCAGCCACTTAAAACATTGGATCATCTTGAAACTTTGTATGCTTGTAAATGACCAATGACAATACAATAATTTCATAAAATATTTCTAAGATCCTTGCTAGCATCATCAGGACATCAAAAAATAAAGACCGCTATAATAGGCTATTGACGTATCGACTTTTCAATCCACCGTTGTGGTAGCTCAGTTATTAGAGTGTTGGACTGTAGTGGTATATAATTTCGGTAATCCATAGATCGCTGGTTCAAATTCAGCCGGGGGTGATTTTTTTTAGAAGAGTATTACTTTTAACTCATACTAAAATAGTATCGAATTTAAAGATATTTACATTTTTATCTTATTCTGTAAAATATTATTGACAATTTTGTAAACTTACCACATTGTAATTTATCCAAAAAATATGAGAAGGATACGATTAACTGTAACTATTTATCTATATTAAAATGTTCAAAAATATTATAATAATGTTAGATAATAATAATTTTTAAAATATATAATTATATCAATTAAACCAAGAATTAAAGATAAATAATAGTTTAAAAAACTAAAACAACATGCTTTATTAGAAAACCGAACTAAAACATGAAACATAATTTTAATTTCCAACACGCTTGGGATAAAATTAAAGTGGTCAACAAAAAACTCATCTCCAACACATCTATAATAAAACTAGAGTTATCTACAAAAAAAATAATTTTACCATCAAACGCGTCTGGTGCTCTATATCAATTAATATATTTCACAATAAACAGATATTGGTAAAAGTAAAATCTCTAAGAAGAAAACGTAAAAACCACAAAAAGCACACCACGCTTTTGATGGTAAAATTATTTATTTTGTAGATAACTCTAGTTTTATTCTAGTTGTGTTGGAGATTATTTTTGTGTTGACCACTTTAATTTTATCCGAAGCGTGTTGGAAATTGAAATTATTTTTCATTTTTAGTTCGGTTTTCTAATAAAGCGTGTTGTTTTAGTCTTTTTAAACGATTATTTATTAGTAAACATATTATTTTATGTGAGATTGATTTATTAATTAATTCATTTAAAAAATGGTTTCAATTACAACTTTGCCAAGAAGGTGGATGCCCAATTCATGGAAAAAATACCATTATGGATCGTATAATTATAACCCACATACTTAATAAAGTTAGGGGATGAACTCAGTTATTGGAACAGCGGCTAGTGAAGATGCCATTGAACCATACTCTTTCAACGAAACTTCGAGATAATTATGTTTCCATCTGTGTCACTCAGTCTGCGGCGTCAAGTGACAACAGCATTCCCATAAGAGCAATACTATTTTCTCGATATGAAAAACCTTATAGTCTAATTTTTTTTGGTGGCTCCATAGCCCTGGGGTTGACTTAACATCTAACGGAAAGAAGCACCAAGAACTATGAATAAAGACGGCAGTCAGGCATGGCTGTAAACCCGGTAGATATATCCTGCCGATTGTCTGAAAAGATGGGAGTCTTAAGCTCGCATTGTCCCAAAATACTTCCTACTGTAATGGGATCACTTTACATTCATTACTGCAGAGCCTATACAATAGAAGTACGTATCGTCTACATATAAATAGTCTGCGAAATGCTGCGTCTGCGAAATCCTGCGTAAATTGAAAATATGTCACATTAACGCCATCTGTTCCCCTAGTGTGGTAGCATTGGAACACAATTTTAATGTTAGATTTAGAATGTGTGTTTCCACTCATGTGAAGTAGTTCACCGAGTAAGTCAAATACAAGTTTTCATCGCAACACAAGAGTTGTAGTAGGCCTACATCCCTCACAGCCATGGGCCCAATGCAAAAATGGCGGTATGTGTCATTGGAGAAAAACATGGTGTGTCGGATCTGGAAGACGACTTACATCTTACATATTAACATATATTCTTTCCATTCTTCTCCATAATCCTGGAATAGCGCAATATATATGTTTCAGGTCGCGATTTTCAGGGCAGACTGTACTCTCTGTTTGAATAATGAACTGGAACTAAAAAGTGTTCTGAAATTTCATAACTCCACCATAAGTAATCCATGGTAAAAGTGCATTAATAGATCGATTTCTAAGGGATTTAAGATATCTAAAAATTCAAATATACTTTACACTCTTAATTGACAAATCAATATCATCATTTAGTCATAGTCCATTCTGGGTTGACAAGACATCAGCCCATCGTTTTCTAACCCGTCCAATTATCCATTTAGTAAAACCTTTTTGTTACGAACTGTTGTCTTTCTTAGGGCTTAAAGGACCCTTTACGACATGGAGTTTTGGTAGCATGAGGTTCTAGCCGAGCATTAGTGTGTGGATGTAGCCTGTTAGTTATAAAGGTATATGTGTTTTCGAACATAAATAAATAAATTCTTAATTTAACTATTTTATTTCTAGCTAGGCATATAATGATTACAATAACCTTAGGTATTCTAAGCTTATAATAAGAAAACTTACATTCTAACTTTCTTGAGTTTCGAGAGAGGGAGATGTGGGTTTATGAATTTACCCTAATTTACATTCTAATAATTATCTAACAACTCTTACACTTTGAAATATAGTATTAAACTATTTATGATACTTGACCCCATTTCTAATTGTCCTAGGCAAATTTTTTATTAAAAAAAAATGGTATGCAGACTTACCCATCAGCTCACTGCTTCAACAGACACGAGTCCCATATTTTGCAAGGTTTATATACTAAGCTTCTGCACCTACAGCTATAACTAACTGTACTAACATTCATATAGTCTAAATACAGAGATTTACAGTTAGCCTTGCAACTTTGTTCCTGCCATAATCAAAATTCTATCCTGAAATATAATATGTCTCAATGCTTTATATTTCACCAACTGTTTTTATATGGAGTAATTAAAATAATCTATGACATAATTAAAATATCTATGTAAAATAATCTATGTATTCATAACACTTTTACTTGCCTAAGGAATATCATATGTTTTCATGTGGACCCAAGTTTCACAGCCATAAAACAGTGTAGGTATTGCCATAACTCTATAGAGTTTTATTTTTGTATCTTTCCTTATTTTTTAAAAGTTCTTTGAATCTTTCCACATATTGTGTGAAATTTATAGATATTTGCATCTATATCTCATTGTATAACTAACTCACTGGCAATATCGAACCTGTAGATTCAAGACCGCGCGGACATAAGCTTTCCATCATCCCTATCCTGGGCTAATGTTTTCCAATCATCCCCTGTACAATCTACTTCCTTCAAATCATGGTTAATGTTATTCTCCCAACCCATTCTTGGCCTACCAACTGAACGTTTTCCTTCTGATTTTCCTACAAGAAGCTTCCATGCACCTCTCGCATTCCAAATTCGCATTCGTGCCACTTGGATATTCAAACTAACAGCCTAAATATTTAAAACTGGATACCTGCTACAGACTTCAACTTTCTGGAATAATTTTATATATCTCACAGGGTTCATACCTTTAAAGCCATTATAAGTGTAATGATGTTAGTAACTAAGATCAAAGCTATAATTGACGATTGTGATTTACCTTTGTCCCTCCTCAGAACCGACTCTCCTAAAAATGTCTAGAATAGCTGTTAAATTATTTACTTTGCAGACCGAAAGTTGTGTAAGACCATTTTAAAATCATATAATTCAGGAATGCTTTGTAATTTGAATCAATGATTATATTTGGACCTACTTGTTAAACAGCACTATATCTGGTTTCCAAACTTTATCTGGCGGTAGCCTGAGGACTCCGATTCCTCCATAATCCGCCTCGTCCCACTGCAGTTGGTAGTCACTCCACACCTGAAACAATACAGAATTACCAGGTTATAGAAATTGGCATTATTATTTACATTTTTTATTTATAGTGTTCTGCATGTCTTTCACTGCAATCAGAGCATTTTCATGCTATGCTTTGTAGCTTTACTAGGGAATTATATGTGTGGTAGCTTTCCGTTGCTCTCCACACCGAGGGATCATGATGATGATGGCCGGATGATGTTCGAGGACTTTTCAGCCTCAAAACTACCTGACATTTGTCTTATAGGTGAGGAAAAACTGCGGAAAAACATCACCCAGGAAACTTGTTTCCATCGGTAAACGAACCCGGGCCGCTGCGTGACAAGGCACATACTAACTCGAAACCACAGCGGTGGACCTTATTTACAAAACACAATATAATAATGGAATTAGAGCAGAAGAAATGAGGTACACGAGAAAAACAGCCGATTAGACATGGCTAGACTATACACCATTACATCCTACATTTACCGAATTTGAAAAGATTATAGCTGTTAAATTTATTCTATATGAAATATTTACGAATATATATATATATATATATATATCATCTGCATTCATGGATTAGGTCTGTTGACCCGTTCCGACTTCTGCCCATGTCTTTCTAGATATATATATATATATATATATATATATATATAATGTGTGTGACATAAACAGAAAAACAAATGCCTGAGTCGTTTAAAAACTCTGTACGTTTAGCGCTCTAACCATCTGAGCTACTCGGGAATCCTAACACAAACATTTATTTTCCTTATATACAGTATATATCCATCCATAGTAATTCTGCCCGAAGGCAGGTCCTTCACTGCAATCATAGCTTTTTCATGCTATGTTTGCAGCTTTACTAGGGAATTGTAGGTGTGGTAGCTTCCCGTTGCTTTCCACACCGGTGAAGGATGATGATGATGGTGATAATGATAAGGATGATGATGATGATGATGATGATGATCATATGATTTCGGGGACCATTTGGGCCTTAAAGTTTTCCTGACATTTGTCTTACAGGTGAAGAAAAACTCCGATAAAAACCTCACACAGAAAAACTGCTCCGACCGGGGATCGAACCCGGGCCCGCTGAGTGACAAGGCAGCACGCTACCTCGAGACCACAGCGGTGGACCACAGTATATATAGTATTGTCAATTTACACGAGAGGTAGCGGGATATAGTTCCAACTGCCATCTACTGGCACTATAACAAGTAAGCATATTTAAAGAGAATATATAAACTTTATAGCAGTAACGCTTGTAAGATGTTGTATACATATATTCATCGACCCTAGTTAGTATATACCAAAAATGATCATTATATATATAGTCAATGATTATCGTATTGATGGAAAACAGTGGAATTTCTTGAAATTGACTTCACAGTTGTTTAGATAAAAAATTCAAAATCAGTTTATTTATTTCATTTAATTCCACAGATTTTTCACAAAAACGTTTCTGCTAATACACTCTCCACAATTAATTTTATTACACAGTCCTTACCACTCGCTAACTGTTTCACTTATGACATATCAGGTGCTTGGAAGAGGAAGGACGAATAGCAATTTGATCTTAGTTTCCTTGAATCAAAGGATTCTAAGGGCGAATATGCAATTATGTGGAATTACTATTCGCCCTTCCTCTTCCAAGCTCCTGATATTCTTGACTTCGAATTTCAGATATCTTCACTAGCCACTAGTGAACAGACAGAACTGGCTCGTTTATAACTTGTATACGATGGTGGAAACATAGGACATCAGTCTCGAGTTCCCTCGTAAGTCCGTGAGATAACTGTTCAAATGTCGACGTATGTGGGAAGTATTTCTCTAAAAGCACGTCTGGATGACGTTGTCCGGTTGCACATTACCCGAATCAAACTCCTTCAAACTCCTATTGACTTACAAGAAGTCATGCCACCTACCCACGAAATTCAATGGCGGTAATTTAAACGGGTCTAGAATGCGTCACTAGAAACACACACATAATAATAATAATAATAATAATAATAATAATAATAATAATAATAATAATAATAATAATAATAATAATAATGCTTTATTTTAGCTGTATATATATATATATATATATATATATATATATATATATAATGAAATTGAGAAAGTTTTCGATAATTCCTTGATGATGGTACCTATATGGAATCATGCCGAAACATCGGAATCAGTGGCCAGAGGCCGACCTTGAATCCATGACGCGAAAAACCCAAGAAAACTTTCTTAATCATACTTATATCCGCGAAAATCAACAATATAAAACACAAACACACACATACATACATACACACACACACACACACACACATATATATATATATATATATATTAGAACAATTAAAAGTAGAATCAGCAGAAGAAAAATTCAACAGATATAAATTAAACTGGCTAGACCATGTAAAAAGAATCTCAAAATGATGATGCAATATAAACTCAAAGGACATCGTCGAAAGACCTCTTAAGGACTGCTAGATGGGGCCGAAACAGGTCTACAAAGGCCTAATTCATGACGGATATATATATATAAGAAAAATAAATGCTTGGACGGGATTTGAACTCGGACCTCTGGATTGATACCCCAGTGCGCGACCGATTACGCCACCAAGCCAATCTAGTACAAACATTTATTCTTCTTATAGATTACGCCACCAAGCCAATCTAGTACAAACATTTATTCTTCTTATATATATATATATATATATATATATTCTCTATTATTACGAGATGGAGCGGGAATTCGATCTCCACTGCCACCTAGTAGCTCCTACAACATGTAAGCAAATTAAAGAGAATACCTTTTTTTATTTTATAGCAGTGACGCTTTATGGATGTTATATATATATATATATATATATATATATAGTTTGTGTGTGTGTGTGTATGTATGCTATTACTCAATAAAAATACTCTTGTCATTCCAAACTCTTAGAAATACTTTAATTTACAAATATGTAAAACTTACTTTCAAGTAATATTCTATGGATGCGAAGCGTGGATTCTTAAATTACAGGAGGAGAAAAGATTACGAGTATTTGAGAATAAAGTTCTTAGGAAAAAGTTTGGAATAAAGAGAGACAAACAGGCAAGTGATAACAAAAGACTATACTACAGTGAGCAGCATGATCTTTATGGGAAACCAGATGTTAGAAGAAGAACTAAGTATTTTACAGTGCGGTGGCAGGACATATGGCACGAATGGACAATGAATGAGGAGAATGAAACTTGTAAGAAAAGCGCCGAGTAGATAGGGCAAGAATGAAATGGGAGTGTAACTTTAACCAGTTTTGTGGGAAGTAAATTATACAGTGGGATGATTGGGATGTAGAGATAACTTATGTTCGGCGGCCATAAACCTAAAGTTTCGATAGTGCCAGTGCCATTACAATACACGATACAAACACATACACTAATTATATTATTTTTGGTCTGGACATCTTACCTCAATATTAATGTTGATTTGTTCTTGGACATGTTTCAAAACAATTCTGTTTTATCGTCAGCTTTCCCAGACTGGTTTTATTTATGTTGCATTATGTTGCACCACCTGGATGTCGATGTCAGCTCCATCCTTTGGCCAACCACAGGATGGAGCTGACATCGACATCCAGGTGGTGCAACATAATGCAACATAAATAAAACCAGTCTGGGAAAGCTGACGATAAAACAGAATTGTTTTGAAACATGTCCAAGAACAAATCAACATTAATATTGAGGTAAGATGTCCAGACCAAAAATAATATAATTAAAATAACCTCAAAATATAACTTCCTAAAATTAAATATTACATACACTAATTGTTACGTTGTAAAGTTTCTAAAACTATATGACCTTGATGTTAAAGCATCTAAAAGTAAGACAAAGTAAAAAATAAATGCTTGTGGATATAACGCCTGAGGCACATCAAACGACAAGCTACGGTACATCGCTGAGTAAACTTGACTTTCTGACCGCATGGAGGCCGTCAATTATCTTCTAGCGTCGACGTACACCCTGAACAAACTCTGAACACCAACGTTAAATGGAGTGTGCATGCGTCTGTGGATGTGTGTTTGTAAAATTTACAATAGCCTATAGTTAGCTTTTTTTACGTAAAACTGAATACGTGTCTAAGTAAGAATTTCTAAGATACACAGCCTGCCTTTACGCTCAAAAAATTGATTTATAAATCCCATAACCTACTAATATAGTTGTACAGAAAACTAATCAGGTTTAAATTAATAGCTATAAGTTCTTCTTCTTCTTCTTCTTCTTCGGCTTTCCCTCACTTATAGGTTTGCCGTCTTCAGTTTCCATTTATCTCTATCATTCCAATCTCACTCTTCCAAATTTCTATCATCCATTATAGTTCTGACGTAGGTTTTCCATTTCCATCTTGGTCTGCCACGTTTATTTCTTCCAGGGGGTGACCATTGGTATATATATTTTTTTGCCATCTTTCATTTTGCATTCTTTGTACATGGCCATACCATTTAAGCGTTTGATTTTCAATCATCTTAACAACAGATGTGGTGACATTCATTTCTCTCCAAAGGAATTCATTTCTTATTTTATCCTGTCTTGTTTTTTGGAGGCTTCTTCTAAAATAATCAAATTCAACAGTTCTAATTGTATTCTTTTGTAATTCCATACCAACCATTTGCTCCCCAGCTAGAAGTTAAAAACTTAAAAAAATTAATACAATTATTAGGAGATCTTGATATTGTCTCACACACAAGGCTTGGCCGTTTGAGATGGATTGGACATATTAATAGAATGCCAAATAATATAAAGGTAAAACAAATCTTCTGTTCACAACCTCAAGGAACCAGATTGGGAGGAAGACCTAAGAATATATGGTGGGATTGTGTGCGCCAAGATCTTAAAAAAGTCAAATATACAATTGGGAAAGGCTTTCTATGGAGAGGGATGTCTGGAGGAGGCTCAGTGAGAAGGCGAAGGTCCTTATAGGGCTGTAGTGCCATTTAAGAATAAAAAATATATACAAAATTATTATAATATGAATAGGACATGTGCCACGAATGGGGAATGAAAGAGGGCCATACAAGCTTCTTGTAGGAAAATCTGAGGGAATATGCCCAGTTGGTAGACCAAGAATGAGGTAGCAGAATAGCATTAACCGTGATTTGAGGAAAGTAGATTGTATAGGAGATTATTGGAAAAAAAAAATAGCTCAGGATTGTGATGTGTCAAGAGCTTATGTCCACGTGGCCATGAACCTACGGGTTCGATAGTGCCAGTTAGTTAGTTAGTTAATCATGCTGTCACCGGGTCCATCCCTGACTCCGATACAAAATAACTTGCTTTCAGATTACGTTATGGTATCTTATTTGAATGTCTTTCCACATTTATTTGAAAAAATTTAGTTTCAAAATTCTATTTTGTTTATTATATTTTATTAAATTTCTCTCAAAACCTTTTTAGTGATTAAAATGAGTGATAAAATATCCTAAATATATCAAATCAGTTTATGTTTATTTATTTTATTGTTTATAACGATTTTTACCCTTAAAATATATATTCTAATTAATGCCATAGATTTAGTTTTTTTCCTCAGAGAATTTCATATTATACTTTATTCAAATATTTTGTGGTTTAGCGGGAAAATACTTCATCTGATAGACAATATTAAAATAATCGGTTTATATGCGGGTACAAAAACGAAAGCTGAGTTAAGGAAAAAGTGGAGAATGCTGAGTTTGCAGTGAAATATCTATTCTTTGGGCAGAACACTATGAATGAATGAACATCAATAGAACGTTGTAAATCATCTTCACTTTTCTCCAGCAGCACCTGGTCATCTGCAAAATTATTTGTTTATACTATTGTGTTACTATCAGTTTTTATTTTATAATTTACATTCCTGAATTATTTTATCTAAATCAATAAGAAATAACAATGGCAAGAAACAACGTCTTTGTTGAAATCTTTGATTTATTTCTAAACTTTCAGTGTTTTTCTACGTTCCATTTAATTTTCATCGGTGTACTTTCATACAAACACTTTATGGCATGTGGAACTTGGAACTAGTTTACTCTAATTATTTTTTATGACTATTTAACTCATGCCTCAAATGGTAGTCAATGACCAATCACATTTCAATGAATTTTGTTTAACGACCAATGGCAGTCGTTTTTCACCACGCTCTTTATCGATTTCTCTTTATCAGCTCCTGCTTTTGTGATAAAGAAAGCTCCTCCTTTTTAATATTCTGAACAGGTCAGATCATTATTTTGAAGTGACTGACTCTCCAACAAAAATACTGAATATAGCAAATAATGAACAGATTCCTTGATTTTACTGAGTTGTTTACTAAAAAAAATAAATTAATAACCTATAATGTCAGTTATAATTACAGAGTTTGATGTGTTTCATTATTTCTCCACTAGGATGCATTCTTACAATAATGCGATCCTATTTGGCAATAAGTAATATAATCCAGTTGCAGTGAATAAACATAACCTCACATATCTGCTTTGTTTTCAACATCGCCGTTCACATTAAATATAAATATAAATATTTTCAAATACCGGTAACTATATTTAAATTATGATACTGAGTAAGCAGCTTAATTTAATTCGATAAATATTACTAACAAATGCCACTCTTGATTTCCAAATCGTCTAGATAAATTCTCGTCACTTTGTGACTTATGAATTAATCGATGATATGTAAATCGCTCATGACATTACTTATGCCTATTTAACTCAGGCCCCAAATGTGAATCAATGACCAATCACATTTCAATGATTTTTTATTTACACCCAATCACACATTTTTTCATCTCGATTTTATCAGTTTAATTCTATCACTTTAAAATTAAGCTCCTCCACCGTTTTAACATTCTGAATAGGTCATAGCATTATTTTGCAGTGGCTGCATGTGGCTACCAGATTATATATATAGTGCACAAATGTGAACACATACTGCTTGCGGGAGATAATTTAAAAATATTTCTAGCAATTGATTATACCACAAAAAATAAACCACTGTTTGCACTTTCTTAAACGAATTATTTCCCAGGAAATAACATTGTAGAAAAATATAATTGACATATTTACATTATAGGACATCAGAAATTATTACTTATAATGTTGGTTATATATTTCTCCACTAGGGTGCATTATTACAATATTACGACCCTTTGTCAATAAATAATATGATCTGGTTGCAGTGATGAAAAAATGAAGTAAATGAAGCGTACCAATTGTTTCTCATTTGTTTTCAAACATCGCCATTTACATTAAATATATAACTATTTTAAAATAACTATAGTTAAATAATGATTTGTGAGTAAACAGCTTAATTTTATTCGTTAAATAGTCCTAACAAATGTCACTCTTGATTTCCAAATTCTCTAGATAAATTCACTCCTCACATCGTAAGTCGTGAATTTATCGATAATTTCGAAATCACTCGTGGCATTACTTATGACAAATTTTCTTGTCGGAAAATGAAGTACCGATATAGTAAAAGAGTTTCAATAATAACACTGGGCAACAAAAAAATAAACTTTTTTTTGTCTTAGAAAGAACAAATATGTGATTCTGATAGTATTTTTTCTCCTGGATTCAAATATGATATCGGTTTTTCTTCATCACGCAAGGTTTCCGGGAGACAGGAATTTATTATAATTTCAAACACTTTAATATTTTATAGATTCGTAACTACACAATATTCGAACATTCGGACTCTCCTAGAATAGTAAGAAACGGCGATTTTCTGCTATATTTCGCCTATGGAGCATCCCTCTTGAAAGTCCAACAATAATCGGCCAGCATATTAGGATTCCATTTGCCTTGATATCTCTTTTCCATAACTGAAACCATTTGAGTTAGCTCATTTGGTTTTATTTTAGAATGGACAAATGGACGAAAAAAGTTTATTAAAAAATGATTATTTAAATCCATTAATTCAAATTGAAATAAAAAACTGTGGTTGATGGAGAAATTCCGAAAACATATTTGAAAACACGATAAAAAACTGCATTAAGTACAACTATTGGTATTCATGAGACAAAAGTCATGCTGGTAAGTGTAATTTATATCGCTAACATCGTGATGAAAACAATCTCAGCCATCTTGAGTTGTTTATACAGTAAGGAAACAGTATACCTCTCACTAGTCATATAGAGTATAAAGACCCTGAACAGGTTAAGAAAAAAAAAAACATAAGTAACTTTGCTTAGTTAATAATTGTGTCGCATTAGGTAGTAATGGCATTACGAAGGTTTATTATGATCTGCCCTTCACTGTATAGCTAGGTTTTTGCTGAAGTTCGTTACAGAAGTTGGTATAAATCACTTAAAAGTTGAAAAGACATCTCAGTGAACAAATACAAAAGCACAAACTCTAATTACAACCTTTACCCAACTTCTCTTTCTTGGAAATGTAACATTGTATCAAAAATCTCATTTCATAAAAACTGCTGTTAAAGCTATACAAATAATATGCCTGATTTCTAATGAACCCTTTATTTCCTTTCTTATCTTCAGAAGCTACTGGAACGAAGCCTCTTCTTGTTATACCAGGGGTGGACAAATATTCACAGTTTTAGAAATGCAATGTACGGAACGGAACAAAATTCTTCTTCTTCTTCTTCTTCTTCCTTTCATGTGATTGATCTAGGGGTCTGTTACGGTCTCACTCCAACGTTTGAAGGGTGTGCCCAAAAATCTCTTGCCTGGTGGCTGGTAATTTAAGATTTGACGTGGTATTCTTGTTCGCCCCTTTTTTCTTACATGAAATTTCCAGTTGTTTCTATATTTGTGTACATATTCCATGATTGATTGTGTTTGTAATTCGTCTCAACAATCTTTCACAGATTGTTAAATAGTGTTGGCTGAGTGTTTTTATAAGAAACATACATACTCTGTTGATTTATTAACTAGAGCCCGGATTTCATTTAATGTTAAGAAAACTTGTTATGCTCTATTACAAACAGATAGAAAATTAAGTTAGAAATTTAATGAAGAATATATAAAAATTAATTCAAGTCACCAAAAGACCTAATAACACTAGAATATAGGGTATGTAAACTGTAATGTTTAAATCGTTGAGGAATTAAAATATTTGGTTACAGTTATAACTAACGATAGATAAAATATAAAAATAAGCATAAATCGAATTTTGTCGCTAACAGACGATATTATACTTTCAAAAACACATTAAAAATATGTTTTTTTTTAATTCAAAAACTAAATTTACTTTGTATAGATATCTAATAAGTCATGTCCTTTCATATGGTGGTCAGTGTTGGACACTCTCTAAAAATAATGAAGAATAACTAAAGGTTTTTGATAGAAAAGTCCTCAGGTAGTGTATTTAGTAGGATTGTCGTCTCTCATGCTGACAATAGAGCCAACCAAACGTAATCTAGTTATCATAAGTAATGCCACGAGTGATTTCCAATTTATCTAGAGAATTTGGAAATCAAGAGTGGCATTTGATACAACTATTTAACGAATAAAATTAAGCTGTTCACTCACAAATCATTATTTAACTATAGTTATTTTAAAATATGTATATACTTAACTATAGTTATTTTAAAATATGTATATATTTAATGTAAACGGCGATGTTTGAAAACAAATGAGAAATGATTGGTACGCTTCATCTGCTTCTTTTGTTCATCACTGCAACCAGATCATACTATTTATTGCCAAAGGGTAATAATGCTCTCTAGTGGAGAAAAAATGAAACACATCAAACTGTATGTTAATTCATTTCTGATGTCGTATGATGTAAATATGACAATTATAGTCTGGTCGATTATTACTCGGCATTAAAATTGCAGGTACGCAAAGTGCAAACAGTGGTTTCTTTTCTTTTTTTGGTGGTATAATAACAATGCTACCAAATTTTTATATTAACATCCTGCAAGCGCCAAGTGTTGGCATCCATGCAGCTTTATATACAATCTTGGTAGCCGTATGTTAGACGCCGAGTCTTAGTCACTGCCACAATATTTAAGGTCAGATATGATTTCAGAATATTAAAAAGGGAGGAGCTTTCTTTAATGTGGGCAAATTTAATATTGATTACAATTGGGTGAAACACGACTGTGATTGGTTGTATTAAAACTATGAAATCATCTGAAACGTGATTGGTCATCGACTCAATTCTTGCGGGCATGAGTTAAATTATTGTCATTATAAACTTAACAATGCTAGGTCTCGTTGACATAATGAAATACACCATTAATGACCTAGTATCTACATATCCTCTAACTTTCATTCGTACTGGTCCAAATATTCTCTAACGTCCGAAGGAGCCTAGATAGAATAGGCATGACAGAATGATTTGCTGCCAAGTGGTTAGATGAAATAAAAGATTTTCCGAAATTTGATGTTAAAGCCATGGAGAAGAAAGGCGCTTGTAACAAGGCGACTCCAAGTGAAGGAGAAAAATCTTGTACAGAGGCACACCAAACTACTCTTCAGTAGCAATTGGTTTCATATATAGATTAATATCATTTCAGACATTACATAACTTTAGATTTGCTTACTATATAAGCAGAAAGATGGCTATACAACCCAACAACAAAAATGCGACAATCTATCTTCTAGAATGCACACCCCTGATATATTATCATTACCTAATGTTCTCTTTGCCTTCTAACGTCGCCATGGATTTCGATTATGCCTCGCGATTAAAATGGCCCAAGGATAGCTAACTGATCAATTCCCGCAATGGCAAACGTGCCAGGTAAGCCACTTGGAGATAATGAAGTCACAACTTTGTCGAAGAGCCAACTGATAACTTCGCCTCTCTTCTGGGGTGGTCTTAGTAATAAGACACTCATTTTCTCCTGACTTTACACACCCCAAAGTTACTTCGACTCTGACTTAGAATATAGTTCTTAGTTCTTTAAAATTCAATGAATATGTTGAAACAAGCTTTTAGTTCCAAATCTTGCATTCAAAACTATGGAATATATTTGAAATTGGATTGTGAAACATGCTACCTGACAAACTATACATTTATGAAAATAATATCTTAATACTGAAAGAAGGGCATGGAGGCTTCTTGTAGGAAAACCTGAAGGAAAACGTCCAGTGCGTAGATTAAGAATGGGGTAAGAAAATAACATTATCCATGATTTGAGAGAAGTAGATTATACAGGAGATGATTAGAAAACATTAGCTCAGGATAGGAATGTATGGAGAGCTTACATCCGCGCACCCATAAACCTGCGGGTTCGATAGTGCCAGTGAGTCAGTTTTGAGTTAATGACTTAGGCTAATATAATTGAATTTGGAAATTCAGAATGGAAGTGATTTAAGTGCACAAGTTTTAAGTAGCCTATCTAGTGCTTAAGAATATTCCTTCTTACTCTTTACTTAACCTCTCTATTTTAACACTTTTATATTTCGATGTAACTCCTCCTTTACATTGACATGATCTGTCGGGAGAGGATGACCACATAAAAATATTGAAGGTTTTCCCGAATGAGGTATCAGTTTAACCCGAGAACACCTTCGAGACAACACGAACATTTAAGATAAGGCACACCATTGAATAAAATTCTCATATAAAACAGGGGGATATGATAGGAAGATTATGATGGCCAAATGGTGATCGGGACTCTTAGGACCTTATATTTTTCCAAAATTTGTCTTACGAACGAGGAAAAAAAAAAAAAACACCCAAGAATTTTTTTGGACCAAAGAGTGTCGAATGTGAATGAAGAAAACTATATAACAGTGAACTACATTTCCTTTATAGGAAATCAGATGCAATATAAACCGTTAAGCCTCGTAGACTGCATATGGCATGAATGGTTAATGAAAGAGGGTCATGGAAACTCATAAGAAAATCAGAAAGAAAACGCACAATAGATCGACCAAGAATGGGGAGGGAGAACAGAATTCCCCATGATTTGAAGGAGGTTAATTACACAGGTGATTGGAAAATATTAGTTGCGAATAGGGATGTATGGAGGGCTCATGTCCGCACGGCCATGATCCTCCTGGTTCCATAGTGACAGTGAGTTAGTTATTATATCATGTATCAATCTGTTCTTAGATCTTCTCATTGTTATGTACGTAGTGATTCCCAATAGTAAAGTTTCTTTACCAGTCTATCGTCCTGCATCCGATTAATGTGGTCGAATCTACCTAATATTTGTGCTCTAATATTATAAATTGTGTTTTTAATTCTAATTATCTTATTTAACTTCGTATTAGTTTAAATTCGCCATGTTCCATCTTTATCACCAATTGTATTAATATCCTGCGCAAAAATTTATTTTCAGAAAATAACAGTTTCTGTTTTAATACTTCTTTAAGTTTCCCTTCCATATGTTACTATTGGTTTTATAACAGTTTTATAATATTCAAATGTTGCTGATTTTTAAATCAACTTAGGCCTACAGTACTTTTAAAGAACATTTTATTGGCGTAGTATTAAAAGATTCCGGGCTGTCGAATTCGCAGTCGAGTCGACGACAGGGAAACAACAGCTGGAACCGCTCGCCACTGAAGATGCCCTCCGCAGTTGAGGGAGAAACGTCTGGAAGAAACGCCAGTTATAGACCACGGCCACATAGCCCGGAATCTTTTAATACTATGATTACCGGCCGTGAAAGCCTGCATTCCACAATTTTATTGGCGTATTATGCTTCTGTTTCAATACCGTTTTTAAGTAACCAAGATTCACTTCATATTGATTTTATAAAATTCAAATTTTTCGACCTTGAAATCAATTTATTTTGAAATAATATTTTATTGGCATAGTATGTTTATTGCCTAACTTATATTTATTTTGTTTCTTCTTCAATACTATTATTCTTGCTTACAATAGATCAAGATATTTAAACGATTTCACGTTTCAAAAAATTATATTACCTATGTTTAAATTGTTCGTTTCACCATCTCTAGAGCAGTATCTTAGAATCATAGTTTTGACATTATTAATTATGCTTAATTGATTCTTCTCTTAATACCGTAGTGCATGGATTGTCGTCTCTATGAACAATGGCAAGGGCGCGCGATTGCACCGATTGGGATCCAAAGTACGAATCCTGTCAGTTCCATAGGTGGTGGATCACACCGGGATTTTTCGAGTTTTTCTCAGCGTTCCCCCGTTTCCCAAATTATATCCCACCAACATTTTCAACTCCTCTTCCCTTCCCCATCATATAATTTTACCTACGTTCATTCATTTCAATATCACCTTTCATCTCATCTCATTTTAGGTTAAAATAGACTGGTTTAGAAAATACATGTGTTTAAAATATTTGGTTGTGTTTGTCGAATAAGAACACACTCATTTACTTCCTCATGACTCCGAACCTTGTGTCAGTGTAAGGGAAATAAGGGCAAAGGAGGGTTGTAGTCCCTCCTCGAGGACTTGGGCCCAGCCCGAATAAATGGACGTATGAATCAGGCGTGTCAATGTTCAATTTGTGTCAAACCAGGGACACCACAACAGACTATATATCACCGCAGAGTAGATTTTATGTCATTCATTCTATAAAATGAAGATGGGTAATACAATGAACCAAAAATAAGGTTCCTAACCCATCTTCACCAATCTAAAGAGTTAAGTAATCAATATGGAATATATAAATTGGCAAATAGATCTAGGAAAAGAATGCCAGAACAAAGATTGCCTAAAATTGTTATGGAATGGATCCCAATGGAAAGGAGGAAGAGAGGAAGACCAAAGAAAACTTGGATAGAAGGGATACAAGCAGCTATGAATATCAGAGGAATGGAGGAAGATAAATGGATGGACAGAGAGGAATGGCGTTTAGTTTCCGGAAGACGGCGGCAGCTGCCATGATACCGAATGATGATGAGATCTAGGAATGATTTTATGGATAGTTCTGAGAATTCTGTTTCACTGAAAGCAAGCCTGTTTATATTTAAACTACGTGAGCATGGAAAATAAATACATTCTGTTTGTTGTACAGAATGTATTGTGAAATATTTTGGGAATGTATCACTGAGATTAAATAAATTTTGAGAATTAATATTTTAAACTATTCTGGAAATGTTTCACTATAATTAAAGGTATTTTCATGAGACAGCGTCCCGTGCCATAGCCGTGAGATTTAAAGCATGATGGCTTGGTGCAGAGCTTGGGGACTTGCGCTGGTTCGTGTCCCCACGAGGGAAGAAGTTTTCTAATTGAATTTCGCCCAGTATGGGAAAATTTGTGAGGAATTCGGGTAGCTACAAATAGTAGCGACTACAGGATATAAAATCAGATATAACGGCTGGGAATTTTACATTCTGACCATATATCACTCCTATACCGGCTGGATAATCATAAATCACTGTGATTAACACATGTGGATGTGAGGCCAGCAGCCGGATGATAGTCTATGACCTTTCAGACCTGTCATGGCCTTTTCATGAGAAAACATGACTTCGGCAGACTGCTTTACTTATAGGCTATGGTGTATTCTTGCATTGTGTATTGAGAGAAGACAGAGTGTATGTTTGTATTTGTGTAATGTAAAGCATAATGTATGAATGACTATGATTACAGAAGAGGAAAGGTAAAACTCGGTGTCGGAATTTAGTCTATTCCTATCGAAAATTACACTGGTCAACATGATTTTGGTCTCATGAGTACCAATAGTTGTACTTAGTGCAGTTTTTTTATCGTGGTTTCAAATATGTATTCGGAATTTATCCATCACCCACAGTTTTTTATTTCAGTTTTAATTAATGGATATGAATAATTATGTTTTAATAAACGTTTTTTCCTCCATTTGTCCACTGTAAAATAAACCAAATGAGCCAACTCAGGAGATTTCAAGGCAAATGGAATCCTAATATGCTGGACGATTATTGTTGGACCATCAAGAGGGATGCTCCACAGGCGAAATATAGCAGAAAATCGTCATTTCTTACTATTTTAGGAGAGTCCGAATTTTCGAATATTGTGTAGTTTCGAATGTAGTAAATATTAAAGTGTTTGAAATTATAAATTCCTGTCTCTCGGAAACCTTGCGTGATGGAGAAAACTCGATATCATACTTGAATTCATGAGAAAAAAATACTATCAGAATCGCATATTTTTCTTTCTCAGACAAAAAAAAAAGTCACTTTTTTGTTGCTCAGTGTTACCAAGGGAACAACCAGGCTCAACTGCCATTCTACAGAGGAATCTCTATTAACAGTCTCCCATGCATTTTCAACATATGTACTGCGAAGATAAGAACCTAGAGCACAATCTATCGATTAAAAATTATACATCACCACCCTCCTGGCATCACGATGAATATTTTACAATCAAATTAATTTTACAATTTAAATACTCAACCCCGCCGAATATCAAACCCGAGCTCACTACTCAGGAAGCAGGTAAGGTACCATCTGTTTCAGACTCGAAAGGCTGTTACAGTCTACAAAAAGAAATTCCAAGTATCTCTTCCTAGACCGTATTTTGCGTGGTGTAACATATTTTTGAACGAACAAGACATTGGGAACAGAGTAGCGGCGTTATAACTGTTCAATCAAGTTAGAGAAAATGCTAATCTATATACAGTTCTTGCTATCAACTAGTAACAGAGCAAATACATTACTTTCAACTCTACAAAGCGATACTATCGGACGGATTCATCAAATTACGATACAGATGAAACATTTTCGCTTAATACAGGCTCTAAATATTTTCACGAAACAGACCCTTGAGTCCCTCGTCGAAGCCGAATTATCTAAATTCAAGAAAATATGCCTTGGCGTAGTCACGGAACATTCGCTGATTCAAGTCAAATGGGGGAAGAAACATTCTCATGAAATTGCAGCCCCTGTTGGACCACCCAATAACGTGAGGAATTTGAGTAGTTTCAATAGGTTGAGATTCCAGATTGAGAAAATAAGTTATGACGGTGAGTGAATCGATATGCCGACCACATGTTTACACTTTACTGGCGGTGTAAATGTCTCCCTCCATGGTTAACACATTTAGTTGTGATGCCAGACGGAAGGTAGAACAACGTCTGTCGCACCATGTAGTTTAGTTAGACATTTTAACTTCGGAGGGTTATCAGTTTGTTTTCCTTCCATCCAAAATTCATTTTGACACATTAATGTCTTCTCCTATACTCTTCTGAAGTTAATATAAGAAATCGGTCAACAGAGAACATCTCAAGAAGATGAAATAAGAAAAATATATAGAACACAGGTTGATTGGCGAATGAAAGAAACAAACAAGGTAAATGTCATTATATTCTCCTTTCTGCTAAGGACCAAGTTTGTTCATTTGATCGTATCAAAACCTCCTTTATTGACAAGAGAAGTAGATTTAATTACAATAGTTGTTTCCCTGGTAAAATAAATTTCAGAAAACTCCAAAGACATTACTTACAGTAAACATACCTTTAAAACGAGAATTTTATTGTAGATAAGTACACTATCGTATAAGTGAAAGAATTTAAATATCTAGTGACAGAAGAAAATAAAATTGTCCTAGAAATTAATAATACACTAATATACCAGCTAAAATTTATATTTTGAACTCACTCTTCAAACACTATATATATATATATATATATATATATATATATATATCTGCCACTGCTGTGGTCTCGAGGTACCTTGCGGCCTTGTCACGCAGCGGGCCTGGGTTCGATTCCTGGTCGGGACAGGCTCCTGGGAGAGGTTTTTTCCCGGGATTTTTCCTCAGATGTAAGACAAATGTCAGGAAGCTTAGGGTCCAACGGTCCCCGAAAATCATCCGACCATCATCATCATCATCATCCTTACCATAATCATCATCATCCTTCATCGATGTGGAAAGCAACGGGAAGCTACCATACCTAGAATTCCCCGGTAAAGCTGAAAAGCATAGCATCAAAATGCTATGATTGAGTGAAAAACCCTGCCCTCGGGTAGAATTACGATGGATGGATGTATATATATATATATATATAAAGTTCCGGGTTCGAATCCCGTCCAGGCATTTATTTTTCTTATCATTCCATATATATATATATATATATAACACTTCTGAGATATATAGTTAATTATGACACTGAGTACTGGGTACTGATCAAGATGCAAGAAAACATATTTAAAATGTCCGAAAGAACATTTTAGGGATAATTTTTGGTCTAGTGTGTAAAAATGGTATTTGGCGCTTAGAGTGTATTACAGATTCATGTTGTAAAGTAACTTTACATAAAATCGATGGCGAATGGAAAGCCGGAAGACGGATTGTGGATAATGTGGAACAGGATCTCCGTAACGGGAGTGAATGCATGGAGCAAGAAGGCAGAATAAACAGGAGAATGGAGGCGTACAGTCGGGGCAGACAAGAACTCCAACAGGCTTTTATAGCCTGTCGATGACGATGATGATGATTACAAATAACTGATTTTCTAATATAGCCTAACTTACGACCAGTGGCGGTTCCTGTCTGAAATAACTGGCGATTCACTAATCGTAAAATTAACTTTATTTAAAGCTAATTTAACAGTGTGAATAAACATTTGAAAGTAACAATTAAATGCCATTGGCAAAACTTAAATATATTTTTCTCGTGATAACAATACTCAGAACACGTGATATTCGGATTAGCTCGTTATTTTCCGCCAGAATTCATATATTTTTTTTTTATTTTTGCAGGATGTTCTATCAGAGACAAGATACATGAAAATAAGCAGTCCTTCCCCTCGCTTCTCTAGTTCTTCCAAGCTGGGAAACTGATTTCAGAGGGTTCATAGAGAGAAAATGCACCTCTGCACATTCAAACGATCTAGGTATTTATGTAACTTTGTAAAAATTGGACATATGCACTGTTTGTTATTACAATTAATCACCGTATTAAAAATGAGAATTTTTCGCGAGTTTTAATGTATCTTTGAACGCATACGATGCATCGCCCCTGCTAAGGCAAGGGCACCTTTCTCCAAGCAGGGTTGAACTTAGTTGAAATTAATCTCCCAAGGGAACTGACAACCTTTGCATGTCTAAACCTATCTTTAATTTTTTTATGTACTTAGGCCATGTTCCAAAAATTATCTGTCACTTTTAATTGCAAGCCACTAAAATACAGCGCCAAATCTCTCATTTAAACTACTGTGAAGCGATAGAACTCCTAACTTGATGTGTTGGAAAACCCCATAGCCTGCCGTCCGCGCCGGGTCATGTCACATTCCACTCCGCTTTATTGAAGCAAGAAGTCCTTCTGCTTCGTACATTAGGTTCCTATTGCTGGATTCTGGCTTCGATGCCTGTGCCTTGCAGTTAAAAGCGGCAGACAATCTTCAGACACGGCCTTTATACATCACAACGCTTCTCTGGGAGAAATTTCATGGTCGGTTTCAGCATGCAACGTTTGACAGTTCTCTAGTCAAAATATATATGTTAATATAATTGAATTCTATATTCAAGCCACAGTTAGTCCACAAACATTCAAGACTAAAAGTGTATAAAACACTGGCTCTTCCAACTCTTTTGTGTGGTAGCGAAGTATGAACGTTGAAATACAAAGACAAAGGATATACAAAGACTTAGATCTGCTGAAATGAGATATCTTCGGAGGACTGCAGGATACACACTACTAGATCACAAAAAATGAAGACATCTTATAAGAATTACACATGGAATCTTTAGAAAACAAAATTTCTGATTATAAGTCAAGATGGATGCAACGTGTCCATCGAATGGAAGATCACAGGATACCCAAACAAATGTTAAAATATCAACCTGCAGGAAGAAGAAGATCAGGACGTCCACTCAAAAACTTTTGGATGGTGTTTATGTTGAGGCCGAAACAGGTCAACAAATGGCCTAAATTCGTGAATGTACTATGATGATATAACTGAATTTTTTCCAATATTGGTTTAGTCTAAAACTCAAATTATAATTCTTAAACCCTCAAGATGGTCGGTTAATCAGAGCTTTAATTATTAAAGTATACTAATTATTATTTTGTTTGTTTGTTATTAATCTGAAAATAAGATACCCACGATACAAAGAGCATCGGAAGATTATATTTAAATTCTAAATTAATCCCAGATTATTTTTTTATTTCAACTAGAATTGACTTTTCCTTTTTGGTTTACCTCTTACACGGAGATTAAACTTAAACCGTCAAGATATAGTTTTAATTAAATCATGTTAGAGTTTATTTTGTTTATTTGTAACTACATCTACAATACTAAGAGCACTGGAATATAATACTAATATTATTAACAAACTTGATGAAGATTTTACATAGGAATATTAAGGTAAGAATAGAAAAAAGGAAATTTCTTTAATATACTTCTCATCATCATCATAATTGGCTCGACAGCCCCATGTGGGCCTTGGCCGCCTTCAGAAACCTATGCCAGACTTGCCTGTTCTGCGCTTCATTCTTCCAGTTTTTTATTTTTAAAATTTTTAATGTCTTCAATTATACCATCCTCCCATCTTAATTTAGGTCTTCCAACTTTTCTGGCCAATAGTGGTTGTTCGTTGTAAATTCTTTTTGTAATCCTTTTGTTGTCCATGCGAATAATGTGTCCAGCCCATGTCAATCTATTAACTTTAACAAAATTCAAAATATCTGGCTGATTGTACAATTTATACAATTCATTATTGTATATCTTTCTCCATGCATTATTTTCTTTCTCGGCACCAAAAATGGATCTCAGTATCTTCCTTTCAAAACGCCCTAATAATTCCTCATCAGATTTCAAAATGGTCCAAGTTTCTGATGCGTAAGTTCCTCTTTAATTCCTTATCTCCCATTATTATTAAATTAACAATAAGAATCAAAGTGTAATTATTATCAATACAAAATTTGTATACATTAATCTCAATTTATCATAAGTAATGTTACGAGTGATTTCCAATTTATCTAGAGGTTTTTAAAATCAAGAGTGCCAATTGTTAGGACTATTTAACGAATACAATTAAGCTGTTTACTCAAAAATCATTATTTAAATATAGTTATTTAAAATATTTATATATTTAATGTAAACGGTGATGTTTGAAAACAAATGAGAAATGTTTTGTTATGTTTCATTTGTTCATGCACTGCAACTTGATCATACGATTTATTGCCAAATAGGATCGCAATATTGTAAGAACGCACCATAGTGGAGACAAAATGAAACACGTCAAACTGTATATTAGCCTATAACCAACATTATAGGTTATTAATTATTTTTTAAGAAACAACTCAGTAAAATCATTATTTAAAAACACAATTATTGATCACACAATTACCAAACGTATAGTTCGAAGGAATCTGTTCATTATTTGCTATATTCAACGAATTTGTGGGGAGTAAGTCACTGCAAAATAATGCTCTGACCTGCTCAGAATATTAAAAGGAAGTAGCTTCCTGTATTTTGATAATTAGGATATTCTGATGCACTCGAAAATCCGAAAAAATGCACGAATTTTCCGAAAAATGGCTTAAAAAATCGAAAATTTTGCACGATAAATAGCGAGGTGAAACACGACAGTCATTGGTTGTAAAACAAAACTCTTTGAAACATGATTGGTCATTGACTCCTATTTGGGGCATGAGTTAAATGGTCTTTATAAAAATATAAAAACAACAGCCAACATTATCGTACTTTTATTTGGTGCAGAATAAGTTGTCGACCTCTGTCTCGGGATCGCGTCACTGCCTCTTGAGCAAGTGGCTCGAATTTGATCCCCTGTTTGGACAAGTTTCCTGTTTGACGGTTCTTTTCAGGTTTTTCCACACCTATAAGACAAATGTCTAAAAATGTTAGGGGCTAAACGTTCCCCGAATATCATGTAGCCATAACTATCACATTCTCCATGTTCAATATGAATGCGTCTTAAATATTCGTGTTTTTTTTTTTTTTTACATAGTAGAGACTTAAACATTTTCTTCCTACAGCTCTTAAAAGAATTTTAATCCAAACCTTAGTGATGCCGCATTTTTGACTACTGTGACGTTCTACTAACTGACATAAGAGACGGATTGTCGGACAAACTGCAGCGTGTCCATAATACGTGTATCAGATTCATATTTAATGTTCGAAAATACGATCACATTTCTCCATTATTCCACGAATTGTCATGGCTACATCTAAAAGAGAGAAGAAAATCGCACTGTCTAATTCTCTTATTTAAGATCCTACATACCTCGATTCCCAATTATTTATCATCCCGTTTCCAGTATCTATCCTCAAACCATAACTTAAACACAAGATCACAACATAGTCTCTTGCTTAATATACCGCAACATAGGACATCACATCACTCCATGTCATATACCTCTTCACTTCTCGCAACTGGAATTCCCTACCACAAGAAATAAGGGGCTGCCGGACATTGCCATATTTTAAAATAAATTTAAATTTATATTTGCTCTAACCTCGACTTCATTATTACCCAGTGTAAGGTATATATATTAATTGGTGTTTCTCGTATAATTTATCATATTTATATTATTATTATTATTATTATTATTATTATCGTATCATTATTGTTGTTACCCTATAAAATGTTGTTTGTACATGAAATTTACATTGCTACATTTATTGTATCTTTAACTGTTTATAATTAGTATAGTGTATATCTATATTTGTCAAATATTTATTTGTATTTGTGCTGGTTGAGTTGAAGAGAAGGCCTTATGGCCTTAACTCTGCCAGAATAAATAAAGTATTATTATTATTATTATTATTATTATTATTATTATTATTATTATTATATTATATTATTATTATTATTATTATTATCCTGGATTGCTGATAACTTCCTTCATCTCCTTATATGGTCAAAAATGTGTGCGTGATCCAAAGATTAA
Source organism: Diploptera punctata (assembly GCA_030220185.1). Taxonomy (NCBI): domain Eukaryota; kingdom Metazoa; phylum Arthropoda; class Insecta; order Blattodea; family Blaberidae; genus Diploptera; species Diploptera punctata. The sequence continues at coordinate 3,245,423 of JASPKZ010009808.1, read as the reverse complement.
AATTCCTCTCCCGGCAGGTCGTGCCACTGTAAGGTCAATATGACGCGGATCACGTAGAAGTACCCATAAGGTGAGAGGTTAAACAGCAATGGAGAAGAATAAGTAAATAATAATAGGTTTAAACTAAACCTGGGCTAAAATAATGCTGTAAAAGTGAAATTTAGTTTCATCCAAGTATCAAACGTAAACTGGTTATATTAAACGAAGTTTAATCAATTCTGGAGGAAGCAGTCCTAAGGGAACATATCAAATATCACTTACTGTTAGTGAATCAAAAAGAGATTAAGAACTATTTTTCATTTTGGACAGTTCAAATCACAACACATTTACATGTTAGATTTAGAATAAAACATTTTCTCTTTTACATTTCAAATGCAATCGCTGTTAATCAACATAAGTAACACTGACTGAGTGGTAACCTCGAACCCGAAGTTTCATGGCCGCGCGGACATAAGTTCTCCAAATATGTCATGAAAACTTCTTGTAAGAAAACAATAGGGAATTTCCCAGTAGGTAGGGGAAAAATAAGGCGGAAAAAAGACATTAAGCATGATTTGAGGGAGGTGAATTGCACAGGGAATGATTGGAAAATATTACGTAAATAGTCAACATTAATAGAATTCATGATAAAGTTCCGTTGATGTATTATTCAAAATTAGAGTATATAATTATGAAATATTTACCTAAAAAGGCCCGTCTCCTCAACTTAAAGATTATCAATTACACTGGTCAACATGATATTTGTCTCATGAGTACCAATAGTTGTACTTAATGCAGTTTTTTTTATCGTGTTTTCAAATATATATTCGGAATATCTCCATCACCCACAGTTTTTTATTTCAATTTCAATTAATGGATTTAAATATTATTTTTTAACAAACATTTTTTCGTCCATTTATCCACTGTAAAATAAAACCAAATGAGCTAACTCAAATGATTTCAGCTATGGAAAAGAGATATAAAGGCAAATGGAATCCTAATATGCTGGCCGATTATTGTTGGATCATCAAGAGGGATGTTCCACAGGCGAAATATAGCAGAAAATAGTCATTTCTTACTTTCTAGGTGAGTCTGAATGTTCGAAAATTGTGTAGTTACGAATGTAGAAAATATTAAAGTTTTTGAAATTATAAATTCCTGTCTCTCGGAAATCTTGCGTGATGGAGAAAACCCGATATCATATTTGAATTCAAGAGAAAAAATACTATCAGAATCACATACTTTCTTTTTGAGACAAAAGTTTTTTTTTGTTGCTCAATGTTATCTGTAGCGCTTTCGGGACCAGTTCCATCAAGTCCCGAAAGCGCTAGAGATAATTAATAATCTTTATGTCGAGGAGACGGACCTTTTAGGTAAATATTTCATAATTTTATATTTTAATTACGTAAATAGAGTAAAAACCGAATGATATTAGTGTTTATTTCGCTGAGGTGAATAGTGCATTACCGATTACGTTTAATTCTAAGTTAGATTAGATTCGATTTATTTACCCTGGTGGAGTTACGGCCATGTGGCCTTCTCTTCCACTCACTAGGACAAACATATATTACATCAGAATATAACAATCTCAATTAACTCTAATATTAAATACCAAATAAAAATTTGATCAAAAAGATAATGTCTATTATATTACGATCTATAATGCAACCAGGTGAATTAGTTAAAATTAAGACTAAAACTAATAATAAAATGTATACAAGCAAGACATATTAAATTGTCCCTGTCTAATGTATATAAAACAACAAAGAAAAATAATGAGATATAGAAAACTAATTTTACGATTATACAATATGTAAAACAAAACAAAAGAAAATATTTGTTAATCTTAATATTATTTTCATAAATAATTAAATTTATTAATTGTTAAAAGAATACTATCAGTGAGGTGTATAAGTTAGTTTGTTATTAAATAATTATTTAGTTTGTTTTTGAAGGATGTTATAGTTTGACAGTCTCTGACATAGGGCGGAAGGGAATTCCATGTTTTGGTAAGTGAGACCGTAAAATATAATGAATAATATACAGTGTGATGAGGAGGGATACAAAGGGCAATGTGCTGATGGGATCGAGTGTCAAGATTATGTGTGTCGGATAGTCTGATGAAGCGGCGTGATAAATAATTAGGCGATGATGTGTGAAGTATTTTATAGAGAAGGGATAAGGAATGGACAGTTCTACGATCTCTCAGACGAAGCCACGATAATTGTTCCAGGGACGGTGTACCATGGTCAAATTTGCGAATACCACAAATAAAACGTGCGCAAGACTGATGAACACAGTTAGCCATGTAGTGGGATTAGAAAATATATAAAAATGTCAAAAATTATCTAGATTAGTCCCGAATCCATAGTTTATTTTAGCGAAGTCTATGTTCAAGTTAAGTCTCCCATCGGCATGTGGAAGAGTGAGAAGGGATGAAAAAGGAAATAATACAAATTATCTAGTTTATCCATGAACATATACTTGTCATCGGCATGAAATAATTATTACAACTAAAGGGAAATATGTATGCCTAAATCGGGGTTTGATTCCAGGATCTCCAGCTTTACGCGCTGTCACTCTTCCTTTGAGTTACCTACCCGGGCATCTTGGACAGATATGAATTCTTCTTGGTTTAAAACTCCGTGTAATATTTATAAGTAACTAAGTGGCAAGCACTATCGAACTCGTAGGTTCATGGCCGCGAGGACATAAGCTTTCCACACATCTTTATCCTGAGCTAATGTTTTCCAATCATTCCCTGTATAATTACTTAGCTCAAATCACGATTAGTCATTTTTCCACTTCATTCTTGATCTACCAACTGGGCGCTTTCCCTCTTGTTTTCCTATAAGAAGCTTCCATTCTTCATTCGTGCCACAGGTCATACCCATTGAATCTAGGAGATTTAACTGTTCTTACTATATCTGGTTTCTCATAAAGACCATGTAGTCTTCTCCATTCGCCCGTCTGTTCATCTGTGAACACTATTCACATTATAGTAAAGACTTCTTCCACCAAGAAGACATTGTGACGGAATTTTTTCCGTGTCATTTCAGCTTATTACGAATATAACATTGATATTTAAAAAATTCATTACAATGCCTTGTTGGTGGAATCAGTCCTTACTGTAATGTGAATAGTTTTCACTACTCAAAGGATACACAGAGTTTCAAAGTGGGAAATAAACATGTCTGACCATGAATGCCTGGGTAGCTCAAAGGAAGAGAGCCAGGAGGCAAAGCTGGAGATCCTGGATTCAAACCCGTGCTCAGGCATACATTTTTCTCTTCAGTTATATCAATGACAATCATAAATTCTTATGCCTTGGCTAAGTTACTCGTGGTAGAGAATTAATAAGTGTGAAAATGAATAGGGACACTGGTACTGAAATGGCAAACTTTTGTAAATTAGTGTATTTCTTAGAAGGAGAACTGGAAGAACTCATTTCAAAGTACAAAGGGGTCTTGATGGTTTACTGTACATTAGTTGATTTATTAGGTGGGCTGTAATTAAACTTGCAACACAATATCCATCTTGTGCTGACCGTCGTCAGCAAAACAATGTTTCCAAGTTCATACAAACTAATTAACACGAGCTTACAATTATACGTATAGCACTGAACAAAAATAACTATGACATGTCCTTCACTTATAAAAGTGTTACAGCAAAAATTACTTATAAAAAATGTCGTTACACCAAGCTTTAAATTACCCTACAAAACTAATTTACCTTGAATTCTGCGAGCAAAATATTTAATATATTTTAAAGCACATATTGCTTACTTATTTTCACAAAAACAGAAATGAATTTAAACATAACCATTCATGTTTTTACAGCATCAGACAAGTATTACTTTCTTGCTTCATGTACCCAATTTCTACACAACTGCTAGATCTATACATAGCGTAGTAAATATTTTCAAATTATTCTTCTTCTTCTACTTCATGAAATTAGGCCTTTTGGCCTGTTTTCACATTAAATGGGATTTAATGAATCTTCTCATCTAGTAAATGGGCGTCCAACATTCCTATGTCCTATCGGTTTGTATTTTAATAACAGCAGAGGGATTCTATCTCTAGGCATTCTTTTGACACGTTCATACCAGTTGTTCCTCATATTGTCGACTCTATTTGTTAAATTAAAACTATTTAAGTCTTTTCTATATATTTATTTCTTTTTCTGTCCAAAATTGTCATATCTGCTACTGAACGTAAGAACTTCATTTCTGCAGTTTCAATTTTCAAATTATATAATGAATTCATTAGATTAAATATTTTAAAATGATAAATATTAGTCTATCTTGGTTTATCTTGTATGGCATTTCTTTATTTTTCTCAGTTTGATATTAATCTATTCTATATTACTGTATTTTGTTTGCTTCCTTCTCCTCTTCTTCGTCTCCATCGAATTTTGACCTCTCATCTTATACGTACACTCCGTCCAGGCCTTACAGTGGCACTACCTATCAGGAAAGGGAATTTAAACTATGTATCACACAGTTTTGACCTCTCAAAGATATGTAGAGTCTCCCTGTATGAGTGATCAGCCCAATCCATCGCTTCCACTGAGAAACACACCAACAGATTCATATTAAACATGGCATATACGATAATAATGGCCAGACGATGTTCGGGACACGTTTGGACCTTGAAATTTTTTTTGACATTTGTCTTATAGAACAACCGTCCAGAAAAATATCCCAGGCCGAGGATCGAACCCGTGCAGCTCTTTTGACAAGTCCTATTCTCACGTACTTGTTGTGACTCTATTGTTATTTAACAATGTAGCAGACAGGAAAGGTCATAGGTGAGTACCCAAAACCTTAAAACTAGGTCCCCTCAGCGAAGGGAGCATATCCATATAGAAAATGAATAGGCTGAGTCCAGAAGTATAAAGGTGGCAGCCTCACCACTGATCTTACCCAGCTCTAGACTCGTAATCTATTAAGGGAATATTTTTTAAGTTACTGGAAGTCTCAAAAAGAAAAAAAATGGCAAGAGAGGCACAGCAATTCAAATATGCAACGTGGAACATTAGAGACTCAGAAGAAGAAAAAATGAAATGGATAGTTAAGGACATATGAGGGAAGAAGTGGCAAAATCATAATACCTAGGAATGAGGTGCAGAGAGAAATTAAACATAGGCTCAAGTCTGGGAAATGTATCCTATTAAGGACTCTTGTCATCCCAACTTCTCTCAAAAACCGAACAATAAAAATATATAAAACGAATCATTAATTGAATACAAAAGAAAAAGCGCAATAGTTCGTAGATAAGTTAGAAAAACTAAAAGAAGAATGTGGGATAAATATATAAGTGATATCGAATACGACGTACATGGAAAACAAGAAAAGGCATACAAAATTATGAAACATTTAAATAATGAAACAAGAGATACACTTAAATTAAATAACATTTCAGAAGAAAAATGGATAGAATACTATCAAGAATTATGGAAAAAAAAAATCAGAAGAAAATGAAGAAGAAATAATACAAGCAGATGAACACGTAGATTTAATAACCATAGAGGGATTAATAACTTCTATTGATCATTTCCATAACAAAAAGACACCGGGTATCGATAATATGAACATAGAATTAATTAAATATGCATCGTTTTCTCTAAAGGTTCGTCTACCAGATTTTATAAATATATGTTGGAAATTTGGATATATACCCGAAGAATGGAAAATCGCCAAAATATACCCTATATATAAAAAAGGAAACAGACAAGATTTTTCTAATTATAGAGGAATAAGTATATTGAATATGTGCTATAAAATTTATGCCAATATTCTAAAAAACCGCTTAAACATAATTATAATATCATATTGGATGTTCAAAATGGATTGAGAAAGGGAAGATCCTGTTCCGACTGTATAATCACAATGACTCAATTATTTGAAAAGCATATAGAATTTAACATCCCAACATATATAGGATTTATAGACTATGAAAAAACTTTTGATATAGTAAATATAAATAAATTATGGGATATAATGACAAATAAAGGTATTCCACAACATTTGATTATGGCTATTCAAAATGTATATGTAAATAATAAAATTGTAATAGACAGGGGTTTTAAATCTAAACATCAAAAAATGGTAACAATACATCGTGGTGTCAGACAAGGGTGTCCTTTATCACCTTCTCTTTTTAATTTATATATAGATGAAGTTATGTTAAAGTGGCAGATTAATTTAAATAAAAATTTTAAAATAAATAATAAACTGTTGGATACAATATTACGTATTTGCTGATGAACAAGTAGTGATTTCCAGTTTAGAAGATAATCTACAAAGAGCTATTTTTAATTTGGAAAAAATAAGTGCCAATTACAATTTTAAAATTTCAAAGACTAAAACTAAAATTTTAGCATTTAAAGGACATGATACCTTAAGAGCAAAAATAGTAATTGATAATACAATTTTAGAGCAGGTGAACAGTTTTAAATATCTAGGTTTCAATTTATCATATGTTAAAATTGAAGATATTAATGACAAAATAAATAAATTTAATCTAATGTGTGGCACTATTAAAAGAACCCTTAAAAACACAAGAAAAGAAACAAAAATTAAATTTTATAAAGTAATGGCTGCTTCTGTATTGATGTATGGATCAGAATGTTGGACGATCACTAAAAGACAAGAACAAAGATTGGAAGCAGCTGAGATGCGATTTTTAAGAAATATAGCAGGATATACTCTGCTGGATAAGAAAAGAAATGAAGATATAAGAAAGGAACTAAATATTTTAAAACTTACAGACCGAATAATTAAATATAGGAACGACTCGAAAGAACATATTGATATAATGCCAGAAGGAATATTTCCAAAATTATTGCTAAAATATAAACCGTGCGGAAGAAGAAATGTTGGTCGCCCACACAGAAGATGGTCTGAACAATTTTAACAATTCTAGCTTTCATGAAACCGGAACGAGCCAACAGGCTTAATCCCTGGATGATGATGATTATTCTTCCAGTTACATTATCTGGATGCTAAACTTGGTCTCTCATTTTAACGAGGAGAAAAGCTTACAATATTAAAGTTATTAGGAAACATTTTGGATCACAGAGAGACGAATAGACTGGTGAATGGAAAAACTGCATACCTGTGAGCTACATCATCTTTATGGAGAGTTAAAGTAATAAGAAAAGTCAAACATCATATTGTGCGATGGGGAGGATATGTGAAATGAATGAGGGATGAAAAGGGGGCATATAAACTTCTTATAGGAAACCAGAGGGAAAGTTCTCAGCAGGTGGTTCAAGAATGAGGCGGAAGAATAACATTAACAATGATATGACGGAAATTAATTATATAGGGAATTATTGAAAATATTTAGCTCTGGATAGGATGTATGAGAACTTGTGTTCGCGCGGCCATGAACCTCTGGATTCGACAGTGCCAATGAATCCTATGCATTCTGTATATCGGGATCATGGCAGCTTTTGCCCTTTTACTCTACGTGAAGCTTATGTCCTAGCTGAGTTGGCCATAGGATAATCATAGTAGCCTATAACATAGATTTAAATATAAAGTTGTTCAAAGAATACACGGGGAAGGAAAGAGTTTAAACAAATATGAATTACAAAAGTATCAATCGAAATAATAATAATAATAATAATAATAATAATAATAATAATAATAATAATAATAATAATAATAATAATAAACTCCACCATTGCCGGTCCCAACTCCGGATGAGAAAGGAGGAGGTAGTCACTTCAGGATGTGATGATGCAAACTGTATGGGTAGGAAACTAGAGGAAGAATACTCAAGATGGGGTTTAACAATTAATTGTAATAAAACAGAAAATTTGAATACAGCTCTTTCCGAGGAATTAGAAATAAATGGAACAAATGTTAAAACAGCACTATGGAACAAATATTTGTATTGACCCTCAGTTGACAAAAAATAAGACATTTTTTCAAATAAACCAAGGAGTACGACAAGGGTGTTCACTCTCGCCTATATTATTTAATATTTATATAGACGATATCCTAAAAGAATGGAAGAAGGTTTTAACTAATGAAGGAATATTAATTGATAATAAAGATAAAATAAATGCTTTATTATTCGCTGACGATGTTGTACTTTTAGCAGAATCTGAAAATGAGCTCCAAATGTTAGCATATAAATTTAAATTAATAGCCAATAAATATAATTGTAAAATATCAATAAATAAGTCAAACGTAATGGCATTTATTGGTAAAAATGGAATTAGATCAAAAATTGTACTGGATAACAAAATAATAGAACAAGTATCACATTTCCAATATTTAGGATGTGATATGACTTATAGAGAAAATAAAGATATAGAAAATAAAGTAAATAAATATCAGGCTATTTGTGGAACCATAAAAAGAACCTTAGGTCGGAAAACAAGGAAAGATACGAAACTTAAATTATATAAAACAATGGCTGTTCCTTTGTTGTTGTATGGAAGTGAAAATTGGATAATGAAATCAAGGGATAAAAGCAGGATACAGACTGTGGAAATGCTGTTTTTACGTAATGTGAAAGGATGCACAAGAGCGGATAGAATAAAGAATGAAACTATACGAGAATAATTAAATATATATATAAAATTGAAGATAAAATCAGCGAAAATAATAAGAAATGGACAGAACACTTAACGAGAATGAACAACGAAAGAATACCAAAAAGAACCTTCCTGTATAATCCCAGAGGAACAAGAGATGTTGGCCGACCACGTAGAAGATGGACTCCACTTTTAACTTCGCCGGAACAGGCTGCATAGCCTAAACCTTGTAGTAGAAGAAGAAGAAGAAGAAGAAGAAGATTATTAAAACAGTGGAATAGTTTAAATATTTGGAATCAATAATTCAAAGAGATGGATCATCAGAATTAGACATAAAAATAATAATAATGGAGAAAAAGAAAGTTATTGGCACAGGCCTATTAAATTATATTTTATGGAGTAGGAATATATTCAAGAGGACTAAATTATTAATATATAACACAATTATGAAACATTTTTGATTATATCGTGCGGAAACATGGATGCTGAAGCAAAAAACACAGAAATAAATTATTAGTAACAAAAATTGACCTTTTAAGAAGGTCGGCCAGAATATCAAAATTAGACAAAATAAAAAAATAATACAATAAGATAAATTATGTATACAAAAAAAGGGTATTGTACATGAGATGGAAGAAATCCAACTAAGATGATATGGGCATATAACGAGTAGAAGGGACACAGAAACAAACAAAGAAGTATTGAGATGGATACCTCCTGAAAAAGCAAAACGTCGTAGACCAAAGCCAACGCGAATAAAGGGAACTCAAGACAACATGAAGAAGAGAAATATGACAGAAGCAGACACGCAAGACCAGGAAGTGTGGAAGAAAAAAATTGTATATTTTGTTTGAGGATACCTGTGTATATAACACAAACAATCCTGAAATAATAAAAAACAATATATAAGACACATAAGAATGAATAAATATATGCAGTAAACATTGTTTTTGAGGCAATCCTCTAATAATAGAGTCTCAAAAAATATTCCTGACTATTTAACTCATGCCACAAATGGGAGTCAATGACCAATCACGTTTCAATGATTTCTGTTTTACAACCAATCAGAGTCGTGTTTCACCAAAATATTTATCAGTGTTATAATTACCATATTAAAGAAAGCTCCTCCTTACAATATTGTGTTCCTTTGGCAATAAATAGTATGATCTGGTTGCAGTGATAAACAAAAGAAGCAGTAGAAGCGTACCTATCGTTTCTCATTTGTTTTCAAACATCGCCGTTTACATTAAATATATAACGATTTTAAAATGACTATAGTTAAATAATGATTTGTGAGTAAACAGCTTAAATTTATTCGTTAAATAGTCCTAACAAATGCCACTCTTGATTTCCAAATTCTCTAGATAAATTCACTCCTCACTTCGTGAGTCGTGAATTTATCGATAATTTGGAAATCACTCGTGGCATTACTTATGATAATTAGGAAGAAGGGCTGGCTGTCTTTAAGGAAAAGAGACCGGATAACGGATTTCGCTCAGTAACTCTACAGAAGTTATGCTGAATGATAAAAAAAAAAGAAAATAAAACAAGGAAATTAAATAAAAACTCACACTTCCCCTGAATAATGAAGTTGTTGCTATAATCTCGTTAGAGATGTTTGATTTCGACAAAAATTGACATCACACAAAGAGAAAGATAGAGGTCGCATTTTTATTCAATTTTTAACGAGAAACAATCTCTACTCATTATGAAAGTCAGTTAATAACAAATGAAGCTGATTGAATCAGTACAGATCAGTTGGGATACTTTATCTCTTCTAAATTAGTTTAGCCTTAATATATTTAAGTTAGTTTTTAGAAAGTGTAAGCACTATATGGACTGATATAATTGTCATTAATAGACTCAAGAAGATTTTCGGGCTCGTTAAAGAACACCAAGCCTAAATTAATACCTCCGAGTAAAATTTAACCGAATTTTCTCATGATATCTCAGTTGCCTACTAGAAGTTTCATTGAGGCGATGTGCTGACCACATTTTGGCCCCGAAATTGAAAATTTTGCAATTAAATTAAATTAATTTAAAAATTAAAATTTTCAACCCTGCCGAGTAGGATTATTATTATTATTATTATTATTATTATTATTATTATTATTATTATTATTATTATTATTATTATTATTATTACATGTACCATAATTATGTAGAGGTTAAGTTTCTTGCCTCTAATACCCGATGGGTCGATGGATTTTTTTTTAGGATGGAATATCCAAGAGCCAAGTATTTCGGTCTCGTAAAAGAAACTCAACTCTAAATTAAAGTATCTGAGTAAAATTGTATTGGTCATTCCCAGGCCTATAATACCATTAATTGCCTAATAGATGACTCTTTGAGACGATGAACTCACCAATTCTCACTCACTGATATCTGTAGGAAAATAAGTGTAACTAAATTAACTGAGATAAGTAATTCGTTAAGGGATCAGTCTTGCCCCACGTGGTGAGATACGGTATTCTACGTTATTATTACTAGTATTATTATTATTATTATTATTATTATTACTAAGAAGGGATAAAGTCAGAAACAGCACAGTATGGGAAGTTATACAAGTTAATACTACTACTACTACTACTACTACTACTACTACTACTACTAACAATAATAATAATAATAATAATAATAATAATAATAATAATAATAATAATGTTTTATTTGTTCTGGCAGAGTTAAGGCCGTAAGGCCTTCTCTTCCATTCAACCAACACAAATACATATAAATATTTGACAAATATAGATATACACTATACTAATTATAAACAGTTAAAGATATATTAAATATAGCAATGTAAATTTCATCTACAAATAACATTTTATACGATAATAATAATAATAATAATAATAATAATAATACTAACGATAATGATAATAATAATATAATAATGATAATAATAATAGTATAAATATGATAAATTATACGAGAAACACCAATTAATATATGTATCTTATACTGGGTAATGATGGAGTCGAGGTTACAGCAAATATAAATTTAGATTTCTTTCAAAAGATGCCAATGTCCGGCAGCCGCTTATTTCTTGTGGTAGGGAATTCCAATGGCGAGAAGTGAAGATAGTATATGACATGGATGTGATGTCCTATGTTGCGGTATATTAAGCAAGAGACTATGTTGTGATCTTGTGTTTAAGTTATAGTTTGAGGATATATACTGCAAACGTGCTACGAATACATAGATTATTTTAATAATTTCATAGATTATTTTAATTATTTCATATAAAAACAGCTAGTGAAATATAAAGCATTTTGACATATTATATTTCATGATAGTATTTTGACTTATGGCAGGACAAGGCTAACTGTAATATCTCTGCTTTTAGACTATAGGAATGTTAGTACAGTTAGTCATAGCTTGTAGGTGCAGAAGCTTAGTATAAAAACCTTGCAAAATAGCGGACTCGTGTCTTTTGAAGCCTGGGTGAAAATGGGTAAGTCTACATACCATTTCTTGTTAATTTATTTCAGGATTATTTGGAGTCAAGTATCTTAAATAGATTAATATTAAATTCAAAGTGAACAGATATAGTTTAACATGTAAGCTGTTCTAGATAATTATTAGTATGTAAATTAGGGTAGATTCGTAACCCCATATCTTCCTCTCTCTCGAAACTCAGGAAAGTTAGAATGTAGGTTTTCTTAATATAAGCTTAGATTAGTTATTTAGGGTTAGATTTACTTAAGGTTATTGTAATCATTTTACGATAGATATAAAATAGTTAAGTTAAGAATCCATTTATTTATGATCGAAAACACATATACCTTTATAACTAACATATCCACATACTAATGCTCGGCTAGTTTCATGGTAAGTATAGCGCTAAATCGTAAAGAACCTCATGCTACCAAAAATCCATGTCCCAAAGGTCCTTTAAGCCCTAAGAAAGCACTCATTTCTTAAAAAAACGAGATGATAAATAAATTGGGAGTCGAGGTATGCAAGATCTTAAATAAGAGAATTATACAGTGCGATTTTCTTCTCTCTTTTAGATGTAGCCATGACAATTCGTGGAATAATAGAGAAATGTGATCGTATTTTCGGGCATTAAATATGAATCTGATACACATATTATGGACACGCTGCAGTTTGTCCGACAATCCGTCACTTATGTCAGTTAGTAGAACGTCACAATTGTCAGAATGGCATCACTAAGGTTTGAATTAAAATTGTTTTAAGAGCTATAGGAAGAAAAATTTTGAGACGCTTTAGGGAATGCATTATGGAGATCTTTTTAGATGTTTGTTTTACTTGGGCATGCCAATTTAAATTAGAATCTAAGTAAAGTCCCAAGTTTTTAACGACGTCGGTATAAGGAATTTTTTCGTTATCTAATATGATGGCCGGCATATTGTCATTGTTTATTGAGTTTAATAGTCTTGGATGTCCGATAATTATTGCTTGCGTTTTGTTTAAATTTAGTTTTAGCCCATATTGTCTGGACCAGAATGATATATGTTTGAGGTCAGTGTTTACTTTGTCAACGTTTTCGTTAATTTCGTCAGGCCTAAAGTGTGTGTAGATCTGTAAGTCGTCGGCGTAAAGATGATGCTTGCAGTTTTGTAGTTTCTTTGTCACGTCATTAATAGCTATAAATTGAGAGGAGAAGAGGGGCGAGCACGCCGCCTTCAGGTACCCCTTTCGTCACCAAGCACCAGGAAGGAATGAGATTAATAACAGAAACTGATTGCTGACGATTAGTGAGGTAAGATCTAAACCAATCAGGGCAGTTTTCCGACAGATGTAGTGTCTTTAGTCTCGCTAGCATTAAGTCTATATCTACTGTGTCAAAGGCTTTGCTGTAGTCGAGTAGGACTATTGCGGTGAGTTTGCTTTTGTCTATTGAGTCTCTTATGTCCTCTACAATGTCGAGGTGTGCAGTACTTGTATGATGTCTCATTCTGATTGATGCTCATCAAGTAAGTCGTGTGTGGAGAGGTAGCCTGTTAAGTGTGAGTGTATTATATTTCCTTTGCTTTAGACAAACAGGGAAGAATACTAATTGGTCTATAATCATCGAGTGTTGTGGGAGTGTTTGATTTCGGTGTTCGACGAACTAGAGTCATTTTTAAGAGACTGGGATAGGTCTCGGTCATTATAGAGGCATTAAAAAAAACATTAGAAAAAATAGAAAAAATGCTTGAAATGGTATGGACACCTCATAAGAATGGAAGGTGGTATATTACCAAAGAAGATTCTTGATTGGAAAGCTAATGGAAGAAGTGGAAGAGGCAAACCTTGAGAACGTTGAATAGATGAAGTGAGAAGAAGTATGGAAGCTAGAGATTTGAGGCAAGAAGATGCTTTAGACAGGAACCTCTGGCGACAAATCAATTTGGATTGAAGGAGACAATGTATTGTGGAATATTCCTAATAAAACAATTATGACTGTCTGGTTAAATCGACGAGTACTTAAATCATTATGTTATTGACTAAGCTTTTTCTTCTTCTTAAACTTAACTTGTAGGATTTTCATCCTGTTTATTTCCAAAATCACTCCTCGGAGGAAGACGTACTGGATGTACATTCACTGTCTATCCATCTCTTGGCAGGTCTTCCTCTTGTTCTTCTCCCGTCCATTGGTCTATCTTCTTTAGCTCTTTTTTGCAAGCCGGTTTTCTTCCATTCTTTCTATATGACCCTTCCAATATTTTCGTCTATTGTGGCAAACGAAGAAGAAACTGATATAAATAAAGAATGGGAGGCTATAAGAGATACTATTAAATTGTCAGCATCAGAAAGCATTGGTTGTTTAAAAAAGAGGCAAAACAAGAAATGGTTCGATGAGGAATGTGCCGACATTGTAAAGAAAACAAAGCTAGCAAAAATGAAATTGTTACACGAGCCAAATGAGGTAAATTTAGAGCAATTGGGTAGTATTAGACGGGAAACCACCAAGTTACTAAAGAGTAAAAAGAGGGAATATTTGAGAGAGAAGATTAATGATCTTGAAATGAATGCAAAAAATAGGAACATTAGAGAATTATATCAGGGAATTAGCATAGAGAAGAAAGGGTTTCAGGCTAGAACAAACATAATTCGGAATGAAAATGGGGATATGATTGCAGAATCCAGGAATATATTAAATAGATGGAAAAGTTACTTTAATCAGCTATTAAATGTACATACAGAACAGGACATTGTGAAGGATAATTTACAGACGGCAGAAATGCTAGTCGCAGAGCCAAGTGCATTAGAGGTTGAAATGGCGATTGAAAAATTGAAGATACTTTTATCAGGTTCAGATGAGATCCCAGCAGAACTGATAAAATCAGGGGGAGAAAAATTGATGGACAAGATACGCTGGTTGCTTAGTATGATTTGGGAAAAAGAAGCTCTTCCAGATGAATGGAAGGAATCAATTATCGTACCAATTTATAAGAAAGGAGATAAAACTGATTGCAACAACTATAGGGGCATCTCATTACTTTCAACTTCGTACAAAATTCTAACAAATATATTAGTAAGCAGACTTACTCCCTATATTGATGACATTCTAGGAGATCATCAATGTGCATTTAGAAGAAACAGGTCTACAACAGATCAGATTTTTAGTATAAGACAGATTTTAGAAACGAAATGGGAATATAATGGTACTGTACATCAACTGTATGTAGACTTCAAAAAAAGCATATGATTCAATTAAGAGGGAGAAGTTATATAGTATCCTGCTGGAGTTCGGAATTCCTAAAAAGTTAGTTAGACTTATACGAATGTGTCTAAATGGCTCAAAGAGTAGGGTGCGTGTAGGCAAACAGTTTTCGGACACTTCTGAAATCCAGAATGGGCTGAAGCAAGGAGATGCACTATCTCCTCTACTATTAAATTTTCTAATAGAGCATGCCATTAAAACTTTAGAGAATGAGGGACGCTTACAACTCAATGGTATTAATAAGCTGTTAGTTTATGCTGATGATGTAGTATTGTTGGCCGATAGCGAGGAGATACTAAAGGGCAACACGCACACACTATTGAGTAACACTAAGAAATTGGGACTGGAAGTAAATATCAATAAAACTAAATATATGGTTACACGTAGAAATGCATTAAATAATGGAAATGTACAGCTAATGACAAATCAGGGAAATTTTGAGGAGGTGGCTGAATTCAAATACCTAGGAACAATAATCACAAGTAGGAATGAGATGCACAAAGAAATTAAACATAGGCTCAACTCTGGAAATGCATGCTATTATGCATTGCAGAGACTCTTGATGTCCCAACTCCTTTCAAAAAACGTTAAACTGAAAATATATAAAACTATTATTCTACCAGTTATATTATATGGGTGTGAAACATGGGCTCTTACTTTAAGAGAGGAAAGGAGATTACAAGTATTTGAGAATAAAGTACTTAGGAAAATTTCTGGACCAAAGAGAGATGAACAGACAGGTGAATGGAGAAGACTACATAACAATGAACTACATGGTCTTTATAGGAAGCCAGATATAATAAGAACAGTTAAGTCTCGTAGACTGCGATGGGCAGGACATGTTGCACGTATGGGGAATGGGAGACTTGCATGGAAGCTTCTTGTAGGAAAGCCAGAGAGAAAACGCCCTGTTGGTAGACCAAGAATGAGGTGGGAGAATAACATTAACTATGATTTGGGGGAGGTGGATTATACAGGAGATGATTGGAAAGCATTAGCTCAGGATAGGGATGTATGGAGAGCTTATGTCCATGCGGCCATGAACCTACGGGTTAGATAGTGTCAGTGAGTAAGTAATTTGTAATAAATTGGGTTATGTCTTGAATATGACTAAGCAAAATTCTATATTGTTCTGTGTATGGAAGTATATTCAATTGTCAGGTAGATTATGCTGAATAAAGTTAGTTACTTATTCGTTTATTTAAGATCTTAGAGTAACAAACATAATTTATCATTCTCGAAGGATTAGAAACTCGTGTTTAGGGATATTCAATAAAACAATAAAAACTATATATATATATATATATATATATATATATATATAACTAGGCTGTTGATAATAACTCTCTCTCTCTCTCTCTTTACCTTAGTTTAACCTCTCCCTTGTAAGTATATTTACGTGCTCCACAACACCCGGACCTGGATGAGAATCTGCTCAATGACAGGAACGCTGACAATACGAATAATGAAGACAGGACACAACATTCACTTACATATTCTACTGCAAAGCTATTATGATTTGTGTGATTGTGATTAAACATAGGCTCAATTCTGGAAATGCATGCTATTATGCATTACAGAGAATCTTGACTTCCCAACTCCTTTCAAAAAAACGTTAAACTGAAAATATATAAAACTATTATGCTACCAGGTATATTACATGGATGCGAAACATGGACTCTTACTTTAAGGGAGGAAAGGAGATTACGAGTATTTGAGAATAAAGTTCTTAGGAAAATGTTTGGACCAAAGAGAGATAGACAGACAGGTGAATGGAGAAAACTACATAACAGTGAACTACATGGTTTTATAGGAAGCCAGATATAATAAGAACAATTAAGTCTCGTAGACTACGACGGGCAGAACATGTGGCACGAATGGGGAATTAAAGACGTGCATGGAAGCTTCTTGTAGGAAAACCAGAAGGAAAACGCCCAGTTGGTAGACCCAGAATGTGGTGGGAGAATAACTATAATTTGAGGGAAAAAGATTACACAGGGAATGGTTAAAAAAAACATTAGCTCAAGAAATGGATGTATGGAGAGCTTATGTCTGCGCGGCCATGAACCTACGGGTTCGATAGTGCCAGTGAGTTAGTTAGTTAGTTAGTTAGTTATGATTGTGACGACCAGATTATTTTCGAAGACCATTTGGATTTAAATATTTCCAGACATTTGACTTATAAGTGAGCAAACCCGCCACCAAAAAAGAAAAAACTCGCCAAGGAAACTTACCCAGAAAGTGGACCGAAATTGGGCAATTGTCGTGGACTAATAAAAAGGGAGGGTGCAATGAGAAAGAACACTAACTATATGCTTGGTATAAGGAGCTGCAAGTCGACTGCAGTGGGTAGAGAAGTGTAGAGGAAGAGGATTGGGAAAGCCAGGGCTTGTTATGATAATTAGGCCTAATATAAAATTTGATAACATTACAATTTGCCGATGATCAACTGGTTTTAGCGCAAGACAAATTTGATATGGAATTCATGATAAAAAGGTTGAAAAACACATATGAAATTGGGGTCTCACAGTAAATTTACAAAAAAACAGAATATCTGGCAATAAATAGCAATGAAAGAGAAAATTTAATATTGGAAGAAGGAATCCAAATAAAGCAAGTGAAACAAACTAAATATTTGGGAATAATTATGGATAACATCGAAGGTATAGGAAAAGAGAACATAAAACATAGAATTGAATTGAGTAGCAAAATAATATCATCATTAAATTCCATACGTGGGATAAGCATATTTGGAAAGACACAAAAAAATATATTGGTAAAACATTGGTGGAATCTGTTGTGAGGTATGGACAATCAATAAGTACTACAAGAATAGACTAATAGCTCTAGAAATGGATTATTTACGAAGAAGTGCCAGAAAGTCTAAATTAGAACGTGTCACATAAAGGAAATTAGAAACATAATGGAAGCAGACGAAAGCATAATTGAAAGAATTGAGGAGAAGGAATTAAAGTGGTTAGGACATGTTTTAAGAATGGATGATGAGCGATGGCCCAAGCAACTATATGAATGGCATCCGAACAGAAAGAAGAAAAGAGGAAGACCAAGGTTAACTTGGAAGGAAAACATGAAGACAGTAATGCAAGCTAGAGGGCTAAGCATCGAAGATGCCCAAGACCGTAGGCTTTGGAGGTTTGGCAGGGGAAGACGGCAGCAGCTGTAAAAACCCGAAGATAGATAGATAAAATTTGTTGTTTCTTGATTTTTATTTGGGAATTTGAGTATTATATAGGTTACAGGGCCATGTGATAATGATGATCATGATGATGAATAACTTAGGTCTGCAAAATAAAACTTTTTGACAGCTGCTTCACATATGAAGCAAAGGAATGCAAATACAGGTTTTGCAGTATTGAGAAAAACAGGTATAAAATTAAAGTTTTATATGAAAATCATAGGTTATTAAAAATTATAACTTTAATTCTATATTTATTAATTAAATAAAAAAACTGTTAAAGTTTTATATGATTTTCATATTTATTTAAATACAAATTCGTTACATTTGTCTGAAGAAGGTACAAAGTACTGAAACAGCTGAAACGAATTTGTATTTAAATAAATATGAAAAGCATACAAAACTTTAACAGTTTTATTTTTATTTCATTAATGAAAGGATGGATTTTCATCAATTGGTTTCATTCTTTATCTCTCATAATGCATACACTTATATTTATTTTCGATTATATCAAATTATGCTTTAAGAATGTAAGTTTGGACCAAAATAATTTGTTTGCGAAAAAATCACATCCATTTGCTTTTAACCGCCTCACATGACAAGTGATTATGAATATTTCATTCAGTTAATGTTGATCAAAACAATGAATTCCGTTCTTCTCCATCACATCAGGACTTTTTACGAATCAAGAACAAACCGACTTGCAAAAATAGCTAAAGAAGATAGACCAATGGACGGGAGAAGAACAAGAGGAAGACCAGCCAAGACATGGATAGATAGTGAATGCACATCCAATACGTCTTTCTCCGAGGAATGATTTTGGAAATAATCAGGATGAAATCCTACAAATCATGATTAAGAAGAAGAAGAACAACAACAAACTAATCACATATTTTGTTCGAGAAATGTACATAGCTCAAGATTTCAAGGGATTCAAATTAAATTGTGAGGCTTTTATTATCCATAGTCTCATTTTAGTTAATTTTATATAGACCACGTCAGTGGAATCTTGCTTGTTTGGTCTGTAATGTTTGTCGCTTGTGTGTTTCCGTATTATCCCTACACAGCATCCTGCAGTAATTCGCAGTCCTTGATGCATTCCATCGCATTTGGTATCTCCTTTCCATTTCCCAAATATCCTGGTGGTATGTGTCTACTTGCTGCTCACTGACTGCCGCCAGGTTGTCGGGAAATGTATCCAAATGCGAAAAGAGAAAATGTAATTTCAGACTCATATTGCATCTCAAAGTTCTCAATTTCTGTAAAATCTTATTCACAATTTTAACTAAATCAGTATTTTTATTGTTTCATCATCATCATCATCCGGTATCATGACAGCTGCCGCCGTCTTCCGGTAACCAAACGCCATTCCTCTCTGTCAATCCATTGATCTTCCTCCAATCCTCTGATATTCATAGCCGCTTGTACACCGTTTTCTTCGGTCTTCCTCTCTTCCTCCTTTCCATTGGAATCCATGACAATTTTAGGCAATATTTGCTCTGACATTCTTTTGACATGGCCAAACCACTGTAATCGTTTCTCTCCTATAATGTCTATGATGTCCGGCTCCTCTTTCACACCCATAATTTCCCTTATTTCGTTATTTCGTATTCTATCCATTCTGGATTTTCCAGCTGATTTTCTTAAAACGTCCATTTTTGTATTTAAAATTCTTTTCATTTCCCTGGTAGGAATTTGCCAAACTTCAGCACCATATGTTAAAATGCTCTGAACTATGGTTTGATATATTTTTTATCTTGTCCACCGCTGTGGTCTCGAGGAAGCGTGCTGCCTTGTCACGCAGCGGGCCCGTGTTCGATCCCCGGTCGGGACAGTTTTCCTGGGTGAGATTTTAATCGGGGTTTTTCCTCACTTTTAAGACAAATGTCAGGAAAACTTTAAGGCCCAAACGGTCCCCGAAATCATATGGCCATCGCAATCATTATCATTCATATTCATCTTAGATTAAGCTTGGGATTAGGGACTCTCCTGGCGCAGCACTATAATCAGGACCACCCATCATATCATCGGGGCAACGTAACCTCGCCTTCCAGGCGCTCCAACCTCAGAAGTGGGTTACAAACACGCCATGCCAGGAGAGAACACCAGGAATGTCGAAAGACAACCTGGGGCATTCGAAAAAAAAATATTTTTTCTATTTTTGTAATATTTTTGCTCCATCAAACAGAGTTTAAAGCATTTATTGCTATTTTTATTGTTTCCATATAATTTATTTGAATGAATTCCAAGTATCTTTTTATATAGGAATCATATTATCTTTTTCAGATTGCCTATCTTTAATATGAGCTCTGATTTGACGGCCTACAAAAATTATTTCTTTTATTTTTGTATCCGAAAAAAAAACAGGACACTTTTAATGAAATTATAAAACAATCTCCACATTTGTCAACTATTTGGAGGAATTTTTTATAACACGAAGTGGTCTATCTGTGAAATAGTGGCAAAATAATTTTCTTACGATACAATAGGCTAAGGGTTATTAATTCCTTACTATCTGGTGTTAAATGTTCTCTTTTGTAGGACTCTGTCTTTGTTTTCAGTGTTTTTCTCTTGCCCTACTCTCGCATTCGCAGAAGTAACTTGGGGATTTTGTTGCCCTGTTGCTGGGCCAATATGCTGATTACTTTCGAATTTCCACATATCAATCACTGATGACGATTATATTAAATTTTTTCCAAAACATGCTTCCGAATTTCACAGTTCTTCTGTTGTACGGTGTATGCTACTACAACTGAAGAAATGGCTTGCCATTATGAACCAGTAAACCCTTGAAACTTCTGAATTATTATTGCAGTAAATCAGATTTTCTTCTTATTGAAATATTACTAACTCACTGGCACTATCGAACCCGTAGGCTCATGGCCGCGCGGACACAAGCTCGCCATAAAACCCTATCCTGAGCTAATGTTTTTCGATAATTCCCTGTATAATCTAATTCTCTCAAATCATAGTTAATGTTATTCTCCCACCTCATTCTTGGTCAACCAACTGGGCGCTTTCCCCTCGGACTTTTCTACAAGAAGCTTCCACGCACGTCTTTCATTCCACATACATGCCACATGTCCTGCCCATCGTATTCTACGAGCTTAAATATTTTTATTATATCTGGCTTCTTATGAAGACCATGTAGTTCACTGTTAAGCAGTCGTCTCCATTCGCCCGTCTGTGCATCTCTCCTTTGTCCGAAAATTGTCCTAAGAACTTTATTCTCAAATACTCGTAATCTCCTTTCCTCCCTTAAAGTAAGAGTCCATGTTTCGCATCCACTGAAATATTACAAAATATATTTTTGTCAGTTCCCCGTAGAAAGTCAGTGACGTACCAGTAGCATGTCTAGTCCGTAAATTAACAGCTCAGTCGCATTCTTGGCAATATTTAAATATCTTTCTATATAATTGATATTCCTTTGGGTTTTGTTCTTCATTTGATGTTTAAGGAACGAACTTCTTGTCGGGCTCAAGAGATGGCGATTCACGAGCACTGGCTCAATCTGTGTCTGTATCAAGTTCATTACCGGTACTGATTAGTTGACCTACGTATAGGAATATCAGGATCATCCGGCATTGGTCTGACAGGAAATCGCAAAATTGGATATGTAATTCCCTTTTTATTTTTAGCATTAGGCCTAAAACACTTAAAAATGTAGTATAAAAGTAACAGTCTGAGCCGTGATTTTGAGGCTCAGGTAACACTACTGGTGTCTCAAAAGGTTCCCTCCCTAGTCCAATATATTAAGTCTTCAACTGAAACCTCTACAAACCGTATTCGGAACCCATGGCCTGAATTGGTCTTCTAGTTTAATTCCGAATTCCGTCATGTAACATTTTGTAGTAGATGAGGTCATGTTTTGTCTCCATTTTTTCCACAAAAAATCTATCTAAATATAGTAAAATCAATGTTTATTGTTTATTTATTTCTTCACCATTGCCAAAATGTTGTCTTAATGATGTTATTGATATTCTCTACTAGCAATGACGGAATTTTAATCCACTTCTTAGGTTGTACGAATGTGAAGTAGCGTTGCCTTGATGTACGTGATGAATGAAAATGAAGAGCCAGGAAGGTCCTTAAACCTAAATATAACCTAAATCCAGACCATGGGAGGCCATAGGAATCAATTCGCTTTAAGAAACAAATTTCGGTAGTCTGACCGGGAACCGAACTCGGCACCCCATATGCAGAATCTCTGACCACTAGTCCATGATCAATTTGGATTGTTTATAGAACATCTCCTTTCTATTATTCTTTAATGAATTACCGGTACACAAAGGATAACTTTAATAAAATTGAAGCATTTATAAGTAATGTTTTGATTTATAGAATAAATTTAACAACTATAACAGATAAATTCACAGAATAAAACGTAAACAACAAGCGATGTGGTGTTGGCTGCACCTCAAAACAAGTATATTAGATTTTTAAATAGATTTATTCCAATAGATGACATTAGTATAAAGGAACAATGGTTGATGCTCATACAAAAATAGACAAATAAAATTTGAGAATATAAATTTTAAAAAAATATGCGATGTAACAAAATGGACTTCAGTTTTTTAAATCGGCACGTGGAAGTTGCTATACTAATATTACAAAATACTAAACAAAATCACTGTAGTCCTGTCTAATTATAATTAATTAAAAGCACAGGTACAAAATGACAGTAATAACCTATATTGTACGATAACTGTTGCATAACTGGTTAACATGAAAAATAAAAAACGTATAGTACTAATAATAAATTACACAATATTCTAATTAATAAAACATATTAATTGAATTTTAAATGTTTGAGTAATTATCCATATTTAAAATTATAAATATAACCACAATCACAATAACTTTTCGACGCTATTTTTTAAAAATAAAATAAATGAAAAAATGCAGTCTGGTTGCTTTCATGAGAACATTTAGTAATTTAGATTGTCCCCTGAAGGTGTTACTGGCACCTCGCAGCAGGGTAAGACGATTGAAGGAGCTGCCTTCTTAAGGTTCATCGTTATGACGATTATAACAGCCCTGGTGGGAGGGTTGCCTCTTCCGCTCTTCTCAGACCGTTGAGGGCTCTCTCATTGTTACCCCGGAGATGGTCCTTATATTTCGCCCTAAGGAGAGGGTTGTCTCTTCCATCAATTACAACATTTGAAAAAAAATGAAAATGAAGAATGGTAATGACAAATTTTTTATGTTAGGTGGTTAAATTATTAAAAAAATTAATATGAAAAAACTATTCGTGGTGCTACTAATAATTATGCCATACAGTAGTATTTATGGTCGAAAGATGTATAAATAAATTATTAGTTAAATGCCAGACATGCATTTTTTCATGCTTTCATGAAACCGGAACGAGCTAACAGGCTTAATCCCTGGACGATGATGATGATGAAGATGGAGAAAAATGCATGTCTGGGCATTTAACTAATAATTTATTTATACAGCTTTGGACCATAAATACTACTATATGACATAATTATTAGTAGCACTATGAATAGTTTCTTCATATTATTTTTTAAATAATTTACCCACCTAACATAAAAAGTCTGTCATTACCATTTTTCATTTTCATTTTTTTTACGAGACAGCTAAAGTCTTGTTAGCTAAATTTCAATTTATTGAGTTCAAGATTGCTTTAAATTTATCAGCCACGAGTGATTTTCAAATTATCGATAAATTCACAAGTCACGAAGTGACGAGTGATTTTATCTAGAGGATTTGCAAATCAAGAGTGGCATTTATTTGGACTATTTAACGAATAAAATTAAGCTGTTTACACACAAATAATTATTTAAATATTGTTATTTTAAAGTATTTATATTTAATGTAAACGGCGATTTTTGAAAACAAATCAGAAATGTTTGGTTATGTTTCATTTGTTCATCCCTGTAACTTGATCATATTATTTATTTCCAAATAGGATCGCAATATTGTAAGAATGCACCCTAGTGGAGAAAAAATGAAACATCAGACTGTATATTATTACTAACATTATAGGATATTAATTCATTTTTTTTCGAAAACAACTAGTAAAATCAGAATTTAAAAACACAATTATCAAATGTGTAGGTCGAAGGAATCTGTTAATTATTTGCTATATTCAATGTATTTGTTAGAGAGTCAGTCACTGAAAAATAATGCTGTGACCTGTTCAGAATATTAAAAAGGAGGAGTTTTCTTTATTTTAATTTGGTAATCAAAATTCGATAATTATCGAGGTGAAAGACGATTGTGATTGGTCATTGACTCCCATTTGGGGCATGAGTTAAATAGTCACTTTAACTTGCCTATTTTGTAATTTTCTTATGTTTCTGCTAAACATCTCTATCTATATTAATATTGAAAGCTTAGATCAGGGCTTGCTTGGTTCAGGTTAGGGGCATAGACATTTTTAAAAATTAGCGACGATCACGATATGCGAATACGTCCAATGTGCGGGAGCTTTGAAGACGAGATACATATATTAGGAAAATGTGATGGTTTAGAATATTGGAGACGTCAGCTATCACCGGAAAGATTTCTAAATTCAAATCGTGGAAGACTGGCATGCTACGAGTTACTGGTAAACCCAGAAAATTGGATAAACTTGGGTAGATTTCTGGACAAAACGCGGAAAATAAGAACAACACTTATTCAGGAATAAATAAATATGTTAACAAATTGCAATACCATTCATTCTTAACAATTCTACATAACTAAGTTAATGTATAATGTAATTGTATTGATATCTAATTGTAATATTGTTTTTTTTAAACATCAACTTATTGTAACGGACTGTCAACAGCACGTTGGCTTACTGCCCGTGCGACACATATTTGTAAATAACATAGTATGTATCTTACATTTAGTTTAATAAAGTCCTTGTGTATTGTATATTAATATGGTAGGAAGGAAATAGGCCTACACAATTAACTATTTTGTGAAACTGTCCTCGTTATCTCAAAATAAGAAAAATCCACTTAACCAATTATCTTCTATAAATAAATTTATGTTAATATTTCAAAATTCAAGATAAAATAAACTGGCTAGAAGACTTACCGATCTCGGTGGTTCAAGGGTTATACTCCTTCCGTCCCTTGGGTGAAGAATTCGAATTCGGCCTGGGTCAATGCATTATATTAGGATGGAAAAACAAAGGAACAAAGTCCTTGGGGGGGACACTTTAAACCGTATGTTTTGAGTCCGCATAAAAGATCAAGCATAAATTAGTGGACCTTGAAGTTTCTTGTAGATTAAGGAAAGCCGAGATTAAGAAAAGAATAATAAGGGAAGAAGATATTGTGAAATCAAGTTTTTTTTCCTATTTGGAGTAATATTCTAGTATTCCACATATATGTGAAGTGTATATTAATTTAAAGATGCAACAAATGAAAAATTAACAAATATATCATATTTAATTAAATGAGAATAAAAACTTTATATGTTTTTCATATTTATTGCAATATAAATTTGTAACAGCTGTTTCGGTACTTTCTACCTTCTTCAGACATGAATGAATTTTGTTATTATATATAAACTCCAGTACATAACAACTGCAAATATGCAACTGAATGTAAACAAACATTTTTTAAATAAACAATCTCTATTATAAATTCAAAAGAGGCGATTCATTTAAATCTAGTTGGGAATTTAACAACCTATTGCTATTCTTCAATTTATTTATCTCTACAATTTATAAAATATCTAATTTTTTTCCTTTTGTCATAAACATGTAACATTTTAAAATTTGAATCAAAACAATGACCATATTGGAGTAGATGATTAGCATACTTTGAGTATCTAAATTTCTGTTATATGCTCTCATATGTTCCTTTATACGAGAAATAAAAGGTCTGCCAGTTTCCTATATACGGAGACATTGCCGCATGTGCCACACTCCAATTTACATACACCTGATAATTGTTCCTTTTTTACTTTGATTTTATTGTTTTTTTATTATATTTTGCAAAGTTTTATTAGTTTTAAAGCCACATTAATGTTCAAATTTTTAAAGTATTCTGGTATTGTAATAAATATGAAAATCATGTACAACTTTAAGTTTTATTCCTATTTCATTAAATAAATGTGGATTTTCATCAAGTAAACGCGAAATCAATTGTTAAATATATTATACTTTGGGACTGCAGTAAAAAAATAAATAAATAAAAAGTACATAACATTTTGAGTTTTGCAATAACGTGTAATACTCACTTATTTTTTAAAAATAAAATCAAAATTATTTTATAATTACACAGAGCAACAAAAAATAAACTTTTTTGTCTCAGAAAGAAAAATATGTGATTCTGTTAGTATCTGTTCTCCTGAAATCAAATATGATATCGGTTTTTCTCCATCATACAAGGTTTACGAGATACAGGAATTTAAAATTACAAACACTTTGATATTTTCTACATTCGTAACTACACAATATTCGAACATTCGGACTCACCTAGAAAGTAAGAAATGAAGATTTTCTGCTATATTTCGCATGTGGAGCATCCCCCTTTATGGCACAACAATAATCGGCCAGCATATTAGGATTCCATTTGCCTTGATATCTCTTTTCCATAGTTAAAATCTCCTGATGAAAGTGTTCCCCGTTTTATTTTACAATGGACAAAATGGACGAAAAAACGTTTATTAAAAGATAATTATTTGAATCCATTAATTGAAATTGAAATAATATAAAACTGTTGGTGATGGAGAAATTCCGAATACATATTTGAAAACACGATAAAAAAACTGCATTAAGTACAACTATTGGTACTCATGAGACAAAAATCATGTTGACCAGTGTTATGTTCATAAATTGGTTACATAAACCTTGGTTTCATCATAATTCTAATAACTCGTATAAAAATCATGGTAAACTACCGTTGAGAGTATTAAGTAAAAGATTAAGACCTTAAAAATCGACCTGATATTTTTGACATATAATTTCATACGAAATTAAAGAACCAATATATGAAGGGTTCAAGGGAAAAAAATAGTTAAGTCATTGTTTCCTTGAAACCTAGAAAACATATTTAGTTGTTTGTAGACCACACATACGTTTTATTACCCGTATACCAAACTTTGAATATAAATAAACTCACGACTAAACTGTATCTTATATTGTTTCACTTCAAAATGATAATTTTTTTTCATGCGGAATCTAATGGCACCTCAAACTCCATTTCGACAAAAAATTGTCTTACCTGATTCTTTCCATATGTATATAATTCGTTAATTCACTATTTTATATTATATTAAAACTCAGCAATTAAGACGTATGTATATGTCCAGCGAATGGAAGAGGATCGGCTACCTAAATGTGTTTTTGAATGGAAACCTGAGGGAAAACGAGGCAGAGGAAGACCTAAAACCTCCTGGAGTCAGGGAATGTATTTATAAATGAAGGAGAAACAGCTACAACCGATAAAATTGGCTATTAGGAATCGGACAATGTCAAGGGCAATAATCAACCGATGATCTATCTATCTATATAATTCATCATTACATGGCGCTTATGCTCATATCGAGCCCTGGCTTCCCCAATACTCTTCCTCAACACTTCTCTATCTACCGGAGCCGACATCCAATTCCTGTTACCATGCATCTGGTTAGCGTCCTTTTCCACTGCATTCTCGCATCTATTTTTTGTCTTCCTTTAGATCGTTTCCCGTCAAATGTTGTGTTCATTACCTTCTTCGGAATTCTTTGATCCTGCATTCTATGTACATGTCCTGCCCATTATAATCTTTTAAGGCGGATTATGGTGTC
This sequence comes from Diploptera punctata, assembly GCA_030220185.1. Classification (NCBI taxonomy): domain Eukaryota; kingdom Metazoa; phylum Arthropoda; class Insecta; order Blattodea; family Blaberidae; genus Diploptera; species Diploptera punctata. Next base: position 3,217,266 of record JASPKZ010009808.1, on the reverse strand, counting down.
TAAATTAGGCAATCCATATAGTTGTTGAAGTTCTCAATTATTTATAATTCTCCTACACTGTTTTCATTAGTGAGTCCATATGTTCTTCGTATTATCTTTCTCTCGAGGGTATTAACCATATCAGCACTCATCTGGGGAAAGATCCAATTCTCATAGTCATACGTCAGAACTGGTTGAATCATAGGTTTTATACGTAAGGGTTTTAGTTTTCCTATGGACTATTCTAGACTTAAATACATTAATAAGAAGAAAATATGTTTTATTTGCTATATTAATTATTTTTTCAATTTCTGTCATCTCATTGTTGTCTTTTGTAATGCAGGTTTCCAAGTATGTAAATTGTCCTACCACCTCTATCTGTTTATTCTTAATATTAATATTATGTTGTTGGTTCCGCCAGTTATATTATATGGATGCGATACATGGACTCTTACTTTAAGGGAGGAAAGGAGATTACGAGTATTTGAGAATAAAGTTCTTAGGAAAATTTTTGGACCAAAGAGAGATGAACAGACAGGTGAATGGAGAAGACTGCATAACAGTGAATTACATGGTCTTTATAATAAGAACAGTTAAGTCTCGTAGATTGCGATGGGCAGGACATGTGGCACGAATGGGGAATGAAAGACGTGCACGGAATCTTCTTGTAGGAAAACCAAAGGGAAAACGCCTTGTTGGTAGGCCAAGAATGAGGTGGGACAATAACATTAACTATGATTTGAAGAAGTAGATTATACAGAGGATGATTGGAAAACATTGGCTCAGGATAGGGATGTATGGAGAACTTATGTCCGCGCGGCCATGAACCTACGGGTTCGATAGTGCCAGTGAGTTAGTTAGTTGGTTCTTCGAGTATGATTTAATTAAACAATTAATTTCGTTTTATCAGTGATGATGTTCACGTATGTATATAAGAGTGTCTATAAAATGCGATAGTTATGACAAACGTTTGATTGGCAGAACCAGCGTCAATTTTAATATAAGATACAATGAACATTTTCTAGATTTAAAAAAGGAAGAAGAAAAATCAAGTTTTGCTAAGTACATAATAGAAATAGACTATAAAGCTCAACGTAATCAATAACACAATGCCGATCTTACATAAAGAGAATAATAACTGCAAAGTCAATATCCTGGAAGGAAAGGAAATTTTAAAACAAGCAAAAAATGTAAATATGTTAAGAGAGAACACAACCAATGACCTGAAATCCTCTCTATAAAATTAACGAAGACATTTAATACCATTTTACATGCCTATGATGGAACATGTTTCTGAAAGCCCTTTGTTGTACATCATCTGACGAAGTTTTTAAACTGAAATTTGTTTTGGTTGAGGACTCCCTAATAAATACAAAAAACAAATTATTATATTTAAGATACTTAACTAATTAAACATTTAGAAGACTAAAATATAAGATACGGATTTTAAAATGTTAACCTTTTCATATATATATATATATATATATATAACTGCGACTAATGTGGACTCCTACTTTGAATTTGGTTTTCTTTTTTTAATTAAGGGATTTGAATTTTGTTTAATTACAGTTATTATCATTGGTGTTATAACTATGGAATAACATTGTTATTTTATTCAAATGTGGAAACAACTTCATAAATTATAAACTTATTTTACATTACAAGGAGGGTCCAGTTTAACCTCCATATTCAGGTGAAGTGGACTTCAGAGTCCATTCTAGATTTTAGACTATTTTTAAGTTTATTTACTCTATTAATTTATAGACAGGTACACATTAATCTGAAAGTATTTATGGCTGATCGTAATTAAAACCCGTTGGTATTCGTTTAATGTTTTGAAAAATTGTTGATTATAACATTCACACATCATTCATCTGCAGACAGCGACGGTCTTTGGGTTTAGTAAAATTAAAAGGAAAGTAAGAATTAGCACACAATCATCCCATTTCGGGCACGGGCCTCCTGCGACTGCAGGGTGGCTTACATTACATCCCCGGGTTACAAGGATATTAAATAAAATTAATTAAGTGCTTGGTTTTTACAGATACCATCCTCATTAATGAAACATACGTATTCGTATAAAGTGGACCCAGATCCACTTTAACAACTTCGTGTAGAGGGTCCACATTAACCGAATTCCTTTGTTAATTTTAATTATTTTATACAGAGGCCATGTCACATAATAATCAAACCAAACCCGTCAGTATATTAAAACAGCATCTACGTAATATAATCTATTAGGAGACTTTTCAATGTCTATAATATTCAATAGCAGAAATTAAGAATTAATTCTCAGCTTGAAAAACATGAAATGGTCGTTTTCATAAATATCACAAATAAACTCTTCTTCACACAAAGAATAAAAGAAACTGGCCTTGAAGACGCCAAAGTTGATGAGGGGAAGAAGTTAAAATGTTTTCTGTTCCAGGGCAACCCCAATTAAGAAGATATTAACAGGGTCCATTCAAAACGGGTTCACATTACTCGTACTTCCTCCATAATTGGAAAACTTTTAAAACAAGTTTTGCGTTAATACATTTCAATAAATGTGTGAATATCTTATAAAATAATTTTAAATTTAAACTGAAGAAATGTAATTTTAATTGGAATCCAATTGTTCCAAATAATATGCAGATATCTTTATTTTATATCAATTTCTGTGTTCTCATGAGTCTAAAAATTAAAATTAAAAGAAACAGCAATCAAATAGTTAACTAGTAGAAACAAAAAAATATTTAATGACGTTTAAAGATTTATGATGTTATATGAATTATTTGAAATAAATTAAAAAACATTTCAAGGGGTGTTTTTTAAGTCCAAAAAATAAAAATATATTTTAAGAATTTCCATTATATCACATCTTCTTCTGCCCTTAAGTCTAAACTTAATTAGACCATTAATATGAATTCCTCCAACATTCTGATTAATTACACTGGTCAACATGATTTTTGTCTCATGAGTACCAATAGTTGTACTTAATGCAGTTTTTTATCGTGTTTTCAAATATGTATTCGGAATTTCTCCAACACCCACAGTTTTTTATTTCAATTTCAATTAATGGATTTAAATAATTATTTTTTAAATAAACGTTTTTTCGTCCATTTGTCCATTGTAAAATATAACCAAATGATCTACCTCAAATGATTTCAGCTATGGAAAAGAGATATCAAGGCAAATGGAATCCTAATGTGCTGGCCGATTATTGTTGGACCATCAAGAGGGATGCTCCACAGGCGAAATATAGCAGAAAATCGTCATTTCTTACTTTCTAGTTGAGTCCGAATTTAGAATATTGTGTAGTTACGAATGTAGAAAATATTAAAGTGTTTGAAATTATAAATGCCTGTCTCTCGTAAACCTTGCGCGATGGAGAAAACCCGGTATCATATTTTAATCCAGGAGAAAAACTACTATCAGAATCACATATTTTTCTTTCTCAGACAAAAAAAAGTTTCTGTTTTGTTGCTCAGTTTTACCTTACGAAATTGTATTCTATAAAATTTAAAAGAGTTCCTCAAAGCTGATGTGAGCTCTACGTGACTACATGGTTACTCAATGTAAGAGACCCTCACAAGCTTCAGTGTGTTCAATTAGTTCTCTACACTGTTTTGACTGTGTTCACTAAATTAGCTCTAACACAGTCCTGTTCGCTTGCCTTCCTATTTATCACTCTATTTAATCAATAGTTTTCCTAGAAATTCTTTTAAAAAAATCAACTCATCTTTTTCTTAGCCTTCCGTCGTATTTTTTTCAATGTAAAATCCATCATAGTGGTCTGCGTCACAAAGAGATTAAACATAGGCTCAATTCTGGAAATGCGTGCTATTATGCATTGCAGAGACTCTTGATGTCCCAACTCCTTTCAAAAAACGTTAAACTGAAAATATATAAAACTATTATTCTACCAGTTATATTATATGGGTGCGAAACATGGACTCATACTTTAAGGGAGGAAAGGAGATTACAAGTATTTGAGAATAAAGTACTTAGGGAAATTTTTGGACCAAAGAGAGAAGAACAGATAGGTGAATGGAGAAGACTACATAACAATGAACTATATGGTCTTTATAGGAAGCCAGATATAATAAGAACAGTTAAGTCTCGTAGACTGCGATGGGCAGGACATGTTGCACGTATGGGGAATGAAAGACTCGCATGGAAACTTCTTGTAGGAAAGCCAGAGGGAAAACGCCCAGTTGGTAGACCAAGAATGAGGTGGAAGAATAACATTAACTATGATTTGAGGGAAGTAGATATACAGGGGAATGATAGGAAACATTAGCTCAGGATAGGGATGTATGGAGAGCTTATGTCCGCGCGGCCATGAACCTACGGGTTCGATTGTGTCAGTGAGTAAGTAAGTAAGTGCTCTGCGTCCATCTGTCAATCTCGTAGCATGGTCTCTCCACTTCCATTTGTTATTGTTAGCGTTTTCTGATGGTTATTTAATTGCCGATATCTTTTGAACTGTTTTATTTGTAACCATGCCTCTCTGTCATGTGTCTAAGATCTTTAAAAAATAAAGGTGGAATTACCATAATTTTACATAATTTGATCTTATTTCTTTTTTATTACGTAAGATTTTATTTAAAGTTCTACAGATATGAAAATATAATTATTTCGTCCTGAATATCTTGAAAAGAACGGATTTTAATTCCTCATAATATTAAAAAAAAAAAGCAAATAATTTTGATTTTATTTAATTAGAATTTTTAATCAAATCGTTCCTTATTGAGTGTTTATTTTTGTACTGTATACGATTAGGAATTGCTGGATATTAGCTACTTTTAAAATATGTACTAGTGGTTATGCTCCTTGCTTCTGGTCCGAGGGTCGCGGGTTCAAACCCGGCCGGGGTCGATGGATTTTTTAGGATGGAAACATCCAAGGAGCAAGTCCGCCTGGAGGGACTTTAAGCCGTGGGTCCCGAGTCTGAAGATTTTCAGGCTCGTAAAAACTCCTTAAGCCTGAATGAATAAGCCTCTAAGCAAAATTTACCGAATTTTCCCGTCTTAGTACTACCTTGGTTTCCTAGATGTCAGTATGAGGCGGAACGCTGACCACAGACCACTCAAAGTGACATCTATACGAAAACAAGTGTAACTAAATTAGTATGGTTCAAATTGTTCCCTGTAGAGGGAGAGCGCCTAAATCTCTGTAAAGGAAAAATATGGGCCTACAAATAAATCTCTGGTTTTGGTAATTGGAATCTGAGAACATTAATTAATTACTTATATTTTCTCGTTTCTCTAATATTTGATTCACTTTAATTTAATTATTATGAATATATTTATACTTACTTATATTATTTTTTTATTATTCGGGGTGGACTAGTGGTTATTGTCCTTGCCTCTAGTTTCGAAGGTCGCGGGTTCAAACCCGGCCGGGGTCGATGGATTTTTTAGGACCGAAAAATCTAAGGAGAAAGTCCTCCGGGAGGAACTTTAAGCCATGGCGTGGGTCCCGAGTCTAAAGATCTTCAGGTTTTTAAAAGATCCTTAAGCTTGAATAAAGAGACCTCTAAGCAAAATTTACCGACACGAACATCCTAGTAATACCTCAGTTGTCTGTTAGATGTCTCATTGGGTCGGTGTGTTCACCGCATGCAATCCATGATAAATATGAGCAAATAAGGTAACTAAAAATATTAACTTGTTCTAGCAACTGCTTACAACTCCTCAAAATTGAGCTACACCATACAATGATTAAAATATATTAACTAACCCTTAAATTGACAAAATACTAATTTCTCGTGCCATTTATTTAAATGTTCGGACCGCAAAGAAAACGAAATCATACATAACTGTTATTATTAGGCATATTGTGTAATTCGACATATATTTTATTAGTTTCTTCTAGTTCGTTTCTTTTTTGTTTTATTAAAACGTTGAACAATTTAAACTAATTGATGTATATCCTACAAGATACATTGCCAACTTAAGAGTTATTCGTAAGTAATATTTCTATATTTAATATTTTTTACTGAATGAGTGGAAGAAAAAGTCTTATGATCTTACCCCTGCTAGTTTAAATAAATAAATAAATAAATAAATAATAAAATAAAATAATATTATAAAATAATATTACATATTAATAACTAATAATTATTAATTAATAAAAATAAAACGTAGTTTTATTTGATTTTCATATTTATTATATAATTCAGTGACAGCTGTTTTTTTTTATTTAATGAATAAATATGGATTTTCATCAAGTAAACACCACCTCAATTGATTATTTAACAATAATAATAATAATAATAGTAATAATAATATATTATTATTATTTAACAATAATAATAATAACAGTAATAATAATAATATATTATTATTATTCAATCATTCATGCATTTATTCATTCATTCATTCATCAGGAATATTTCTGCAGTGACATAGTTTACTCAATCAAACGATAATCTATTCTTTCAGTAAAATAATAATAATAATAATAATAATAATAATAATAATAATAATAATAATAATAATAATAATAATATCCATATCTTTACATACAAAATTACGACACTATAACACTGTAATGAAACCAGAGTTCCTCTATGGAGCAGAAAAATTAATTTTGAACAGAAAAAAATATTTCGAAAATATAGTGAAAAAAGAATGCAAAATTATAAGAAAAGTTTTAGGTCCACAAGTCATAGGTGAAGCATTTAGACTCAGAAGTAAAAAGGAAACAAAAATATATGTAGACATTCATATTGATATTAGAAAACGAAGGTTAAAATTTTATGGTCGTATTAAAAGAATGAACTCAAATAGGCTTACAAAACAGATAATGGAATTCTACGAAAACAGAAGTAAAGCTCCAGTGGATACTATGAAGTGGATTGATGAAGTCAAAAAAGGACTTAAAATTGGCAGGAATTACTAAAGAAGATATCCCAAACAGAGATATATATAGAATTAAGGTGAATAAGTGGCAAGGTGACCAAGAAGACAAACCGAAGAAAAAAACTGGAACAAATTGGACAGATGATAGAAAACAAGCTCATAGCAATAGAATGAAAGAAATTTGGGCTCAAAGAAAACACCTCTAAGTACGTTGCGTAGTCCTACTTGGGGTCATCCGCAATCAAAAAAAATATCATTATTATGTTATATAATTTTAATAATGTTATTATTATTATTATTATTATTATTATTATTATTATTATTATAAAATGTGAAAAATATGTTTAGCACATTAAAGAACATATTAACAGAATTTAAAATATAAAGTAATTACAGGAAAATAAATATTATGGTTGATTCCTTTTTTGGTTCGTATTCCGGGACATGGTCCGTTTTTCTTGAAACTAGACGTTTTCAATGTCCAGCCAGTCTGCAGCCGACAGTTGAGGAGTTCACAGAGATCATGCAGGATCTCGTAAAGATGTCTACCGCAGTATAAACGAAGCGTGGAGTTTCAAGTAAACTGGACCACGGCCGTTCAGCTTAGAAGATGAACCAAACAAGAATTAGAAGCATCGGCTGTAAAAGCCTACAATCCTACATAATATTGAGTAATCGGAACAGAAGATAATAAACAATATCAATATCAGTAGTTTTAAAATAAAATAAGTATGATAGAACAATTTTATAGCTAATACCCTAAGCGCGTTGCTTAAATAAATGAAATATTAAAGGTTAATTAAATTGTATGGTATACACAGAGAAAAACCAAACATGGCGGTTGTTAGTCATTTTTTAATTTCGGGTTTTCGGTAAACCTCCAATTCTAATTGTCTGAATTCGCTGATATTTTGATACCTATTTCGGTTTATTTTAATAGGATATACTAAGTAATTGTTTACCGTTTGCTCTAAGGAAAATGTAGTAGAAACACTTGCAATGCCCCATTTTGATTATTGTGATACTCTTTTTACTGACCTAAATACTGTTCTTACCCAAAGATTTCAACGTGTTTATAATTCTTGCATACGTTTTATTTGTGGTATACGCAGATTTGATCACGTTACACCATCCCTGGAACAATTGTCATGACTTCGTCTACAAGATCGTAGAACCATCCATTTCCTATACATTCTCTATAAACTATTACACACATCATTACCTTATTATTGATCACTAACAGGAAACTAAATTGAAGGAAATAAGACAAAAGAAGAGATAAATACCGGACTATTTTTACACATCAGATGCAATGATCAATCGAGACTGGACTGGACCAAACAACACGATACGCAGTGCAGTAACCATAAATTCTGCAAAATTTCAAACAATCATGATCCGTCGATGGATTGCGTGTGTACGCTCTGTGATAGACCGTGTGAAAGATATCATTTCAATGTCTGTTTAAAAATAACAAAATCGTTGATGGCATGTAGCAGAGACCTAAACTAATGCACGTTTGTGCGCGCTTCTTCCTATTACTATTATTATTTATCACACCGCTTCACTAGACTCTCTGATACACATAAATTAGATACCCGATCCCTTGAGCACATTTTCCTTTATATCCCTCCTCATCACACTACGTATTATTCGAAATCTTTTACAGTTTCTCTTTCTAGAATATGGAATTCCCTTCCACCCTATGTCAGAGATTGCCAAACTTTACTCATTCAAAAACAAATTGAAAATAAAATTATTAACAGAAACAACTCATTAATATTAGGCTTACTTTAAAAAAAATTTATAATTTGTTTTTTCATTATTTAATAAAAATAGTTTTAAGATTTGTCAATGTATTTACCTAATGCCTTGTATAATAAGCGATAGATTAATTCATTATAGTTTAATACTTCCTTTGCATTTTTTTCTCTTATTTTCTCTTTATATGTATAGTAGATTCGAGCTACTATTCTTTTCTGTATACATTCTATGATTAGTTTAATTTTAATTGTATTTAATTTTATTGTATTATTAGACAATATTTTCATTATTATTCAATTTGACAGATAATTAATTGTTTAATATGTAATATTATTGCAATTTTTTGTATTTATATGTTTGTCCTGGTGAGTGGAAGAGAAGGCCACATGACCTTAACTCCACTAGGCTAAATAAATCTATTCCATTCTAAAATCTATTCTAGTTTCGTTGTGAAACAAAAAATTGTGACCGCTAGAGCGATTTTTATATTTTGAATTCAGGTGAACTCCTTCACCTAATGGTTTGAGAGGGTCCAATTGTGAATCTAAATTATTAAGGGTTCCACTCAAATGCACATATAACAATTAATCAAAATCGGTCCAGTCGTTTAGGCAGTTTTTAAGTTCGGATATCAGGTAAACCTGAATTTCGAATTGTCCGATTTCACTCATTTTTGGATAATACGTACCTCGGTTTATTTTAAAAGGATATGCTGAGTTTCGTTGTGAAAGATCGAATATTGTGATCACTAGGGCGATTTTTAAATTTTCACTTCAGGTGAATACCTAAATATGATTTCAGAGGATCTAATTGTGAATCTAAACCCCTATTAGACACACACGCGCGCGCGCGCGCGCACACACACACACACACACACACACACACACACACACACGAAATTTCATCAAAATTGGTCCAGTCTTTTAGGAGTAGAGTGACAAACACACGTACAGAGAATTATATATAATCGGCAATTAAATTCGATCAACAGTTGAAATACTAACTTACTCATTGGCACTATATGGCCGCGCGGACATAACCTCTCCATACATCCATATTCTGAGCTAATGTTTTTCAATCATTCCCTGTATAATCTACTACCCTCAAATCATACTTAATGTTAGTCTACCACCTCATTATTGGTCTACCAACTGGGCGTTTTCCCTCTGAGAACAACGGTTGAAATAAAGTAAAAAATTGAATTATCTAAGAAAGATTTTACTGAGCTAACGTTGTGATAGGCATTTTCAAAGAAAATGTTCCTAGTGACTTTTTCTTAATACATTGTCAAAAAGTGCAAAAATAAAATTATGTGACTTACAATCCAATTATATAGTTTATTTTAAATATTCACCTGCAGTATTGATAGAAGCGGAAAGGAGTTTCTCGATGTAGAAGTCATTGTTAACAGACAATCGACAGTTTTTCTCCTTCTAAAATCTACAGCAGCTGTTTGTTGGGCGTTGCAATGCAGAACTAAAAAGTGAACACCTTATATCTTCTACTTCTTCTTCTTCACTTCACGGGCTAGGCAAATTGCCTGTTCCGCCTCACAGTTATTCTGTCCATCTTTTCACTGGCCTTCCTACATTCCTTGAACCTCTTGGCTTGTAGTTGAATGCTGCTCTTGGTAATCTTGTTACATTCATTCTTTCCACATGTGTAAACCATTTCTCTCTATATTCTCTGATTTTCTCATCCAATGGATATATATTTAACTCTGTTCTTATATCTTCATTCCTTATCCGATCCAATCTTGTGCAGCCTTTTGTTCTTCTAAGGAAGTCCATTTCTGCGCTTTGTATTCTACTTTGCAATTTTTTGGTCATCATCCAAGTTTCGCTCCCATAAAGTAGTGCAGGAACTGCCAATGTTTTATAAAACTTCAATCTAGTATCTCTTCTTGTTTTATTCTTTAATGTTTTATGTATAGTTCCGCATATCATTTGAAATTTCGACAGTTTCATATGTATGCCTCTTTCAGTTTTTGTGTTTATAGTAAAATTACAACCCAAATAATTAAATGTTATTACTTGTTTCAGAGGTTTGTGTCAATTTAGATTTTTGATCTTATATGATCGTTTCCCCAAAATGCCATTATAACACCTTATTTTTTAACTGCAAATGTGAATTTTACAAATATCATATTGCATTTTTTTAAATTTCTGTGCATATTTTTGTAATTATTAGTACATTATTGCACTTTTATAATGCATTATCTTGTATTTTAAAATTTAATTAAAATCCTTGCCCTAGTCATTTTTAAACACAAATTCAAAATATTTTATAGTCCTGTCTCTGGGGAAATTGCCGGTCCATTCCTATTCCGGAGAAACACATTTTATCCTGGTCTTCCAGGTTCGGGGTTTGGCATAAGTTTGATAACCTTATCCCATAAAAAATCTATTATTGAGAAACTGCATACGTTTGAAATCGCACGTCTCATCGGACAAGGAACCGCAAGAATAAAGGATCATGATTTGAGAATTACGATTTGGAACATGATTAGAGGAAGGAAAAGGCAGGCGTTGGACAGGTATGAATGGAGGAAGATACTGTCAGCAGCTGAGGCTCATAATGGGCTGTAATACCATTAAAATGATTTTGATGATGGCAATGAAAGATACTGACAGGAAATAAAATTGTTATGGAGTGGATTTTTAAAGATTATTTAACTTTCATTTTATCGCTTTCATTGTAGAAAGTGGCTTCCATATTGTGTATATAGTACACGAATGTAACCAGAGTCTGCTTGTGAGATATAATAGAAAAACATTCGTAGCAATTGATTATACCACAAAAAAAAAATTGTTTGCACTTGTCGTATTACTTCCCAGGAATTAACGTTGTAGAAAAATATAATTTACATATTTACAACATAGGACATCAGAAATTAATTAATAACCTGTAATGATGTGTTTCATTTTTTCTCCACTAGGGTGCATTCTTAAAATATTGCGATTATATTTGGCAAGAAATATGCTCTGGTTGCAGTGATGAACAAACGAAACGTAACGTTTCTCATTTGTTTTCAAATATCGCCGATTACATTAAATATATAAATATTTTAAAATAACTATATTTAAATAATGATTTGTGAGTAAACAGCTTAATTTTATTCGTTAAATAGTCCTAACACTGCTCACTCCGTGAATCGTTAATTCATCGATAACTTGGAAATCACTCGTGGCATTACTTATGATAAATTGAATATACAACGAAATAGCCAACAAGTGCTGAAATAGATACGTCATTAATCTTCACAATGATTCAACACAAAAAATATAATTTTTGGTCACATATTTCTTAAAAATAATTTCCATGATACAATTTTTCAAGGCCAAATTTTGTGAAAAAAGTTAATGGCAAGATCAAATAAGGCTATTTTGGATGATGTAACAGAGATTATAGAAAACCAGTACTATCAGGAAATTAAAATGGTTGATAAAAGAAGATTGATTCACTGACAAGGCATTTCCTTTAGGCTCCGATCCCATTTGACGGTTTTTGGACCTACGGCAAAGAAATCGTAGTCCATTATTCTTTTGTGGAGTGAAGAAGAGCATGAGATATTTCACAATATGCTCCACGTGAAAGAAGCATAATGTTAAAAATCCCATGCTCTTCTTCACTTCACTAAAGAATGATGGATGTACGATTTATTGCCTTACGTCCAAAAACCGCCCAATGTGAAAGGAAGCTTAGATGATGAGGAAAGTCGATATTATTATTATTATTATTATTATTATTATTATTATTATTATTATTATTAGTATTATTATTATTATTAGCAGTATTATTATCTTCATTTATTTAGATATTTCAACGTTTTTTACCACAATACGAGGTCATAAATAAAATATCAAACAATGGGAAAAGATATTGTTCAAATAATGAAATGATATGAATACAGTAGTTTTGAAAATGCCTATAATTGTAGTTCCATTTTAATGTATTCTAAAAGTTTTAATTTCTTGTGTAACATTGTTATTAACTTAAAGAAATTCCTCTGATAACCTTCTACCAGAGAAATGTTGATGAATTTCTGTGTAATTAAAAGCTGGTCCCAAGCTTTACAAGTTTGTGTGTTTTCATCAAGTTTCCCTTAACTATTTAACAACAAAACTTCACTCTTCCAGCCAAACGGACGCACTTCAGCAAATATCTCAAACTCTCTCCAAAAGTAAATGTCATTGATTTAAAAATGACATAATATTTCTGTGAAAAAATGTTTATATATTATTATATACCTCTTCCGAGCTTAGTTCCAGTCTTAATGTAAACAAGCACTTTTTTCATTGGTCGAGTAATGGTTTTACCTTTAGAGTGTAAGAAAATGTAGTTCGCTCTCTAATACTCGATATAAAGGAAATAAAATAATAAACATATTTAATATCTAGCACTTGTCTATATAAGTTATATGCTAGAATTAAAAAATATATAATTACGATTATAATAGATTATTATATATTTTTATAAGCTGCATTTTTCTCATCAATCAATTGTTTTATTTGATCATCCCAGATTTTTAGAGTTATATTTCTTCTTTGTTGTAAATTTACTTTTCCTAAAGTTTCATTTTAAAATTACAGAAGAATATGGATTGAATATATCTACAGAGAAAACGAAAATTATGGAATTTCATGGTGTAGATCATGTCAGAAGTAAAATTGTACTTGACAATACAATTTTGGAGCAGGTGAATAATTTTACATATCTAGGATGCAATATCTCATATGATGAAGAAAAGGATGTGAAGGCAAAAATATCTAAATTTTTAAGAATTTTAGGGTTAATAAATTCTATCTTCAAGCCACAGTTAGTCCAAAAACATTCAAGACTAAAAGTGTATAAAACACTGGCTCTTCCAACTCTTTTGTATAATAACGAAGTATGGACGTTGAAACAGAAGGATATACAGAGACTTAGATCTGCTGAAATGAGATACCTTCGGAGGACTCAGGATACCTCCTCTTCTATACTCTACATTAAAACCAGATACCAATTCCGATTCTCCCTCAGCAAAATCAAAGGGAGTTCGGTTAGTTTCAGCCAAACACGAAGTAAATCAAACTAAAGACAATCTTTCGGTCTTATTATGTTGAGACTGTGAATTTGCGTTTTAATAATTCTTGCTACACACTGCTAGATCAAAAAAAAAAAAAGATGAAGACATCTTAGAAGAATTACACATGGAAACTTTACAAAACAAAATTTCTGATTATAAGTCAAGATGAATGCAACGTGTTCATGGAATGGAAGATCACAGGATACCCAAAAAAATGTTAAGATGTCAACCTGCAGAAAGAAGAAGACCAGGACGTCCTCTCACAAGACTTATGGATGGTGTTTCTCTTGAAGCCAAAACAGGTCAAGAAATTGCCTAAATTCGTGAATGTACTATGATGATGATATATATATTTATGCAGGCACAATGCAGAATATGTTGGAGTTTCTATTGTTTTATAATTACCCTTTTCTGTAGAATTTCTAAAAACATTCTAAAAGAAATAATTTGGAAAGCGGTGAGAAACAAATTATTTTGACTATTTAACTCATGCCCCAAATGGGAGTCAATGACCAATCACATTTCAATGTTTTTTTATTTACAACCAATCACAGTCATGTTTCGCCTAGAATTTACCAACTAAAGTTTTTCATAATAAAGAAAGCGCCTCCTTTTTAACATTCTGAATAGGTCAGAGCATTATTTTGCAGTGACTGACTCTTTAAGAAATACGGCTACCAGATTATATGTATATATATATATATATATATATATATATATATAGTGCATGAATGTCAACACGTAGCGTATGCGGGAGTTGATATAAAAACATTTGTATCAATTGATTATACTACAAAAAAAACACTGTTCGCACTTTCTCAAATGTATTTTTTCCCAGGTAATAATATTCCAGAAAAATATAATTGTCATAGGACATCAGAAATTAATTAATATACTGTTTGATGTGTTTCATTTTTTCTCCACTAGAGTGCATTCTTACAATATTGTGTTCCTTTGGCAATAAGTAATATGATCTGGTTGCAGTGATGAACAAAAGAAGCAGATGAAGCGTACCAATCGTTTCTCGTTTGTTTTCAAACATCGCCGTTTACATTAAATATATAAATATTTTAAAATAAATATATTTAAATAATGATTTGTGAGTAAACAGCTTAATTTTATTCGTTAAATAGTCTAAACAAATGCCACTCTTGATTTCCAAATTATCGATAAATTCACGACTCACGAAGTGAGGAGTGAATTTATCTAGAGAATTTGGAAATCAAGAGTGGCATTTGTTAGGACTATTTAACGAATAAAATTAAGCTGTTTACTCACAAACCATTATTTAACTGTAGTTATTTTAAAATATTTATATATTTAATGTAAACGGCGATGTTTGAAAACAAATGAGAAACGATAGGTACGCTTCATCTGCTTCTTTTGTTTATCACTTCAACCAGATCATACTATTTATTGCCAAAGGAACGCAATATTGTAAGAATGCTCTCTAGTGGAGAAAAAATGAAACACATCAAACTGTATATTAATTCATGTCTGATGTATGATGTAAATATGACAATTATATTTTTCTGGATTGTTACCTGGGAAAAAATACATTTAAGAAAGTGCAAACAGTGGTTTCTTTTTTTGGTGGTATAATCAATTGCTACAAATTTTTTTATATTAACTCCCGCATGCGACATGTGTTGACATTCATGCACTATATATACAATCTGGTAGCCGTATTTCTCGCAGGCTCAGTCACTGCAAAATAATGGTCAGACCTGTTCAGAATATTAAAAAGGAGGAGCCTTCTTTAATATGATAATTATAACACTGATAAATATTTCGTGAAACACGACTGTGATTGGTTGTAAAACAGAAATCATTGAAACGTGATTGGTGATTGACACTCATTTGGGGCATCAGTTAAATAGTCTGGATAAATTCACTCCTCACTTCATGAATCGTGAATTCATCGATAATTTGGAAATCACTCGTGGCATTACTTATGAAAGTTTTCGAAACGTATAGTGGAAAATATCCTACACTAACCATTGAGATGTGATGAAAATAACAGCAGAATTTACAGATGAGTCAACATAGAGCATATGTTCAGTTCATAATGAAATCGCAAATAAATTATATCTATCGATATCATGGAAAAAGCGTAAACGTCTGATTAGGTAGGCCCATAAATCATTTATTGTATTAAATAAATAAGAAATGGAGGAAGTTCCTAATTTGGTACAATCTTACCGTGTATTCAGCTTTATTTCCCGTAAAATACGATGTTGCCTAAGAACAATGTTTCTATCGATGACAGTTCCTTACACAATTCAGTCAGTTCCCCCAACAGACGGAGTCGGCGAAATAAAACCTTAAACAAGTTTGTTTACAGTACAACCGGAACCTAGCACGAAATAGGTATAGCAGAGTTTTGTATTATCAAATAAAAATGTTCAAAACAGTTATAAAATTTTCGTAAAAATGTATATTCTTGAAAATCAAATATTTACTAAAATATATCTTAAGTTAATTTTAGACACTGTACTTTTTTCTATCCTTTCTTGTAATTCTTCTGTCATGCTTACCAAAAGAAAATCATCGTATATATAGTTAAGATTTCTTGAAATAATTTTTCCATCTTTCAAGTGAAATAAAATAATATGTTACATATATTTCATTCTTATCTTTCCTCAAGTTTGTGATTATTTTCCATGATTCACTACTTCTAGCATCTCCAAGAAATATTTTAATAATATAACATACATTTTCCCAGGTACATTATTCCTTTCTGTTACTTTTCTCTTAATTTTTACTTTCGTTTCCTTATATTTTATATTTTCTTAGAATTTATTTCAATTCAACCAGTTTTTGCATATATTATTTTTAATTTATGTTTCCTTTTCATTTCTGCTGTATGAATACCTCTATTAATGTGTGATATGAATTCTTTGTAATTTTAAACATTTCTCTTTTCTGTTCTTTTTCACATAATGTTGTTTTATGTAAGTATACAGTACTGATTTCCTCTAAACTAGTCAGATTATACATGTTGGTTATAGTCTATTATCTTCATTTGTTTGAAATTCTATATTATTATTTGCTTCTTTAAAATTATCATTTGGAAAGGGAAAATAAATGTTTGTACAAGTATATACTATATATAATGTGTGTGTATGTGTGTACCCCATACGTCCCATGTGGGGACATGGGTACTCCCTAGAGGAAGTTTCTTAATCAAGGTAATTAAGTTACGCGTATTTACCTACAGATATCAAAGAGTGACATGTGGTTAGCACATCGTCTCAGTGAGACATCTAGCAGGCAACTAAGGTATTAATATAAAATTATAGAATATTCACCTGAAAGGTCCGTCTCCTCAACTTAATTATCATTTAACTGTAGCGCTTTCGGGACTTGTCCCATCATCGGCAGGATTCAAAACTGGTGTTTCACTGAAGATCTGGTAGAGGGGGTTGCATGTATTTGGTTCGTTTTCGTTTATCAGGCTGTCGTTGTGAGCTGCTTTCATGATTTCCATCTCTTCGAGTACGTTTATCTTCGCTGGATTATTTTCTCTGTGCATTACTGTTAGGGTGTTTTCAATATTTAACATGCGATGTCCTTCATGGATAACGTGTTTTGCATAGCTTGATTTACCTTCTGCGTGAATGAAGTCTCGAAAATGTTCTTTGAATCTGATGTTAAAACTCCTGTTTGTCCTTCCTATATAAATTTGTTGCAGTCCTTACATGTCAGTTTATAAACTCCTTTGCTGTTGAAAATGTTATTTTCTTCAATGTTATTGTTTATTATGTTGTTTAATTTGTTATTGGTTCTGTATGCTATTTTTACGTTTTTATCGGCTTTCTTTAGTGCATTGGCTAATTTTGTTGTTTCTTTTCCTGTGTATGTAAGTGTTATCCATGTTTTCTTGTTGTTGTCAGATTCTTTTTCTAGTTTAGTTATGTTGGTTATGTTGTTCTTCCTTTTTGTTTTTTTTGTTTTTTTTACGAGCTTATCTATGAATTCTTCATTATAGCCATTGGTTTTTGCCATATACTTAATGTAGTTGAGTTCTTGGATATAATTGTCTTTGCTTAATGGGAGTTTCAACATTCTACTGACTAAGCTATTAAATGTACTAATTTTCTGTTGAAAAGGGTGTGTAGAATTTTTGTTTATGGCCAGAGCATTGTTTGTGGGTTTCCGGTAGATACCGATTTCTAGTTTATTGTTGTGTAGATTTTTGGTTATAGACAAATCTAAGTAGTTTATGCTGTTGTTAACTTCTATTTCTTCGGTGAAAGTGATTTTTTCATGCATGTTGTTTAAGTCTTGTAGTATTTCTTTTTCTTTTCTGTTTTCATTTTCATATATTACTAGTACATCATCGACATATCGTTTCTGTCTATAACCAAAAATCTACACAACAATAAACTAGAAATCGGTATCTACCGGAAACCCACAAACAATGCTCTGGCCATAAACAAAAATTCTACACACCCTTTTCAACAGAAAATTAGTACATTTAATAGCTTAGTCAGTAGAATGTTGAAACTCCCATTAAGCAAAGACAATTATATCCAAGAACTCAACTACATTAAGTATATGGCAAAAACCAATGGCTATAATGAAGAATTCATAGATAAGCTCGTAAAAAACAAAAAAGGAAGAACAACATAACCAACATAACTAAACTAGAAAAAGAATCTGACAACAACAAGAAAACATGGATAACACTTACATACACAGGAAAAGAAACAACAAAATTAGCCAATGCACTAAAGAAGCCGATAAAAACGTAAAAATAGCATACAGAACCAATAACAAATTAAACAACATAATAAACAATAACATTGAAGAAAATAACATTTTCAACAGCAAAGGAGTTTATAAACTGACATGTAAGGACTGCAACAAATTTTATATAGGAAGGACAAACAGGAGTTTTAACATCAGATTCAAAGAACATTTTCGAGACTTCATTCACGCAGAAGGTAAATCAAGCTATGCAAAACACGTTATCCATGAAGGACATCGCATGTTAAATATTGAAAACACCCTAACAGTAATGCACAGAGAAAATAATCCAGCGAAGATAAACGTACTCGAAGAGATGGAAATCATGAAAGCAGCTCACAACGACAGCCTGATAAACGAAAACGAACCAAATACATGCAACCCCCTCTACCAGATCTTCAGTGAAACACCAGTTTTGAATCCTGCCGATGATGGGACAAGTCCCGAAAGCGCTACCGTTATAAATGAGAATTAAGTTTATGAGACGGACCTTTCAGGTGAATCTTCTATAATTTTATATTAATTTTGAATCAACCTCAACGTAACACATCATGAATCTTATAAAAGTTAACTAAGTGGGGGGGGGGGTTGACGGTGGAAGTGAAAATCGATTAAATTTTGCACAGAGGCCTTTTTATTTAGGCTTGCTGTTCTTTTACGAGCCTAGAAATCTTCAGATTCGGAACCCACGTCTTCAAGTCCCTCCCGAAGGACTTGTCCCTTGGATTTTTCCATCCTAAAAATCCATCGACCCCAACCGGGTTTGAACCTGCAACCCTTCTTCTAGAGGAAAGGAACAACCACTACACCACCGCCGCCGACACTATATATAATACGGTCATGTAAAAATAATGACAGAAGACAGATTTTCAGAAAAAAAAATACTAGAACGAATTCCACGTAGTAGAAGGTGAAGAGGACGGCCAGAAATAATGTGGACTGTTGATGGTTTAAGCAACATGAGGGAAAAAAATGATTGGACAATGGAGAGTGTAATGACGGAGAAATATGGAGAATAACAGTAGGGTAATTGGGCACAGAAAAATGATGCGAAAGATTGTGAAACGTGATAAATAAACAAATAATCAAATGCGGTGTCACAAAATTTGTCACTGTCTTCCGGAAAAGAATGCCATTCCTATTCCTCTCTGGTCCTCTTCAGTGATCTGGCTCCAATTCTCTTACAACCATACTACCTCGCCCTCGCTGGCTGTCCCTTCCTTTATTATCTTCTAACTGATGGTGCATTCCACAATATTTTTTTTGTAATTTTTCCTCTGTCGTTCTTTAAAATGTCCGTCCATTGTAACTTTTTCTTTTCAATTATATCCATGATGACTATTCCGACTGCATTCCCAAAATTGAGGACGTCACCCTAACAGTGCATGTGATTGAATACGAATATCTGAAATAAACGAAGTCTAAAGTTAAGTACACTAATTTCGTCCAAACTGATTCAACTGAAGGAGAATGGAGTGTATATATATATATATATATATATATATACACATTACTCTGACCTACATCGTCAATACAGAAAGACATTTAACAATATAATATATTAAAATAATAGTCATATCCTTTCATTTTTGATTACACCCTTTTAGAGTGAACATGCAAGATAGATGTAAATTTTATTATTGTACAAAGTTTTACATAGAAATAATAATTGGAATGAGGCATATTGTCCAAAGTTTTGAATGTCTCCCATTTAGAACACAAATATTAACACCTTTTCCTATGTAGAAGTACAACTTAAAAAAATCACTATCTTTCATTGTTTCTATCTAAATATCAAAACTACTGGTAATCTAAAAGTTTGAGAATGTTAACAAAAATAACACTCAATAAAAAGTTGTTAATATTTAGCACTTGACCGTCACTTCGTTTTCAGCTTTTCTGCTGGAGATCCTCGATTTACCTCTTCATATAAATTTCTTGAATCTTCATTGATGAAGGGAAAAATCCTCAATGTATTTTTCTTCAGTCTGTTTAAGCGGAACGCGCTTCATCTTTGGGAGAATGACATTCTGAGTCACTTGCTACATACTATCTCTTGCAAAATATGATTTCGTTGAAAGTATTGCCATAGGATTTAGAAGCAAACACTTCCATTTAATTCTGTTCACAGGCTTCTTTCTTCCTTCGTTGTCTTCATGGTTTTAGAATTATTATGGAATCGCAGCGTTTTTTAACACAACTCACACGTGCACAAAGCACGAACCATTGAACACACAGCTGATTGCCCGCAAGACTAGCGCAACGTGGTGACTTGTACTCTTTCTGCAGTTATGCCATCTGAGTAGCTCGGATGTAAATACAATTTTAATAAATACTAGAAAAATAGGAGTACTTGAAAGACACGAAATCGCCCTAAAAATGGCGTATACCGCCACAAGTCATTGTTAGGGTGACGTCTTCAATTTCCTTTATATCTTTATTCCTAATTTTTTAACTCTTGATATTTCAGCTGATCTTTTCAGAACATCCATTTCTATGCTTAATATCCTTATTGTTTTTCTAGTAGGGATTTAATAAACTTCGGCAACGTATGTTAAAATAAGTAAATATCTTAAAATGAATTTATTGCTGTTTAAATGTGACAAATGTTTCAATAAAAATGTGATTACGTTTCTTGCTTTTCATGTGCCCTAATAACATAACTGAATGTAGAAATTTTGAAGATGTGACGGAATTTAAATATTTAACTAATCTTATAACATCTGGAGGTTCATTACCCACGTAAACGTCCCTATCCTGTGAAAATATTTCCCAATCATTATGATGATCTTGTAGAAGATTTCCGGGCTGTTGGTCGTGGTCTTGAGGCTTGTAGTTCCCCAAGGTTTCGCCAGAGACTGCGTCCGGCATTCTCAAGGGTTGTCTTGAGACCTTGAGGATGCCGGACGCAGTCTCTGGCGAAACCTCGGGGAACTAAAAGCCTCAAGACCATGGCCAACAGCCCGGAAATCTACAAGATCATCATAATAACTCCGGCCGTGAAAATCTAAGTCGATATATTTTCCAGCCAATCCCTGTATAATTCACATTTATCGAATGATGTTATTCTCCCATCTCATTATTGGCATACGTGTTGGACGCTTTTCCTCTGTACATTTACAATAAATTTACACCCTCCTCTTGTAATCCCCGTTTGTGCAATATGTATTGCCATTTCAGTCTACGAGACTTAACTGATCTTATTAGATCTGGTTTCTCACAAAAATATATGAAGTTCATTTACGCAGTTCTTCCCATTCACTTGTCTGTTAATCTATTTTTTCTTCAAAAAATCCTAAGCACTTTATTTATAAGAACTCGGATTTAAAGATAGGTTTATGTATATAAATTACAATTATAATAGGTTTCTCATAATTTCGTTACATTGGAGATCAGGTGAACATTTTTTTTGCTATTTAAATGAGTGTATTTAAATGAAAATTGTTGGAAAATGTTCAAGTTATACTTGACAGCTGGTTAACCTAATCATTTACGGAAGAGTCCAGTTGGCGCAATCCTTGATGCCGATTATGATGATTATTTATTTTAATTATTTGAAAGAATTAAAAATTGTATCCATAATATATTAATATTCTAATGTGTGGCACTATTAAACGAACCCTTAAAAACATAAGAAAAGAAACAAAAATTAAATTTTATAAAGTAATGGCTGTTCCTGTATTGATGTATGGATCAAAATGTTGGACGATCACTAAAAGACAAGAACAAAGATTGGAAGCAGCTGCGATGAGATTTTTAAGAAATATAGCAGGGTATACTCTGCTGGATAAGAAAAGGAATGAAGATATAAGAAAGGAAATAAATATTTTCAAACTTAGAGACCGAAGAATTAAATATAGGAACGACTGGAAAGAACATATTAATAGTATACCAGAAGATAGATTTCCAAAATTATTGCTAAATTATAAACCGCATGGAAGGAGAAATGTAGGACGCCCACACAGAAGATGGTCTGAACAATTTTAACAATTCTAGCTTTCATGGAACCGGAACGAGCTAACATGCTTAATCCCTGGATGATGAT
The DNA here is from genome assembly GCA_030220185.1 of Diploptera punctata. Lineage (NCBI taxonomy): Eukaryota > Metazoa > Arthropoda > Insecta > Blattodea > Blaberidae > Diploptera > Diploptera punctata. The sequence goes on along the minus strand of JASPKZ010009808.1, from coordinate 3,194,810 downwards.
GAATATATTAATTTTGAGCTTAAATAGTTTTTGGTGTAATATTTTTAATTCAATAAATTTAAGTGAGAGAATAATAATCATTTATCGGCTGTTTAGAATTCCTGAAAAGTATATATATTTGCAAAATAATCTGTTTTTAAATCTGTAATATTTCTTGGAAAAGAGTAATTATACAATACAAAATTTATAATTTTAGTTGAGGACGACGGTATAAGAAAAAAGGTATAGAAAGTTTTATAATTAAAAGAGTATAAATTGTGAAGATATTATTTCAGACTCTCAATGCAGATTATAGACATTCACACATGTTAAATTCCCATATTTAAATGCTAATACTCTTGAATGTATGGTATAAGTTTCAGATACCTATTTTCGGTAAAAATTGAAACAATGAAAATCGAAAACTAATAATAATAATAATAAAAATAAATATATAAAAATATAATGTTTTATTTTACAGTTAAGGCCATAAGGCCTTCTCATCCACTCAACCAGCGAATAGTAAAATTATACAAAACTTGCATATATATTACAATTTTATGATATTATTAAAATATAGACTGAACAAAAGACAATGCTGATGTGATCTAATACTATCTAATAATAATAAAAACATGGAATAAAATAAAAAAAAATAATATGAAATAAAATAAAGTAAGTAAATCTTTCTAGATTATTATTTATAGAATGCTCTATATAGTTGTTATGCAGTTAATGTTTTCATTGTGTGGAACTTAAGATATCAGTAAATTTATATATAAATAATGATAGCGATTGACAGTCCCTGACATAACTGGGAGTGAGTTCCATGCTCTAGTCATAGATATTGTATAAGATTCAGAGTATAAACATCTCCTGTGCTGAGGTAAAAAACTACATAGTTTTGACCTGAAAAGTTTAGTATTTGATAGGTTTCAACAACTTTTCAGTAAATGTAACATTACATTAGCACCAAAAAATGATTACGGTTTGAATAAATTAATTCAAACTAACAAAACTGAAAAGACTGATGAAGGAAACAAATCAGGGATTTATCAAATTGATTGTAATAATTGTGAAAATATATACATAGGAAAAACAAAAAGGAACTTAAATACAAGATTGAAAGAATACCTTAGAAATGTTAAAAATGGAGAAATAGAAAATTCTGCAATAGTTGCACATGCATGGTCAGAAAGGCACAGAATCTAAACTAAGGCCAAATTACCAATTTAAGATTCCGTGTGGTTCATCTCCGTGAGATGGCGTTAGAGTTGAGTAGCCAATAATTAACTAAATCACTCTAATAAGGAAACCGCAGGTTCACTGCCGCGCGGACACAAACAATATATAATCCCTATCCAGAACTAATATTTTCTAATTATCCCTTGCATTATTCAACTCCTTTATATAATGGTTAATGTTATCCTCCCACCTCATTTTAAGCCTGGTTCTTGAGTGCTTTCCCTCTGGTTTTCCTCAAAAAGTTTCCATACCCCTCTTTCATTCCCATTCGTACCACATGTCCTGCCGAACACTTTCCGCGAGATTTAACTGTTCTAGTTACATATGTTTTCCCAAAAAATATCATTTAACTCACTGTTATGTAGTCTTCTCCATTCACTTGTCATTCGTCTCTCTTTGGTTCAAAACTTTTTCTAAGAACCTTATTCTTAAACAATCGTTATATTTTCCTCCCTTAAAATAATATATAATATTTCGCATCCATATAATATAACTGGAAGAATAACTGTTTTATATATTTTTTGTTAGCGTGTTTTAGAGAGGGTGGGATGAAAAGAGCACCTGAAATGAAACTTTCCAGAATAGAGCGATGTACAGCCTTTGAAACAATTGATGACGCACAGATAATTTTTAAGTCCCAGAACGAAGCCACTGCACATCATCAGAGATCACCTTTTTGGTTCACAAGTATACAAGTATTTGAAGATTAGGTGGAGAGAGTTGGGGCTTCAGTGCCATCGATTTCATAACACTACACAAAACCCTATTCCAACAGATATGCGCATATGCTGCCCACGGATGGGCTAGAAACCTAAATCAGAAACATCGGAAAACTCTTCTCTCGGCCCAGAGACATGTCCTTATTCGTATCAGTAAAGCCTACAGAACTACGTCCACAGCAGCGTTGCCAGTAATAGAGGGTGTCCTACCAATTGATATATATCTGGAAAAAAGGATACACCTATACTGCCTGAGTCGCAATAAACCTGTAGTCATTGACGACCCTATCCTTAAACCAGACATGTACGAAGAGCCAGAAGGGCGAGAAGCCACAAAAAGAATGCTTGAAGACCATCTCCAAGAAAAATGGCAACAGCGCTGGCACAACGAAATACATGGCAGAACAATATACAAATTCCTTCCAAACGTGAAAACTCGCATGAAAATGTCATGGATAAGGCCGTCACACACGATTACTCAATTGCTCTCAGGAAATGGACATTTTAGAGGCAAACTGCACGACAGAGGACTTGTCGACTCCCCTCTATGCAACTATCAGATCGCAGAGGAAGACGACGTGCACCACATGATATACCGCTGTGCCAAGCACGCGGCTATCAGAATACAACTAGAAATAGCCGTGCATGTTAGCAACGAGGCCTGGCCTCCTCCTTTGCGGTTCTGGATGCAGAAAATAACTACAAGTGATCGCGGAGTATACCCAAAAAAGCTCTATGCACACGAGCTGAAGAAGAGAAGACGAGGAAATCAACGATAGAATAAGTAGAATTAGAACTTAGAATATATCAATATGTATACCTGATAAATTGTAATATTAAGTTTAGGTTAAGTAGATATAAGATGAATACTTCCATATTATGTATATTATTATTACATTGTATTAGAAACCATAATGTAATATGACTGTAAACACATTAGATTAAGTTTCAACTAGCCGCACTCTCTAAAAGTATAATGAATTAAATAAAGAAACTACCCTAGATAATAAATAGGGACAAGAGCAGACCTGGGGATATGGGCATTAAGCCCGAAGAAACCCAGGGGGATGGTGGTGGGGCTCTTAAATAAAAAAAATAAACTAAATCCGTTCCATTTCGTTGTGTGTCAAGCAATGGAAAACAATTTCTTGTAAATAAATAGTGCGGTAAATACTGAAAATAAAACAAAGCAAAAGAAATGAAACAAAAGAAAGATATTTAATTGAAATAAGGACGGGAAAGAGAGAGAGAGAGAAAAAAACATGATAGCAGGATCGAACTCGCGACCTCATGCGCGGGAAACAGAAGCTCCCTCCACTAGACCACAACCATATCTCCTAGAAATTGTCTGTATGAAGCGATGCAGTACTTCAGGACTTACTTGTATAATGAAATTAGATATTAACGTAATTTAAATTAATCAGACGCATTCTGTATGAATAATGGAAATAAATAATTTTATTATGCCATGTGTTTTGTAAACAAAGTAATGAGACATTATAATCGTTATTAATTTTCTATATATTTATTTTATTTATTTATTTCCATATATTCCATTCCATAATAATTCTGCCCAAAGGGAGGTTTTTCACTGCAATCATAGCATTTTCATGCTATGCTTTGCAGCTTTACTAGGGAACTGTAGATGTGGTAGCTTTCCGTTTCTTTCCACACCTGTGAAGAATGATGATGATAATTATAAGGATGATGATGGTGACCGGATGATTTTCGGGGACCGTTGGGCCCTATGCTTCCCTGACATTTATCTTACAGGTGTGGAAAAAACCCCGAAAAAATCTCACCCCGGAGCCTGTCCCCACCGGGAATATTTCCATACGTATATATACATTTATTTATATAACAAAACCTGGTAACATGTAGGCATTATGAAAAATAACGGCGTTATTAAATAATAATAAATAAATAAATAAATTTATCTGACCAGAATCGAACGTGAGCCCGCGTCGTCGGAAAAAGAGCATCTTATCGACTGCTCCACGGAAGCGAACGATACGAATACTGCATGAAGAGACACGTACGCTGTCCGCTTTATACTTAAACGAGTCAGAACATGTAACAACGTACTGGTGTGAATCACTCTTCAAAACACTTTCCATCGTCAAGAGTTGCGCAATCATTTTTTTCAAAGGCTGTGCAATTTCTTTCTTCATCTCATTTCTAGTTGAATTGCCAATAACATACCACAAGTATTGAAGTAAAATATTTTCTTCTTATAATGTGTTTACTTAAGTCTTTCTAATAAATCTACTTGATTATATCTTGACTACACTACCCAACATGTTCCCCTATGGTCTGGATTAGCCATTTCTTATCCACGTTTCGTGACAAGCGGAAATTATTGCGGGGAATATATGGAAACACTATCAGAATTGATACTTCCGATAAAGATCTTAAGAACTATATATATCCTTCACATTTCACCGACATTCCCATATATAGATACGCCTACATATATCCTATATAAAGTGAAACAGGAAATATAAACTACATAAAATGTTATCAAAATTGTTCTTAATTATTTATGTAGATATACGCTTTAATTCCTCAGAGAATCATTATACCATTTCTCTAAATCACTAATTTCCAAACCTTTTGGATAAGGAACACCGTTGGTCTTAAAAAATTCACTGATATTCTAATGAATCCTATTATAATAAAGCTACATATTAAAAATTACATTTTATTTTATCTAATCTGAAAAATATATAACCTATCTATTGAAATATATTATAATATCCCATTGAAATAACTCAAATATAACATGTAAGTTTATAAAAAAAATATACATTAATGTACTGTCTTCCTCAACTTCGTTTAAATATGTTCTATACGATAGTAGGTCTGTCTCCTCTGCTGTTTAATTTTTTAGTAGAACATGCAATCTAATCTTGAGAGAAAAAGAGGACGTACAGTTTAAAGGTAGTGGTAGTGGTAGTGGTAGTGGTAGTGGTAGTAGTAGTAGTAATAGTAAATAGTAGTAGTAGTAGTAGTAATATTTGGACTTTATTAAAGTAAAAGTAAGATACATATCATGTTATGTACAAATATGGGTTGCACGGGCAGTAAGCCGTACGTGCTGTTGACAGTCCGTATCAATAAAATCCATTCATTTGTAATCATGTCTGAAGAAGGTACAAAGTACCGAAACAGCTGTTACGAATTTATATTGCATTAAATATGAAAATCATATAAAACTTTAAGTTTTATTTTTATTTAACTAAACAATAAAATAATGTCTGTCCAGCCTCATGGGCTAGTGGTCAGCGTTCCTGACTTACTGAGGTCCCGGTTTCAATTCCCGGTCAAACCATAGGAATATTTCCTTAAAGGGAATTATTCCTCTGGTTGCCTATGGTCTGGAATTTAGGTTAAGAACTGTCCTGGCGCTTCATTATCATTTATCACCCATCATACCATTGGGGTAACATAACTCCGCCATCCAGGTGCCCCAACCTAAGAAATGGATTACAATTCCGCCAATGCTAGGAGATAAAGCTAGAAATGTCCTAAAAGACAACGTGGTGGCATTAAACAAATAAATAAGTAAATAAATAAATAAAATAATGTCTAGTAGTAATATAAAGTAAGAGAAAACAATACAATATTACCTAATACTTAAATTAGATTACGTAAAATTATTAAGGATTAATGATATTTCATTATGTTTACATACATGTGTATTTACTAAGGAGTGTTGTTCTTATTTTCCGCGTTTGTCCAGAGATTTACCCACATTATCCAATTTACCATTAACTCGTAGCATGCCAATATTTCACGAATTGAATTTTGAATTCTTTCCGTTAACAACTGACGCCTCCAATATTCTAAATCGTTACATTTTCCTAATATAGGCTATGTAATTCTTCTTCAAAGTTCCCGCACATTGGATATATTCACATATCGTGATCGTCGGTAATTTTTAGAAATTTCCATGCCCCTAACCTAAACCAAACAAGCCCTGATCTCTTTTTAAATCCTAGATTGGATACATATGATTTCTCTCCCCAGACTTGATTTAGGTCTCTTTGTAAACAAAGTAAAATTTTTCTCGTACATTCGGCGAAAAGAATCTTGTTGGTTTATATATATATATATACCTCCTCCTTATTTTTCTCCACACATTTTTGCGATTTTCACTCTCTTTTTCCCATACCCAACCCATCCCAATTTTTTGGAGTTCTCTCCTCACCTCGTCTGCCCAGAATTTCACATATATGTTCTTAATTTGGTGGTCGTAGCAAACTGCTCTAAGCATTGTTTGTTCACCTTGAATTACCAGCATCCAGTACTTGAGTACACGCATTTTGCAATTTATGTCGTCCTGAAATTACCCAAATTCATATAAAATTCCACAGTTAGAAACGACCTTACTAAGTCCTGTAATATGTTTAAGAAAATGCGCATATACCTTACTTAGTATTTCCGTTCTTTGAGAACTTAATGAGCTGTGGGTACTTGCTGATGATGAAAGCGATAGTGAGGAAGTACTAAATTAAACACACACATTATATTATATAAAACTAGGAAACTTCAGAGAGAATGAAATGCCAATACAACTAAACACACAGAAATATACATGTCATCACTTAACAATAAATTAAGTAAATTTTGAAGAGTTGGCACATATAGTCTATTAATTGAAAATATAAATGAGGTATATAAAGGAATTAAACATAGGCTCATCTATGAAACAACATGTTATTATGCAGTAAAAGGTATAATGTCACCCTAACTCTTCTAAACAATTTAAACTAAAAACACATAAAACGGTTATTCTTTCTGTTATACTATATGGATAAGAAAAATGGTCTCTTACTTTAAAAGAAAAAAAAATGACATGTATTTGAGAATAAAGCGATGAGAAAAAATCTGGATCAAAGAGACAGGTGAATCGATACTACTACTCAACTTAATGGAAAATCAGATTTAATCAGGACTGTTGAGTCTCATAGACTGCTATGAGCAGGAAATGTGGCACGAATGGGGAATAAAATAGGGACGTGGAAACTGTTGTAGGAAAGTCGGAGGGAAAGCGCCCCATAGGTGGACCAAGAATGTGGTAGAGAATAAAAAAAAGAATGATTTGAGCTATGCGAATTATACAGAGATCATCATCTGCATTCATGGATTAGGTCTGTTGACCCGTTCCGACTTCAGCTCATCTCTTTCTAGGTCTGCCCACATCTCGGGTGCCTTTAGGTTTGTATTTTGTTATTTGTTTTGGATTATACAGAGAATAAATGGAAACTATTAGTTCAAGATAAGCTTATATCCGCGCGCCCGGGTTCCCTAATGCAGCTGAATTTGTCAGGTCTTTAGGACCATGAGTCCATCAACAGAATACTATTGTTCGTTGTTAATTATAATCCTGCAGAGAGGATTGCTCTCAATGGGCGCGTTTTCCTTTATCATCATACAGTTGTCGATTTACATTAAAATTTATACATCCCTCACTATGTTAATTTTTAAATGTTACTCTCTCTCTCTCTCTCTCTCTCTCTCTCTCTCTCTCTCTCTCTCGATATGGACTATGTTAGGTCGCAATCTTTCTATGTTTTTTCACATCATGACCTTTCTGTATTATATAAATTGGTTAACTAGATTTATCTTACGAATATTTAGGGAATACTGTACTATAAATGTCATCATCATTATCATCATCATCATAGTCCATTCATGAATTCAGGCCATTTGTTGACCTGTTTCGGCCTCAACAGAACACCATCCAAAAGTCTTTGTTTGGGTACCCTCTGATATTCCATTCGATGAAAATGTTGCATCCATCTTGAATTATAATCAAACGTTTATTTTCTAAACGTTCCATGTGCAATTCTTCTAAGATCTCTTCATATTTTTTAATGATTTAGTAGTGTGTATCCTGCATTTCTTGAAAGATATCTAATTTCAACAGATCTAAGTCTCTGTCTGTACATCCTTCGGTTTCAATGTCCATACTTCACAAGTATATAAATTGGTGGAAGAGTCTTATTTTATCCACTTTTAGTCTTGGGTGTTTTTCTTAATAACTGTGGCAACCCAGGCAACAAATCACATAGGCATATTCGATGCTAAACTCGAAAACCACGCCGACACCTTTCCCCCAGTACTGGCCAGCGAAATTAGAACTGCAATAGATGAAATGAAAAATGGCAAAACACCCGGAGAGGATGGAATATACAACGAATTGCTAAAGCTGGCTTCAGATCAAATACTACCATCACTCACAAACATCTTTAACAAAATTCTGCAGACAGAAGAGATACCCGAGCAATGGAAATCAAACACAATCATTCTTCTCTACAAGAAAGGCACAAAAGATGACATGAATAATTACCGACCCATAAGCCTGATGTCCAATCTATACAAACTATTTTCAAAAGTGCTAACAAGAAGACTTACAAAAGTCCTGGACGAAAACCAGCCAACAGAACAAGCCGGATTCCGCTCAGGCTTTAGTACAACAGACCATCTCCAAGCAATTAACCAAATAATAGAAAAGACAGTTGAATACCACCATACATTATACCTAGCATTCGTCGACTACAACACGGCATTCAACTCAGTAGAACATTCAAGTGTCCTCCAGGCATTACACACTCAAGGAATCGAACACAAGTACATCCGCGTTCTGGATAAGATCTACAGCCAAAGCTATGCCAAGGTGAAGACAGAAATTGTGGGACAACCATTCAGTCTCAAAAGAGGAGTACGACAAGGCGACCCCAATTTCTCCTAAACTTTTTACATGCGTGCTTGAAGATATATTTCGAAAACTAAACTGGAACAAGAAATACGGAGTAAATATAAACGGGAGCAGGCTATCCAACTTAAGATTCGCTGACGACGTGGTATTGTTCGCCAGATCCCCTAAACAACTCTAATCAATGCTACAAGAGCTCTCAGAAACTAGCAAAATTGCAGGCCTTTCGATGAACAAAAGCAAGACACAAATTATGTCTAATGGTCCGGAAAACCCAATCAAAGTCGATGGAATGGATCTTCAATATGTAAGCGAGTACATATACTTAGGACAACTACTCTCCTTCCATCAGAAAGTAGAGAAGGAAATAAGCAGAAGAATAGCTCTCGCCTGGAAGGCGTTCTGGTCACTGAAATTTATACTGCTGGACAAGTCACTCAACCGGAAACTCAAAATGGAAACAGTACAAACCTGTGTTCTTCCAACACTGTTATATGGTTGCCAAACTTGGAATCTTACTGCCAAACTGAAGTACACACTCCAAGTATGCCAAAGGAAAATGGAGAGGAAAATCTTAGGCATAACTCTGAAGGACAGAATCTCGAATACAACACTTCAAGCGATATCCTCAACAACTGATCCCGCACAACAAGCCATCAGGAAAAAATGGAAGTGGGGAGGCCACGTCGCAAGAATACAGGACGACAGGTGGACAATAAAAACAACCATGTGGGACCCGTACACAGGCAAGAGACAGCGCGGAAGACCAAGACGACGATGGGCTGACATCTTCAAAGAACGAGCAGGGGCGCAATGGTCCAGAGTCGCCAGATGCAGGAAAAGCTGGAGAACGATGGAGAGACAACTGTGTATTAACTAATCACAGAACAGACAGTGTATACAAACCAAGTGCTACATCCAAGTCAACTTCTCACCACGGAGTAGCTCACCGGATGACACTCTCAAATAGAGCTTAACCCCTGTACAGGGAGGCCTTTGCCCTAAAGGGGCATATCAGGCTTTATTTATTTATTATTTATTGATGTGGCTTGAAAATAGAGTTTATTAACCCTAAAACCCCTTAAAAATTTTATATTTTTGTATTAATACCCTTTTCTTCTTCACATGAGATATTTGCATCCTATACTTTTATATTGTATGTATTAATTTTTAAAATTTCATATTCCACAATGTTATACATTATATACATTTACATTTACCATTTAAATTCACACTGCGTTCACTTACAAATATAATAATATAAATGGTTATACTTTGAAAACTAACATACAAAATGGTTAGGGTTGGTAGCACTTGAAAGAATTGAATGTGGTTAATTTTAGAAGTATGGAGGACCGTGTATCTCTCTACGCATACGCTAATAGTATGACAATGGATTCCATGAGCCTACAAAATGTGCAAGAATGCTGGAATCGTTTAAAAATATGGACCAGGAACAATAAGTCACAATTCAACAGAGAGAAAACAGTACACATGGTATTTACAAGGGGTGGGAGGTTAGCAGCCAGAGACCTTTCTCTCTTGTTGACAGCTATTGGTGTGCCTTTTTCTGGGACTTTTGTTTGCCCCTTGTCGGCGAATTCGCGTGTGTGTATTCAGTATTGGGCTTATCTGGTTGACACTAGCCTACACAGCGATTTTGCGGGGATTTATTTTAGTGAAGCATGTAATATTGATTTGATATGGATGTTTATTGCCAAGGCGAATAGATCTCGCTTGATTGGGGTATCGGAAACCGTGTCTCTGAAGAGCTCGGCTCGATTCAGGACCGGAATGAGCCACGCCACTCTGCGCTGACCTTTCTGACTTTGGTTACTTTATACTAAGTACTATGGCTGGTTTATTTCATCGAATATGTTTCTATGTGTAGTACGCCATTGCGGAAGGTGTCCTATATTGCGTACTATTGGGTATCCATGATCATTTATGTTTTGAAGCATGGTGGTGACCCTTTCCGTTATGATAGTATCAATATATGGTTCCTTCGTGGCCTCATGCATCTCTGTTATCCTTGTGTAACGCGGGGCCGAAAGTATGTTTTTTAGACACTTGTTTTACAGTATTTGCAGTTTCTATTTGTGGCATTTCGCAAGGATACTCAGAGATTCGCAGCAGTACAATAGCATACTACGGATCACAGCCACATATAATGTGACCTTGATCCTTCGGGAGCCAGAGACCGAGTCTTTCATGATCTAGAACCACTGAAGATTATAAACTTGTTCAACTCATCATCAGCATAATGAACAAATCCGTTTTAGGTCATGTGACCTATGACGGTAAACCTAACGAAGATGGTATTGATCTTTCCACCAATGTTTTGTTCTTCCTTGGTCCCTGTGTCCATTTGGAGTATATTGGAACGCCAATTTTGGAAGTCTATTCCTTTCCATTCTTCACAAATGATTTTTCCATTCTTGTTGATATCTTTCCATATCTCCATCTAAACTTGGTACTCCAGGTTTTTCTCTGATAATAGTGTTCCTTTGGTATCCAGTCTATTAATTCCTAACAGTGAACGTAAAAAGCGCATTTGACTTACTCTAAGTTTATGAGAATTTATTTTATTTAAAATCCAAATTTCACTTCCGTAGTTTAGAGCAGCTTTTGATGTGATATTATGTAATCTTAGTTTTGTATCTGCCCTCGTCTATTTGCCAAAGTCTTCTTATTACCCCATTCAATTGATTACATTTTTGTACTTTTGAATCGATGTCACTCTTATGTTCTTACAAATAATGAAAAATGAGACACTTGTTCTATAATTTTTCAATCAATCTAAATTTTCACCCGTTGTACGTTTTCTCCCATGCATTGCCATTGCTTTAGATTTTGAAGAAAACATTTTCTTGTCATAACAATACAGACCAGTGGAACTACTTCCACAAAACATGTAGAAGACAGGATGACAGCGGCAGTACTTGCTATGAATGATATTCAGTTCCTACGAAAACCATCTTTGACTATCGATATGAAGATCTTCGCCACGAAAATAATACCGATCTGAAGTATGATTTGGGACTCATATGGCCTCATCTCACCAAGAACGACCTCAAGAACATAGAGGAAATCAAGGCAGCTCACCTAAAGAGAATATTATGTTATGCAAATTTACCCCGTCCCGACTGGCATATTAACTGTCAGCAGAGATCTTCTTCATAGAAGAGTTACAAATGCAGATACACTAGCTGTCTACCGCAGCCTACCTAGCAGAACTCCAAGCTAAGAAAAAATAAATAAATCTACATGGAATTTTATGCAACTGAAGCAATTTTATAAGCAGATTGGAAGGGTGCAGACTATGAACTACGTCACACGGGGACGCGTTTCACCGTGCATGGTTTTCACTTTCGTGTGCACTGATAAAAACTTTCACATCTCATGCGGACAATGTAAGTGTGTTTTGTGCGAGGAACAATGCCACCGATATCACGCGATTAGGTGCAAGAAAAGAAAGATCTCACTAACGGAACTGAGTAAAGACTAAGAAAATGCACATTGTGAGCAATTTATATATCATTATCAATTATAGAAGCGTCAGGCTTGTAATGTTTTTCAAAACTCTATTGAATTAGAAAAGCATAAATAGCTTTGGAATTCACTAAAAAGGTGCAACAAACTTTTGCAAGGCCTCTTTTAAAATTTTTGGACCAAAGAGGGACGAAAACAGAAAGGTGAATGGATAATACTACTCAATAATGATCACCAAGATCATAATGTGATATTGTAGTACTGACATCTACACACAGACCATATGTCCAGATTCAGGATTTCTCACGCAATTTTTAAGAATGACAAAATGGTAGAAGATCGTGGCTCAGCCTAGGAAGAGATGGTTGATTTCGTTAAATTTAATATGTTTTACATTTATATTTTTAAATAAGTTGAATATGTATTTTTTGTAGACCGTAACGGTCTTTCTAGGACTTGGACATGGAAGAAAGATAATGAAAAGGAAAAATATGTTTATTTAATGGTATTTGATCTCATAGTCTGTCATAGCATAAATCAAAATACAATAAACGAAACTGAAAGAAAACATGTATTTTATTGAAATATATTAAAGGAAAAAGTGTTGTTATATATTATTTCCATTATGTACTGCATGAAAATCAACCCAGTACTCACCACTGTTATAAAGCAATGCTGAAAAAAAATCAACAATTTCCCCTCCTCCCAAATCAATAATTACAGTGTCCATATTTACCATTAATTTTTCAACAAAAATTGCAGCCTTAAATGCATCAGTCATCAATCATCATCATCGGTCTCAAGGATTAGGCCTTAAATATATCCTTTAGGCCTTAATATCCTGTTCGTCTCTCAATTAGTTGTTCACTCCGTATTTTCAATGGTAGGCCATTATTTCGTTTTCCTTTTGGATTAAAGTGTAGGGAATTTTTCGATATCCTGGAGTCTGGGATTCGTTGTATGTGATCTCTCCAATTTGTCTTATATTTTAACTAAAGTTTTTACACTTAATTCTTCTTTAATATCTATGTACCATTTGTGAAATAATTTATAACCCGACACAAACTGAGAAACTCATTTCGGATGATACAATTGTCTTAACCGATCTGATATTAAGGTCCAGCATCCACTTCCATATGAGGTGTAGAAGCAAAGGGGTCTATGTCCATGTTTTGCAGTATTGAGGGGAAAAAAGGTTTAAAGTTCAACTTGTACAAGCAAATCATAGATAAATGAAAATTGTAACAATCATTCTTTATCTACTCGTAACGCATATACATATATCCCTTTGCCACTAAATAAAACTATACTCCAAGAATGTAATTATGTATCAAACTCTTTTTTTTTACGAAAACGTCACTTACGCCTCTTTCCTTCTAACCGCCTCATATAATAGCAAAGACAATGTAGTTACTCTGTGAAGTTTTAATAATGCCTGTTGTACATTGTGTTTTAACATCCTTTGTATTGTTCCATAAAACTACCCAAGTATGTTTAGTTTTATTTGGAAGTCTTTAAATTTTCTGAAATCTACATGATATTACAGGAACAGCATATTATATTCCATTTATTTGTTCAATATTTGTTTTTTTCAATTTATTACAATCTTAGCTCTTCTGGGTTGTAATCCTCGGAATGTCATTACTTTATTTTTAATTGTAGATATAATCATGTTGTATTTATGAGTAACATAGCTTTAATTGAAGTTTCTGTTCTCCAAATAATAATCTGATCGTTAGCAAATAGTATATTCTAAAATTTACATTGTTAATAGTTAAAATGTTATTTTAAATAATTAACCAATTTTAATGACATCGCCAATATAAACATTAAAAGTGTGGCGGGAAGTCGACACCCTAGTCTTAATTCCTGTTAATACCAGTTGAAAGATTTCCATTGACAGAAGTTTTTATTCTATTATTTTTATACGAAAACACTGAGCAATAAAAAATAAACTTTTTGTCTCAGAAAGAAAAATATGTGATTCTGATAGTGTTTGTTCTCCTGAATTCAAATATGATATCGCGTTTTCTCCATCACTCAAAGTTTCCGAGAGACAGGAATTTATAATTTCAAACATTTTAATATTTTCTACATTCGTAACTACATAATATTCGAACATTCGGACTCACCTAGAAAGTAATAAATAACGATTTTCTGCTATAATTCGCCTGTGGAGCATCCCTCATGATGGTCCAACAATAATCGGCTAGCATATAAGGATTCCATTTGCCTTGATATCTCTTTTCCATAGCTGAAATCACTTGAGTTAGCTCATTTGGTTTTATTTTACAATGGACAAATGGACGAAAAAACGTTTATTAAAAAATAATTGTTTTAATCCATTAATTGAAACTGAAATAAAAAAAACTGTGGGCGATGGATAAATTCCGAATACATATTTGAAAACACGACATTGGTACTCATGAGACAAAAATCATGTTGACCAGTGTAATTGATTTGCTGATATTAAGTGCATTGGGACTCCTATCCCTTTTAATATTTCCCATAAAAGTTTTCTTTACCCTCTGACAAAAGTCTTTCATGATCAATAAATACATAATAATATGCAGGTAAGTCTGAATTTTGTTATAATGGTTTAATAAAAATATATTATTATTATTATTATTATTATTATTATTATTATTATTATTATTATTATTATTATTATTATTATTATTATTATTATTATTATTATATGTGAAGTGGACATTGAATATAAATTTGAACAACTGAACATTTTAAATTGAAATTTGTGTAAATATGGTAAAACGTTAATAATAGATCAAGAATAAATTTAAGAAGAAAATTAATTTATTTAATATCTTGCGTAATTTTAGAACTGCGAGGAGGAAATTTAGCCAAAATCGAGACAAAATACTCGAAGGTAGAAAAATAATTGGAAGTTAAACTTAATTCGAAGGGTATGGGTATTTTTAATTCAACAAAAATGAATTTATACTTTTTGGTTAAGTATGTTAAGTCTTATGTTATATTGACGACAGTCATAGACATTAGACGGGTTATAATGGAAACAAAACACTGACTACAAAAATAACTTTTTGCGCAGAACAACATACATTTAAGAAGAAACATTAAAATTATAGAATTACGTTACCGAGTTTTAAGATTATTTTGCACATAATTGAAGAAAGGAAATTATCACATTTGTAAAGAGACAAAACGACTTAGATTACAGTTTCCACCGAAATGTTTTCCCAGGTTGGATTGTGAGAATTTGTATCCCGGAATAACCTATGGGGGAACGGATAATAGAAGTAATAGAATAAAAACAGAAAATGTTATATATAGATAGTAGGAAATCTAATAGAAAACCTGTAAATTATTGGGTAAAGAAAACTGATCTCACAAAATGTCAACTAAGAGCATAACTCTACATGACGGCCGACTTTACTCCCATAACATTCAGAGGATGCGTTAACTGCAGTAATATTATGCCACCAGAAGACTTATAAGGTATATTAAATATCCTGACCCATTGGAATGGAGCATATGATTTTCGGCTTGTAGCCTATTTCCTTTAACCAACTACGCTAAGGCTTGTCCATTTAAGAGTAGATCAGGATTTTCTGTTTGGATTTTGATTGCGTCAGAAAGTTGAAATAAAAACATGCAGGATGTTAAATAAACACAATGTTATTAATGTCGGCCGTATGTTTCGGGTCATTGTTTTGCTGAACTGCTTAAGGTGCGGACATACTCATTTTTACAGCACTTCTTTTTCAGAATGTCATTATAGACCCACTGATCCATAGTGCCATCGATGGAGTGGGAATTACCTACTCCCTTTGAGGACATACAGCCCCAAAGAAGAATGGACCCTCCTCCATATTTAACTGTAGGAATAGTATTTGCATTTTCAAAGGCTGTATCGTTATTTCTCCAAACCCAGCTTATCCCATCGGATCTTAAAATATTTATTTTCGTTTCGTCTGACTGGATCACATTGTTCCAGATGTATAGACTCTTATCCAGATGCTTCTTGGCAAATTTCAATCTCGCTGTACGGTTCCTCTTGTTTACGTACGGCTTCTTAGGGATTCTGCCTCGATAGCCATGCTGCTACAAGACTCGACGGACTATTTATTTTGTGATACTAATTCCAATAATTGCTTGATTCTAGGGTTAATTTTTACTTACCTGATAATGAAATTTTCTTCTCTCTGATTCAGCAACTTAGCCTTTGGCTTCCTTGGAATATTTGCAGTTGAACATTTGTTTTTAAACTTGTTAACAATATAATTGCAGTAGTTTGAGGTTTATTAACCATTGAGCCTATTTTTCTTAATGAGTAGCGCCTCAATGCAAAATTAATTATTGTTTCTTTAAATTGGCTCTCTGGCTCCTTTCCTTTATTCATATTGAACTCTAGTAAATAAAGGAGTAAACAAATAACTGGATTTAACCATCTCTTACGTCCAGTAACACCGTAAGTATTGTGTTCATCAAGGACGTTTGCTGTAGTGTACAAATGAAACTGTTGCAGTAATACAAACATTGTTTTCAATTTAATAAGAATATGAGGTATAATGTTGCACCAATATACGTATTTCTCTACTTATTAGATAATACGTAAGTACACAGACCAGATTTAACTGTATCGGCTTCTTCATAATCTGTATTTAAAGGAATATGAATTATTATTATTTATAAAAATTTCGACTGTACAAATAAGAATGTTTCATACTGTATATTAGGGGTCCCAAAAAATCGAATTATTTTATTTTTAACAAATGCTCTTATAATGTTTAAACAATAAATTGTAAGTATAACTTTATTAAGTACATAGGCCCACGGAAACCCATGCCGACTCGCTTCGAAACATACCAATACTTGCTAACTAAGACGAACGAAGTTTGAACAATAATGTTTTTCTTTTTAATTGTAAATAATAAATAGTTATACGTATTGGAGATACTGATGTTGTATTTACTAAATAAACTTTTAGTTCTAGAATCCTTCTATACTAACCCAGTGCAAATTGCCATGTCTTATGTTTGGCATGAAGTAGGCATGGATTGTTATGATCTAATCTCAATAATATTTGTTATTTGAGTTCTTAAGGTCAAACAGAAAAACATAGAAGGAATGCGTATTTTATTTTGCAAAAGAAAACCTCCTTAATCTCTTGGGACAGCCTAATTATATATATATATATATATATATGTAGTAGTAGTAGTAGGACTTTATTAGTCAAAAAAGTAAGATATTTACTACATTATTTACAAATATGGGTCGCACGGGCAGTAAGCCGTACGTGCTGTTGACAGTCCGTTATAATAAAGTAATAATTGGTACTAGTGTAAAGAAAAAAAAACAAACAAAAAAAAAAGCAATAACATTACAATTACATAAAGAAAACACAATAATATTACAATTAAATAATAACACAAGAGCATTATATACTGAAAAACAATAACATTACAATTACATAAAGAAAACACAATAATATTAGAATTAAATAATAACACAATAGCATTATACACTAATTAATTTATGTATAATTATTAAGAATTGATGGTATTGCATTTTGATAATATATATTTATTCATGAATGAGTGTTGTTCTTATTTTCCGCGTTTTGTCCAGAAATTTACCCAAGTTTATCCAATTTTCTGGATTTACCAATAACTCGTAGCATGCCAATCTTTCCCGATTTGAATTTAGAAATCTTTCCAATATTCTAAATCATTACATTTTCCTAACATATGTATCTCATCTTCTAAGTTCCCGCACATTGGACATATTCGCATATCGTGATCGTCACTAATTACATATACATATATATATCCACCGCTGTGGTCTCGAGGTAGCGTGCTGCCTTGTCACGCAGCGGGCCTGGGTACGATTACCGGTTGGGACAGGCTCCCCTGGGCGAGGTTTTTTTCGGGGTTTTTCCTCAGCCGTAAGACAAATGTCAGGACGCTTAGGGCCCAACGGTCCCCGATAATCATCCGGCCATCACCATCGTCCTTCACTGGTGTGGAAAGCAACGGGAAGCTACCACACCTATAATTCCGTAGTAAAGCTGCATAGCATAGCATGAAAATGATATGATTGCAGTGAAAGACCTGCCCTCGGGCAGAATTACTCTGTTAACGTCTTTACCGTTATTGGTTGGAATTATGTATCTATATGATAATGATAATTTAACCATAGGGCCTTTGTGAAATCACACCATCAGACTGTTTTTGCCAAATACCTGACTTAATTCCGCTTTTATCTTGTTCATTTTCTGTTATTATGTAATTTTTGGTCTTCCTCTTTTCCTAGGTAGTCTCTCTGGATTCCAATCCAGAGCTCTCTTGGCACACTCTCTATTTATTTTCTGGGATTCCGTTTAATCCATTTTCATTTACGATATTTAATATACTTCCAGATTTCATTTTGTGATGTAATTCTTCGTTTGATTAGATATTTGTGAAGGAATACAACTACCTTGTGTTGAAAACTACAGGCTACTGTACTGCAGAAATGTTCTTAAATAAAATTGTTATATAACTCGGCGAACTGAAACTTGGTTCAGGCTGGTGCTTGCTATGACCCAATGACCTGGCACTTTGAACATTTGCTCGCTTTAACGACTCTGACCGGCGATGACCGGGTTAAACTGATTAAAGTTAATCAGACAACATGTGACGTAACGCTAATCGACCATCATCATCGACATTTACCTGTTCCCTCAAAATCAATCAGTGCTGGTAATACTATATTCCTATAGAATAAAAATCACATTTTGTAACCCGCCCCGCTAGCTCTAATAGAAGTAGTTATCTACTGTATATGTATAAACTTCTAAACCGTTCAACCGATCTTCGTGAAAACTTGCATATACAGGTTTTCAGATGCGGCGAGCGTGTAGCCGTTAATATTATGTTTAAAATCATTAGGTGTACGAGTTCACCTGAAACGATCGCAATTTTCGATGTTTCACAACAAAACTCGGAATATCCTATTAAAATAAACTGAAGTATGTATTGTCCAAACATCAGCGAAATCCGATCGTTAGAAATGGGGGGTTTACCTGAAATTTGAGATTAAAAATTTACTCTAGCAACCATCATGTTAGGTTCGTCGCAGTGTATACTATATAATTAATGAACCCTCAATATTTAATTTATTTAGGCGTATTAGCTAAGAATTTAATAATATTTTATATTTATATGTAGGCCAATTATTTTTGATAATTGCTTTATTTTTATTATGACTGGGACAATTTTTATTTTTTATAAGCATAACACAATTATTTCATTTTTCATCCTTCTATAACTCTAGGATCTGATTTGCGGGATCGGTTCGATACGCGCCAGGATTGAAAGTTTGAGGACCGATGAGACAATTATTACTTACTGCAATTCATAAACAACAAAAACCGGACAATTTATTTATGTAGAATTCAATTGACGAAGTGAAGAGTATAAATAAGTGGAGTTTTGACAAGTATTTAATATATTCCACATTGTTGGTTGATTTCTCGAAGTATCGCCTTCAAGTAAGTTGATAATTTTTAAAAACTAACGGAAACACTTCACTAATAGTAGTCTTTTAACAATTAATAATTTACTTAATTTTATTTTGTAAAAATAATATTCACTATGAGGCCACTCCATGACATCTATCCTAAAACCAGTGTAACTAAATTAGTATGGTTGAATTTCTCCCCTGTAGGGATAGAACGCCTAAGTCTCGTTGAAAGAAACAAGGGCTCTCAAGAAGAAAAATAAAACAGTAGGAGAACGAAAATTCGAAATGAAACATACATTATAAAAACAGGAAATAAAATTAAAAATGAATTATACAAAAATTGGTTGAACCCAAACAAACTAGAAGATAAAGTGCAAATAAACACAAGCAAAAATTAAGAGAGAAGAAAATAAGTAATAACTTCAAGAAAAATAACCGTGAAAAATATTTTACAGATTAAATTTCACTTAAAATGAGAAGCATATTTTAAAACTTGTAACTGAAAATAGGCATCAATTTTTGGTAAACATGACAAAAGAATTATAAGAAAGGAATGTATAAGAAAAAATAATATAGACTCTGAAATTATGATAAATTATATCAGATCTTTAAAAAATGACAAGGAATGTGGAGTTGGAGGAATTCCGAGTGAACTTATTAAATCCGGTACTAACACATCAATCGAATTAATAAGAATCCTTTGTAAAATATATATGGAGAAGATACACAACATGATTACAAAATAGTACTTATATAAGTTATACACAAGAAGGGAAAGAAATATATGTAAAAAATAGGGCAATTTCAGTGACAAACATCTTCAGCTGAATTTAAAAAAAAAAACTTAAAATATTTTGTGGAATAGTATTGTAAAGGGGTTTCAGAAAAGGCCGATCCACCATTGATCACATCTTTACTGTAGTTTAAAACAAATGCTTGACAAAAAAAATATCCACCTTCCAACAGCCAATGCACCTTCTATTTACTGATTTAGAGTAAGCTCAAGGCAATGTGTCTGTGATTAAACTATGGAAGTTTTACATGCAGTAAAACAATAAATATAAACATTATTTAGATAATAAAAAAGTTTTATGGTGAATCTATATATCTAGTAATGGGTAAAAAATAATTTCATCAGGGTTTTGGGGTTACTAAAGTTTTAAGACAAGAATGTTGTTCATCATCGACCTTATTCAAAATATATTTACAAAAGTCTTAAGACAGTGGATAAACAAACGTTCATCTTCGAGAGAGAATATTCGTCGTTATTTTGCTGATGATCAGCTACTGATAGCAGAATATTATGAAGATTTTGAGTACATGACAAGAAAACTGAAGGAGGAATGATAAAAGCGGAAATTAAAGATACATTTGGACAATACGAAATATTGTTTACATGTACTTTAAATATTTGTAATTTTCTGCCAACAGTAAACATATATTTTGGTTTATCTCCTATTACCATATTATGATAATAGGAGATAAATCAAAATATCTGATTTTAGAAAACGGATATGGAAAAATAAAAGCAAGTGATGAATATGTATAATTAGGGACAAAAATTAGTGCAGATGGAAATCATGATGCTGAAATATAAATGAGAAGATAAATGAGGGTAAATCTGCAATATTAGAATTAAATGTTTTATGCGATCAGAATATAAGTTCTAAAACAAAAACAAACGTTCTAATAAAGAAGAGTACAATGATAAATGGTGTAGAAACATGCCAATTAAAATCTAGAACAATAAGTAAAATCAATTATGCAGAAATGGATTTTTGGAGGCGTTCAGTTGGAATTTTTAGATTGACTATTTAACTCATGCTCCAAATGGGAGTAAATGACCAATCATATTTTAATGATTTTTGATTCACAACATTGTATTTCATCT
The DNA here is from genome assembly GCA_030220185.1 of Diploptera punctata. NCBI lineage: Eukaryota > Metazoa > Arthropoda > Insecta > Blattodea > Blaberidae > Diploptera > Diploptera punctata. Next base: position 3,173,278 of record JASPKZ010009808.1, on the reverse strand, counting down.
CGATTTTATCAGTTTAATTTTATCACTGTAAAATTAAGCTCCTCCTTATTAACATTCTGAATTGGCCATAGCATTATTTTGCAATGAGCCGATGTGGGTACCAGTTTGTATATATAATGCACGAATGTAATCTTATCGTGGTTGTTGGAGATAACATAAAAACATTTGTAGCAATTGATTATACCATAAAAAAGAAGAAACCAATGTTCGCACTTTCTTAAACGTATTTTTTCCCAGGTATGTTCCAGAAAAATATAATTGACATATTTACGTCATAGGTTATCAGAAATTAATTAATATACAGTTTGATGTGTTTCATTTTTTTCCACTAGGGTGCATTCTTACAATATTGCGATCCTTCGGTAATAAATAATATGATCTGATTGCAGTGATAAACAAGTAAAACATAACGTTTCTCATTTGTTTTCAAACATCGCCGTTTACATTAAATATATAAATATTTTAAAATAACTATATTTAAATAATGGTTTGTGAGTAAACAGCTAAATTTTATTCGTTAAATAGTCCTTACAAATGTCACTCTTGATTTCAAATAATTCTCTAGATACATTCACGACTCACGGAGTTAATTTGGAAAACACTCGTGGCATTTAAGTGATCCCACGACAGGCCTCAGGAGGCCCTTGGGGTAGTAGGAGCTTAAGGCTCCCACTTTTTCTAGACAATCGGTACTTTATGTCAGCCGGGTTGTCAGCCCTGCGTGACGGCCGCCTTTACCCCCAGAACAAGCGTCTGGTACTCATTTCCGTTAGAGGCTGAGTCGACCCCAGGGCCATAGTGCCGCCAGAGGGCTTTGGGTCAGTTTAAAAATCCTGACCCCAACGGGACTTGAACCCTCGACCCTCCGGCTTGTAGCTCAGTGCCTTAACCACTACGCTACGGCTTGTCCCACACTCGTGGCATTACTTATGATAAAATAAACAGTGTAATTAAACGAAAGATGAATGTTCAAACATCGATATATTGTGGATTTTATAAGAGACAAACAATTTAAATGGCATGGTCATGTAAAAATAATAGCAGAAGAATACTACAACTTGTGTCACTGGAAAAAAGAAGAAGAGGAAGGCCAAAGTAATGTAGATTGGTGGTATTTTTACATTGCAACAGTTAACTAACTAACTAGGCATAAGTGCATGACACGACATACCTAGAAGGTCTTGGACCTAGAAGCTCTGTTTTCACATCCGTGTCGTTTTACAGAAGTGGGCAATCATCTAGGCAGTACAAGGATGACTTGTATTCACCATGTCGAGTACTGCAGTTGTTACAGTTTTTTTAAATCTCAGAACCATCTTTCTCATTGTGAAATATCCTCCATTCTCATTCTATTCATCTCAAGGTGATAAATAATACCAGTTAAAAAATTGATGACAATTGTACTTTGCCAGACTTAACTTGCATGTCATTACAAGCATAGACGTCTTCGGTCTACAGCCGTCTGCTGATCTCGCATCCGTTCGTAGCATTTACACAAGTGGAAAATCATCCAGCTAGTATATGATGGCATGTGGTCGGCATATTAGGTCATCGCAGTTATAGGTGATATTCTAAACCTAAGTCAAGATTAGATACTGGTATTCAATTAAAAATAAATGTGAAGATTTATCTGCAATTTGAATTACCCACAACTTGAGTAAAGTTAAATAAATAGCGTATTGTTGCAACGGTACCGAGATCTAAGGTCACCTTGAGTTCATGTTTCTAGAGATAAGGCTAGTCTCATCCCCAAAGTAATGCTACAATCGTTACCAACACCAACAGCAAGTAGAACCGGGAAATCATTACGGGTAAGCAAACTCTAAGCCAACAAAGTAGAAAAGCCGTTCTCTACGATAGTAACGGTTTGAGAGGTAAAGTTTGGTCATACCATGTTATGGCTTGATTCCATCTCTCGCCAGAACTGTGTCACAAGTCACATTTTATGCGTCTATTCACATAGTTTCTGGCTTACTGGATGATATATAATGCATTACATCGAATTAGATGCATATCAAGTGATAAAGAAATAGTCTATCATTTTTGGAAGGTGAATGTATATAATATATATATATATATATATATATATATATAGAGAGAGTGTTGCAAAAACACCGACAACGGATGTGAGGTTGTATATCGAGATATATTGATCATTTTTAATAAGATACCAATCTCCGGAAATGATTCGTTTTCACACTGTAACTAGTTAATGATGTCATTAGATCAGTGTTAGTTCAAAGGATTTGAAGACTCATTACTTGACAACACCTCACAGATACGGAATATATGATACGTGACTTCGCAACGGAATGTTTCTGCAACACGAGGAGCTCCAACTCACTTCGATGCCAATGTGAGGAGACATTTGATTGAATACCACGTGTCCAGGTCGAGGGGACCTGTCCCGAGGCCTCCGAGATCACCTTATCTTAAATCTCTCAACTACATTTTGTGGGGTGACATGAAACAGTCTGTTTATCAGACTCCAGTAGAGGCACATATGATTCTTATAACCCGAATCCACGCTGCTGCAGAAACAATTCAAACGAGGCCAGGCGTATTTGAATCACTACTCATACAGTGAAAACGCATCATTTCCGGACATTGGTACCTTATTAAAAAATGATCAACATATCTCAATATATCACCTCACTTCCGTTGTCGGTATCCTTTTGCAACACCCAGTATATATATATATATATATATATATATATGTGTGTGGAATAGAACTCTAAAGATGAACTTTCATATGTCGTATGCGGATGTTGGCTGAATGTCTTGATATAAGGAATACGGAGTATGTTGTTGACCAGTTAAGCACATAGCATACAGTGGCGGCTCGCGAACTAAATTATTGATAGATCTTTTTACTACATTTAATTTTCCTTAGAAAATTGATCATAAACATAAGTAAAAGTAAACTATACGTATTCCGAGCTATGTTTCAGTTGTACTGTAAACAAACTTGTACAAGATATTATCGCCGACACCGTCTATTGGGGGAACCGTGGTAGGCTACTACTTTTACCCGCCATATGACTGAATTGTGTACGGAACTGTCATTGATAGGAACATTGTTTTTAGACAACTTCGTATTTTAAGGAAATAAGAATGAATATCAGGTAAGATGGTACTAATAATTAGGAACTCCCATTTCTTATTTATTTGTGACTAAACATTATATATGGATCTACTAATCAGACATTTACGCCTTTTCCCATGATGTTGATAGATGCCCTTTATTTGCAATTTCATTAAGAGCAGAATTTATGTTTAATGCTAACTCACCTGTAAATTCTAGTGTTATGATCACCACACCATCATTAGGTAATGTAGGATATTTTTCACTGAACTGTTTGAAAACATTAAAAATAATTTGCTCTCTCGATTTTCAAATACTTTAGTCATAAAATGTTTTATTATTATACACCAAGCGGCCATTTTAAACAACTGAAATTCCAACGTATTCTACATTGTGCATGCGTAAGAAAATAGCAATTCTCATTTAATCAATTAAATTTAATTACTATCTTTTAAAATTCTCCTATTTAACTTATAATTATTTCTATTGTACTCATTCACTTGCTTGTTAAGATGATTTTATAAATCAATAAATACCAACACGCAACTTGATACTAAAACCTTTCCGCTCACACTTTATTTCACATTTCAAACGTCTTTCTTCTATTGTTTCTAATACTTTTTTTTAACTTGCATGATTTTCTTTATTGTGCGGTTTTTGACTTTATCCCGTCTTGACCTTGTCGATCGCTTTCAAAAATCCATTTCTATATTTCTATTACTAACAGCTTGTTGGCTTCTTGTCTACTTACAGCCCAGATTTCGAACCCATATAATAAAATCCTTTGTAACAGAGCTTGAAATATAGTTTCCTTCATTCTGTATATTATATTTATACTAGTGGTCACACAGTGGTGGAAATTCGACCACAATTCATTATTTTTTTAAGTTTGTGTCAAATACGTGGTTATACATTCATTTTCTATTTATTTTAAAAATACGAACGATAGGAAATATGTGGTATAATTTGGCTAAGCCATATTTAAAAATTTATATTCCATTTATAGCCTACTATTTACATTTTCATTTGGCCTATTATTATGTGTACGGGAATATATATATCCCTTCTTCTTTGTCTCTCACTCCGACCCGTCAATGTTCTACGTCGAGGCGTATGGAAGTAGGTGCGAATATCTAAATATAAAAAAATATATGTAATTAAATTACTGAAACCAAGATTAGACAGGGTTTAATTTAAATTTAAATAATAGAATGTACTCAGTTTTTGAAACCACTAATAATAAATACGCGAGAATAAGTCAATTCACATTGCTGCTGACAATTTTCTTTTTTCAGCAATGCACTTTCAGTTTGAACGTAAACAAATAAACGAGTACACAAATGAATGACTAATACACACATTCTTTAGAAACAATTTATTTTATTTTGTTTAATTTAATCTATTGTAACACATATTATACATATATTTTATTTTTCTGCACTCGTTCTCTATCTGAACTTTAATTATGCCAAATATCACACTCCTCCGTGCGCGCAATATGTTTAAAAAGGATTACTAAATTTTGCCTTCGCGTATTTATATATATATATTCCAAAATACTGAGTTCAACATACCATTGGTTATTCTTTCATCAGTTATTATTCTCTCAATTTCTGTTGTTGAATTCTGGATTTTAACAAACGTAGATCCTAAATATATAAAACTTGTAGTATTGGGTATTCTTCTTGAATTACATTTTAACTCATCTGTTGTAATCCAATTAAAGATACTTTGTTTTATTATAGTTTATCTGAAATCCCTATTTCTTGTATTCTATTTCTAATTTCCTTAACATGAAAGTTGCATCATCTAGATCCTGAGCAATCACTATTTTCCTGACTTAATAATCATGATAATATTAGATAAGTGATATAATCTATAAACTTTCTCATTGACAAGATTCCACATTCTTCTATCTTATCCCTTATAAAGCTGAATATTTGTGTTGTTATCCTATTTTCCAATACTTTTGTATTGATATTGCACAAAATAATCAGTGGGGGAGGATATAGTGGTTAACATACCGTATCTCTAAAGAAAGCCACATTTAATATTTTTGTATTCATACACTATCATATATATAAATCGGCATCGATGGTCTAGTGGTTATGTTCTTTGCCTCTGGTCCCTTTTGTCACTTTTTAGGCGTCTCATACCACCCGGGCATTAAAGTGACACAACCTCTCACACAAGGAGATAGAAGGCTTCCCAGAATGGGGGATCAGCTCGATGCGACACACGTCAGAAACAATATGAACATTTATGACAAAACACGCCGACCACTCGCATGTTCATACTAAACAATGTGAATATTCTATTCTATAGTGTTTTGTCCGAGGGCAGATCTTTGACTGCAATCAAAGCATTTTCATGCTATGTTTTACAGCTTTACTAGGGAATTATAGGTGTGCTAACTTCCCGTTGCTTTCGACACCGAGAACGATGATGATGATAATGATGATGGCCGGAGATTTATCGCGGACCGGTAGGCCCTAAGCTTACTGACATTTGTTTCTCAGGTGAGGAAAAACCCCGAAAAAAACTCATCCAGGAGCCTGTCCAGACCGGGAATTAAAGTCCAGCCCGGTAGTATGAATATCATTGTCAAATATTTTCGGGATATATACTGTACATGTATCTTATAGATACAAAAAAATAACCGAATAAAACTCACCTAGGAAATATGTCCAATCGGCGCTCAAACTCTGTTTCGCAGATACGAGGCAACAACGTTATCCAGACACTCTGTTTTATTTAATTACATTTAAAATATAAAATTATGGAATATTCACCTGAAAGGTCCATCTCCCCAACTTTATTATATATCATGAATCTTATAAAAGTTAATTACATTTATTTGTTTACCATATTAAAACTATCATACCGACTTAGACAAAATGTTTCAAGGGAGGTTGTCCCTCTCTCCCGTATTGTGGGATTTCGCGCCATAGTAGTTACGTCCCTTGGTGGAAATTATTGAGGGAAATCAAACTCTAATCGGTCGATCAACTGATTTAGAAGTAGCTTCTAATGTGATGCTTAAAAACAAATAAGCAAGTGGCGAGCGTGGCTACAAAGCTAATCATCCATCAACTAACAAGCGCAGCCATTACCAACCTGATGCCATCTTTCATAATGGACTCGCCATTTTGATCACCATGAGTCATTAGTGCCACATCGGGGTGTGGGGTAAATGCGAACCTTGTGTGTTCTGTTTACTCAAAGCTCCTAACTAGGTCACTAACCTTACTGGCTCACATAGTAACGTTTGAGAGTCGTATTCTGCAGATTCCAGTTTCAAACCCAAGTGCCTACCAACTCAATGAGGGTCTTTTAAATTAAATATACTTGTTTAAGTTGTAACAGTAGGAGTTCTGTCATTCTTCTCTCTCCAAGACTAAACCCTATTAACAGAATCGGCAAAGTAGTGTTCTATGCTAACTAACTAACTCTATCGAGCCCGGAGATTCATGGTCGCGTAGAAATTGCTCTCCATACAATCCTATCCTAACCTAATGTCTTCTTATCATTCTCTGTATAATTCACCATTCTAAAATCATGGTTAATGTTAAGGTACATACAAACGTGCGCGCCGTGCACATGCGACACATCATGATCCACTCATTGTCGGTTTTTTCCACGAATACTTTGATGGTTCGCTGTTCAGATTTGGACGGGAGCGTGAGAAGTTCGTTGTTTTCCGCGCGCACCTATAGATTTTATTTTACGAGTTATTATGGAGTGGTCAGAAGGAGACATGATAAGCCTTAAATTTGCAATGTATCCTGTAGGATATATCAATTAGTTCATTTTATTTAATACTAGCGTACCCGGCAGACGTTGTCCTGCCCGAACGTTCAATTCTCATGTCATGGACGGACGATAAAAATATGTTACTTTTTTACCATACAATTCAGAAATTATGACATAATTAGATATTATTAAATAAGTTCGCAAGAAAACCTCTTACAGCCTTCTGTTGTGGCTCAAGAAGTATGAATGATGACGTCACATAGTCATGAACATTAGAATTGTACCCTCCATTGCATATAAGTTAAGAACCGTCATATAACAATTATATTAGAGTAAAAAAAAAATGATGAGAGTGAGTCAAAACAGTTTCCCCTCCCCCAGCTAGATTTCATTTCTGACCCATACTGGCCGACATTCTATGAGAAAAATGTTTTCCCCCTTAGAGACTTGAACCAGTGTAAGTCCCGTAGTTCTGCGCCAAGACTTCTTGCCTTAACCACTCGGCTACGACGCGAGACTCTTGGTATTAATGAAAGACAAAAATGGTTATTGTGAGTTATCCATAAGAGATAAACACATGCTGTCGCTCACTTTTTTGTACGGCTTTTTGAGATATTCAATTCTGTGTACATTAATTTTGTGTATTTCTTATGGTTTAGGCAGCGTAAGCCATTTAAGCGTCCAAAGAGCTACTTTTTTCAAGTTTTCCAGTACAAAGGGCGATTTTAAGGGTGTAGGAGTTGAGTATCACAACTCTCTTATAGCCTATGTTCATCCCGGGAATCTCCTGAACATTTTACAAAAAAAACCATCACAATCGGATCAACGGTATGGCCGCGCATAAAGTACGAACAAACAAACAAATATACAAACAAACATTAATTTTATATATAAGATTTTTAATAAAATAGAAGAAAACGAACGAGTACAAATTACTTAAATGAAATTAGTGATTTGCCAATTTTATTTTATTTTGCCATAAGGATCATTAAAAGAAACATTGAAAGGAGATGCCTGGAGAGCAATAGGAGATACATGGATATATTTCCGGATATATGCAAGAAGAAGGTGATTTCTTTACTTTCTTCCTACCGGCGTGAGAAAAGTAAACTAGAAATCAGCCAAGGTACAGGAAAAGAAAAGTTGTAACATATAATATTATTTCAATGTTTCATTATTATAATTCGTAAATACAATTGGACGGCGTTATGAATCAAACGACTAAGCGCCATTAAAAAGTTTTTGATGTCATCTGTTGCACTGGCTCATGACGTACACACGTTTAGCGCCAAATCTTTAAATATAGCCTCTTCTTCTTCACTTCCTGGTTTAGGCAAGAGTTGCCTGTTCCGTCATCACTAATAGATCTAAGACCATCTCTTCCGAGGACGTCCGACATCTCTTCTTCCTCTTGGTAAATAATGGAAGATTTTATTTGGTAATCTACTTTCTTCCATTCTTTCTACATGTTCTTTCCGCTGTAACTTGTTGTTAAATATATTTTCTTTTATGGAGTGCATCTGCAGTTCTTCATGGATATCCTCGTTTCTTATTTGGTCCATTCTAGTGCAGCCTTTTACTCTTCTTAAAAATTTTATCTCGGCTGCTTGGATTTTACTTTCTTGTTCGGTAGTGGTAATCCAAGATTTACTCCCATACAAAAGGACAGGGACAGCCATTGTTTTATAAAATTTTAATTTTGTTTGTTTGTGGGCTTTATTATTCAATGTTATATTTATTGTACCACAAATAGCTTGAAACTGATGTGTTTTGTGTCCAATATCTTTATCATACCCATAGCTGATGTCACATCCTAAATATTTAAAGTGGGATACTTGTTCAATAGTTTCGTCTCTAATTACTATTTTTGCACGCAGAGTATTTCTTCCACAAAATGTCATTACTTTTGTTTTACTTATTGAAATTTTAAAATTATAATCGCTACATATTGCATTTAGTCTGTAAGCAGCCAATTGTAACAGATCTTCATCATGGTGTAGTAAGACTAAATCATCGGCGAAAATTAAGTTATTAATACTTGAGTTATTGTTCAATCTAAGGCCTTTGTCCATTATAATTTTCCATTGTTTCATAATGTCGTCGATATATATATATATATATTAAAGAGAGTGGGCGATAGACTACACCCTTGTCTAACTCCTTGGTTTATTAAAATTTCTTCTGACCTTTTAAATATAGCCTCATTATTAAATAAAAATGTAAGCGCCATCAGTCCTATCAGAGATTCCGTGTTTGCAACAAACGAGATAGAGACATGGTTGGTTACACCTGCTCTGCAAAATGTCTACTGAATGTTTGTGGGTTTCTTATGGATCGCAGGAGATTCGTTGAAATTGATAATTTCGACGAACACAAGATAAGCAAGTGTATACGCACCTTTATATTCCCATTCCATTCTTAGCCTATCTACAGGGCGCTATCTTGTTTTCCTACAAGAATTCTTTGCCATTTATGCCATAAGTTCTTCCCATTGCAGTCTTTAAGGCTTAACTGTTTTTATTAATCTGGTTTCTCATAAAAATTGTGTACTTCACTTTCTCCATTCGCCTGTCTATTCATCTCTCTTTGATCATTTTTTAATAACTTTATTCTCAAATACTTTTACTATTTATTTCATCCTACCTTAAAATATGAGATAGTGTTTCCCATTCATATAACTGGAATAATAACACTTTACGTAGGCCTATTTTAATTTTAAAGTTATTTTCCAAGGTAAGCTGGGATGACAAATTTTAACTCTTACATGGCAAGTGTGGTCCGTGAACAGCTTGTTATTCAAAGGGTATTGTGACATAGGCCTTATTAGAAATACCGTTACTTTTGTTAATTCTTAATTTGTTGCTATATGCCAAGTTGGTTCAGAAAAAAATGAAACTGCAAGAGGCTTCACACACACACACACACACACACACACACACACACACACACACACACACACACACACACACATATATACAAACAAACAAACACACGCACACGCACAAACACGCACAAAGTTAACTTCTATATCTTCTTTTCCTCCTCGTTTTTTTAGGTCCATTATCTGTCTATCCAGAATTAAGAGTCGCTCCATCTCTTTTTTGGTCTTCCAGGTATCATTCTCCCATCCTCTGGTAACTTATATCTTGCTATCTATGTGATGTCATGTGGGAAATACCAGTATGTTGATTCCGTTCAAAGGTTATTTTATCCACCCATTCACCTATTGTCTGATTATTCAGCTGCCTTCTTATTTCTTCGTTTCTAATTTCATCTTTCCTTATTTACGTACAATCTTCATCAGACTGTTCAATTCATTTGTTTCTACCACAGCTAATCGGTTCGGTGGTTTAGTGGTTAATGTTCCTTGCCTTCAGTTCCGAGGGTTCGCGGGTTCTCACTCAGCCGGGGCCAATGGATTTTTAGGGTGCAAAAATCCAATTGAGTAATTCCTCCAGGAGGCACTCTAATCCTTGGGTCTCCAATCAGAAGATTGTCAGCCTCGTAAATGAACATAAAACCTAAATTAGCGCCTCTGAGCTATGTTTTACCAGTCTTCCTCCAATAAAGTATTAACATACTATATGTCTCATTGAGGTATTTTGTCGGAGGCATAGGTCAATATTGGGCATATCATTGCTTTATATTTTCTTGTTCTGGTATATTTATTTAAGTATTTTCCATACGATATCATTCATACACCCAATCATTCTCGCTGCTTTATTCTTCTACATATATATATATATATATATATACATATATATATGAAAGTAAATTAAAGTATCTTCCATTTACAGGAAAAAAGTAAATATACCCCTCAGTTCCGATTACTTTGCTCCACGTAATCTATACGTATTAAAATCAGGCGTTTGCGTGAATGGGACAAAGTAGATCCAATATACATAAATTATGTGAATAGTACTTAAGATACATAACTTATATTATAAAATACTTGCAGCACATATGGGTATTTATTAAACTACGATTTGTACAATAATTGCATGAAAAGTGCTACATAGTGCTTCTAATTCACTGGCACTATAAGTTCTTTAGTTTTATGGCCGCACGATCATAAGTTCTCCAAGCATCCGTATCCTGAGCTAATGTTTTCCAATTACCTGTCTATAATTTATTTTCCTCAAATCAAATCCTGGTCTAACAATTATCCTAATAACTTAATATTCTCAAATACTTGTAATCGTTTGCTACTACCAACCGAAAAATAAAGTAATTAATTACATTTTCACTTTTATCCATTTATACAAACAAAAAAATGAAGAAGAAGAGGAAAAACATGGCGAGGTGAATTTCCAGCGCAAGGGGCAATTTAATCCGAATTTACTGTATATAAAAGAAAAAAATTCATCTTAAAAATGGAACGGCGCATTTCTTCAACATATGAAAAGGAACACATTGTCACTAAAACTGTCCGAGTTATGAACAAATTATACCTAGGTGCAAGATCAAATACGACTCCCCCCGTTATAGAGGTAGGTAATACGATTTTTTTTGTCCAATGCAACAGATTGTTTTAGACATTTCTGGCATTCTCTCTAGCATTGGCGGAATTATAAATAACTTATGAGGTTGGCGCGGCTGGAAGGCGGAGTTAATCCACCCCGATTATACGTATATGATGGTTAAAATGATAACAAAACACCAAGAGGGTCCTTGAATCTAAAAATAGAAATTCAAAGGCGCAACAGGCCTAAATTCCTTAATCCACCAGCCAGCTATTGCCTCACATACACAAGTGTTAATCAAAGAGGTAGACGATCATCCAACAGAATTGAACATTTAAGATTTAAAAATTACTTCTGAGCGTCATTTGATAAATTACATAAATTCAGTTATTATGCTTGCTTTGATCACCTATCATATGAATCTCTCCAAAACTCTTCCAGGGTGACATGTCGTCAGCATGTCGGGTCCTTCAGCATTATAGCTGGTTTTCTCAACCTGCAGACGCTACTTATTGTAGCTACCCAAATTTCACACAATGTTGTGGTAGGCACCGATCCATATTGGTCGAAATTCCAGGAGAAAATTAATTTTACCATGGAGACTCGAACCAGCGCAAAGTCCGTAGCTCTGCCCACTAATATGTGATGTCTTAAATCGCCCACCAGGGCATGCGACGCTTAAATATAACCTAAATTCCAGACCGTGGGCCACCAGAGGAATACTTCCCCTTAAGAAACAATTCATGTCATCTGATCAGGATATAAATCTGGAATCTTCAAGTACTATAATCGAATATTTGACCATAGGACCACGAAATTTTCCATGATGGTTATAATAATAATAATAATAATAATAATAATAATAATAATAATAATAATAGCTTTATTTTACCTGGCAGAGTTAAGGCCTTAAGGCCTTGTCTACCACTCAACCAGGATTAAAAAAATACAAACAAAAAATAGTCTTAAATCTAAATTACAATATATATATATATATATATATATATATATATATATATATAAACGATTACAAGTTATGAATACAATACAATTAATATTTATAATGTATTTTCATTTACTCTAAATTAAACGAATTAAATATATAATATGTACAATATATATAAAAAAACGAGGAAAAGATTAATGACATAGTATAAAATTAAATAAATAGAGAAAAATTAATTATTAGACAACAGGTAACTGTATAAGCGTGACTTAAAGGTACCAAGTGTGCGGCAACCCCTGATATCTTGAGGAAGGAGATTCCAGGAGCGGGCAGAGGCTACTGTGAAGGAAGTAGAATAGGAGGAAGTGCTATGAAGAGGAATTGTTAGCAGACTGCTATCTTGTGATCTAGTGTCAATATTGTGGTAGAGAGGATAACTTCTCAAATCTGGACGCCAGGTAAGTAGGGATGTAGGAATTCAGAAGCTTGAAAAGTAGTGAAAGAGAGTGCAATTTACGTCTGTCAGTAAGACGGAGCCAAGAGAGGTTATTAAAGTGTTCGGAAATATGGTCATAACGGCGGATATTGAAAATGAATCGAACGCAAGCATTATGAACACGCTGCAGTCTCTGCGACAAGCCATAGTTTAGATCATTATATATAATGTCACAATAATCGAAGTGTGGTAACACAAGATTCTGCACAAGGATTTGTTTTAACGAAACTGGGAGAAAATTCTTTAAACGTCTAAGATAATGTAAGATGGAGAAAGTCTTTTTACATATGTGTTTCACTTGTGTTTGCCAGGTTAAATTTGCGTCTAGATGTAGTCCAAGATCTATTACTGAAGAAGAATAAGGGATAATTATATTATTTATAGTAATGTTTGGAAGTGTAGATATGTCAAAGGTTGTAAGCAGTCTTTGTTGTCCCATTAGAATTACTTGTGACTTGTTAGGATTTAGATTTAGACCGATACTTGAAGACCAGTTAAAGATGGATATGAGATCGTCATTCATTTTTGTCAAGCTGTTATAGAGAGAATGAGGAGGTGAATGTAGGTAAATTTGGAGATCATCAGCGTAGAGGTGATAACGGCAGTGCTTTAGTACAGTTGGCAAGTCATTTATGTAGATTGAGAAAAGAAGAGGTCCGAGAACACTGCCCTGGGGGACTCCAGCCGGCACGTTGCGCCAAGACGAAGATCTAGAGTTTAATGAAACGTATTGTTGACGACCGTGCAGGTATGAGTCGAACCAGGATACAGCGCTGTCAGACAAGTGTAGGTGCTTGAGCTTTATCATAAGTAAGTCGTGGTCTACTGTGTCAAAAGCTTTGCTGAAGTCAAGTAAGGTTAAATGAGTCAATTGACGTCTGTCCACGGCTTCACGAATATCTTCAGTAATTTTTAGCAAAGCTGTGGTTGTGCTATGACCATATCTAAAGCCGGATTGATAAGGATCAAGGAGGTGATTTTCTTGGAGATAATCAGTCATTTGCTTATGTACAATATATTCCAGGGCTTTAGATAATGTCGGAAGGATGCTAATCGGTCGGAAGTCATTACAGTTAGTAGGTGTACTTATTTTTGGTATAGGCCGAACTCTAGACTGTTTCCATACAATAGGGAAGATAGAAGTTATAAGGGAAGCATTGAAAATATGAGTCACTGTGGGTAGAATAATGTCAATGATTTTATTTAGCATTAAAATGCTGATGTTATCTGTTCCTTGCGCATTGGATTTAATCCGCTTGAGTGCTTTTTTAACGTCTATAGGCGAAATGTCGTAAAAGTAAAATTTATCTCTTCCTATATGTGGGGATGGGGATAAGTCTTTAAGAATGTCTATTTTAGTCTTGTTGTCTGGAGGTGTCATGGGTATTGAGGTAAAATGTTCATTTAAGTCATCTACAGAAATGTCTATAGAGTCAGTTGAGGGATTCAACTGTCTAAGTCCCATTGCACGGAACTTTCGCCAAGTGTCCCGTGCACTTATTTCAGGTCCGATTATACTGTGGGCGTGTCGTAGTTTGGCATTACGTATAGTTTGTGTAGTTGTGTTTCTAAGTTGTTTGTACAGTTGCCAGTTCTCGTCATTTTTATGTCGTCTGTATGTTCGGTATGCTTTGTCTCGTTTTGACATAAGTTCACGTATTGAATCATTCATCCAGGGAGCAGGGGAGCGGGAAAATCGTCGGGTTTTTACTGGTGCATGTCTGTCGTATAGTTGTAGTATCAGTGTATTAAATGTGTCTACTTTTTCATCAACTGATCTAAGATTCCATATTGTGTACCAAGGTAGTTCTAAAGCGTCTGATTTTAGTTTAGTATCGTCTATGTTTTGTAAATTTCTGTACGTAATCAATTTAGAGCGTCTTTTAGGACATTGGAGTGAGTATTCTACGAATACAATGTCATGAGCAGATATGCCGGGAGCAGTCCACCGCAGGATAGTGTCGTACGAAGAGCTTGTGTGCACGCGGCAATAAATCTCCAGGTTCTATAGTGATATTGAATTAGTTTTTTTTGTCCAATGCTACCAGGTTGTCTTTTATGACATTTTTGGCTTCCTCCCCTTGCGATGGCGGTATTATAATCAATTCTTAGGTTGGGGCACCTGGAAGGCAGAGTTACATGACATTGAATTAGTTTTCTTTTCCAATGCTACCAGGTTGTCTCTTGTGTCATTTCTAGCTTTCTCCCCTGGCGATGGCGGAATTATAATCAATTCTTAGGTTGGGGCACCTGAAAAGCGGAGTTACATGACATTGAATTAGTTTTCTTGTCCAATGCTACCAGGTTGTCTCTTGTGTCATTTCTGGCTTTCTCCCTTGGCGATGGCGGAATTATAATTAATTCTTAGGTTGGGGCAGCTGGAAGGTAGAGTTACATGACATTGAATTAGTTTTCTTGACCAATACTACCAGGTTGTCTCTTGTGTCATTTCTGGCTTTCTCCCCTGGCGATGACGTAATTATAATCAATTCTTAGGTTGGGGCACATGGAAGGCAGAGTTACATGACATTGAATTCGTTTTCTTGTCCAATGCTACCAGGTGTCTCTTATGTCACTTCTGATTTCTCCCTTGGCGATGGAGAAATTATACTCAATTCTTAGGTTTGGGGCACCTGGAAGCCGAAGTTACATGATACTGAATTAGTTCTCTTGTCTCTTATGTCATTTCTGGCTTTCTCCCCTGGCGATGACGTAATTATAATCAATTCTTAGGTTGGGACATCTGGAAGGCGGGGTTACATGACATTGAATTAGTTTTCTTGTCCAATGCTACCAGGTTGTCTTTTATGAGATTTCTGACTTTCTCATCTAGTGATGGCGGAATTATAATTAATTCTTAAGTTGGAGTACCTAGAAGGCGAAGTTACATTTCCCGATGATATAATGGGTGATAAATGATAATTAAACGCCAGGAGAGTCCTGAGGCAGTACGTTCAGGCTGGTAGTAATGCCACTAAATTCGCTGTTTTAATTATTGTGAATTGTTGTAAATAGTTGATGCCCTACCTCAGTAGCAAGTCGGTTCGTGTTTCAGGGTGAGCGCTGAGACTCCTATCTATGTAGGGTTCGGAAGGAGAAATGCGTGGAAAACAGACAATAGCTAATTATTTAAATTATTTTATTTTTCATCTCTGCCACTTAACTGCACTTTACACTGTAAAGATAACCCTTTTCTGTCCCTGGTCTTCGATATTTCACTAATGAGGACTCGAGCTAGTAAATGACTTACGAATTTGAGAAATTTTCCCTAAGTCCGTAATCGTTGTTACAAGACATTTAACCATATACTTTAGATCTTCTTCCTACGAGGTGTTGAGTATATGTCCCTTAATTTGTCCTCATGAGTTTCGTATCGAAGTCAGGACCCTTTATTTCCATATATGGTCGTACACCCTAACTCTGATTTTGATTGGTTAGAATATTCAATCACATGTCTTCTAAGGGCGTAAATATTTTATTTAAGCTCCCACCTACATTGGTAATTTTATTCTCACGGCTAGGCAGCGTGTTTACACATTTGAGCTTTCCGCGATTGTAAATTTTGGAGGTTGATGTTTTCTCCCAAACGTGATTTTTCAAGCTAGACCCAGCTTAAGGATTTCAGGTCTAATTTGAGGGGTACATATTTATGACTTCTTTTATTTAAGTATTTTCTTACCGCTCCATGTGGGAACTTTTTCCAATAATATGTATGCTTCATTTACTTTTTATACTATATTCAGTTCATTCTTTGTTTATTCATTAATCATATTTCTTAATCACTATACTAGATTAGGGCCGTATCTTATTCGCTACAGTCCTTAACCTAAATTCTAGACCATTAAGCAACCACAAGAATAATTCCCTTTAAGGAAAAATTCCTATGGTCTAACCAGGAATCGAACCCTGGAGCTTTTTTGAATTATAGTCATAAACGCTGACCACTAGTCCATGAGGCTTGTAAACTATTGAATGTACAGAATGGGCAACATCTGCCAGTTATCTCTTTATGTCTATGGTTACAATCAATGATGTTGAAACGTTTACATGTAAATTGAAGTAAAATACTTATAATCAATATTGAAATATGTATGTCAATACCAACCAATAAAATTCAGAAGTACGTATTAATTTTATTGATTTACTGTAGGATGTTGAAAGCTGATGGGGTGTTATAGATACTAACAAAAATGTTTAAATTGCCATAAAAATGGCGTAATTTATCGCTGAGTGTAAATGTGGAACACATGCTGTCAGTAAAATTATTCCAGGTAATGAATGGAGAAGGCACTTTCACATCATTGGAGTTAAATTAGCTTTGCTGAAAGCATGCAATCTCAACTCTGGGGCTAATCCATGAAACACAGGGAACGTTGTGACAGAATCAATTTGATGGAACTCATCAAAGATTATACTATGTAAAAGCCTTCATCTACCACTTACTGTAGATGACGTGTATTTTAACAACATTATTCACCAGATCAATCAATGTGCTCACACGCTATCTTCCTACAGTCCACTTGTTCTCAAACATGGACCAACCTTCAAGGAACCGACTGGTGAAAATGTTGAAAAAAATAATTAAAAAATGCATTTTTTGTTTATTTACTTTTTAATAACTCTGATTCTTTATGATCATTTTCACGTAAAATGTTTTATTGTAGGAACAACATTGAGTCAGTGACGTAAAAGTTTAAATACCCCTGCACGTGTGGTCAGCATTACGTACTTGTACTTTAATATGCGTTTTTGTCCGTTTACATTTTTTTTGGCATTTTCCAAAACTTAAAATGCTGCTTACGATGCAATTTTTATGCTATCAAAATGAAATTTTGTGGTTTGACAGAAAAAAATGGAAGTTTTTTTTTTCTTGCTCAGTGTTAGTTTAATCTCCCTTTTAAGTCACCCACGCCACAAGTCATTACAGGGAAAACGCCCAGTTGGTAGACCAAGAATGAGGTGGGAGAATAACATTAAATATGATTTGAGGGAAGTAGAATATACAGGGATGATTGGAGAACATTGGCTCAGGGTAGGGATGTATGGAGAGCGTATGTCCGCGCGGCCATGAACCTACGGGTTCGATAGTGCCAGTGAGTAAGTAAGTAAGTAAATACTAGTAGTCGAAAATAAATACTGGCATGCGACTCAAGTTTAAAATATTAAAAAATGTAACCTTTTTGGAAAACCGTTTCCATCTTCAACTCCAATATAATATGATAATTCAAATTTGCTGTGTTCTTACTAGTCTAAGATACATATGTTCTTTTAAATTGAAATGGAAGAAATAATGAGTGATAAATTAAAAAAAAAATGAAAAATAAGCAGTATCCCTCCTTTATGATTGTTTTGCATAGCAAATATGTTTACTGGAATCATAAAGACACTGAATCTCAAATTTCATCAGAAAATATTTAAAAATGCGTCGTAATGAGCATTTTTTGGAAAATATTTAAGAAATAGTTCAAAAAATCATAATTCTGAAATGATTGTACTTATAAACACCACACTTCACAGAATGACATTGTATTCTGTAACTAATTAACTCACTGACTCTATCCAACCCATAGGTGCATGGCCACGCGGACATAATACCTTCATACATTCCTATCCTGAGTTGATGTTTTCCAATTATCTCATACATTCCTATCCTGAGCTAATGTTTTTCAATTATCTCCTGTAAAATCAATCTACTTCCCTCAGATCATGGTTTAATGTTATTCTCCCTCCTCATTACAAGTCTACCAGCTAAGCATTTTTCCTCTGGTTTTCCTACAAAAAGTTTCCATGCACCTCTTTCATTCCCTATTCGTGCCACATGTCCTGCTCATCGCAGTCTACAAGACTTAACTGTTCTTATTATATCTGGCTTCCTTTACATATCATGTAATGTTTTCCATTCAGCTTTCTTTCATCTCTTTTTGGTCCAAAACAAATCCTAAAAACTTTATTCTCGTAATATTATTTCCTCCCTTCAAGTAAGAGTCCACGTTTCGCATTCATCTAATGTAACTGGGAGAATAACAGTTTTATATATTTTCATTGCCTGTAGGATATATTCATTTCAATTTGTGTAATATTTTTTTACAGTTTTACGTATAGTGTTTTTTAATGGAGACGTGATTAAATTTTAACATTGAAAACAAAAATTTCCACACAAAGTATTTCTGAAAAGGTGTTTTTGACGGAAAATTTTACCAATTGTGATTAGACGTTTCACCATATGGTGAGTATAGTGTTCTGAAAATGCCATAGCCTCATCTTAGGAAAAGTGTAGCTTATTAATATACTGATTTTTTCAATTAATTATAAATTAATTCAGAAAGAATATAGAAGATGTAAACTACACAAACACGCTCAAAGGCATACGTACACGCGAACACACACACATACATACACATACGCTCACATAGACACACATACATACGTCCACAGATATAGACACACATACATATACACGGTGAGTTTCATTCGGCTTATGGCCGCTAGCGGGAAAAGTGACTGCGGCAGTGAGTCATCAATCCGCGCTGCTCACGCTAGCAGACACAAGTCGAGTGAAACTCACTGAATATAAAACATGTAATAATATCAGGAAAGTAATTACAATCAGATATAAAATATTTTAATAATTACTTTTTCAACTTCTTCACAACCGACTACCTTAGGACATTAAAGCTCTGAAGATAATAACCATTTAAACATTTTTATCCTAAGTAATTCAACGAGTGAATTTATCTAGAGAATTTGGAAAGAAAGAATGGCATTTGCTACGACTATTTAACAAATAAAATTAAGCTGTTTACTCACAAATCATCATTTAAATATAGTTACTTTTAAATATTTATATCTTTAATGTAAACGGCGATGTTTGAAAACAAATGAGAAACATTATGTTTCACTTGTTCATCACAACAACCAGATCATATTTTTTATTGCCAAAGGATCGCAATATTGTAAGAATGCACCTTAATGGAGAAAAATCGAAACACGTCAAACTGTAAGCTATATTAATTATTTTCTGATGTCCTATGGTGTAAATATGTAAATTATATTTTCTGAAACGGTATTACCTGAGGAAAAATACGTTTAAGGAAGTGCAAACAGTGGTTTTTTTTGTGGTATAATCAATTGCTACAAATGTTTTTATATTATCTCCCGCAAGCACTATGTGTTAACATTCGTGCACATATATACAATCTGGTAGCCACATACAGTCACTGCAAGATAATGCCGTGATAAAATTAAACTGATAAAATCGAGGTGAAAAACGACAGTGATTGGTTGTAAAACAAATTCATTGAAATGTGATTAGTCATTGACTCCCATTTGGGGCATTTGTCAAACAGTCATGTTAATTAGTATTTTCTTTTGATGGGAAAATGTTCTACATTTTTTTTGGAGTTAATAAATTAATTATGAGTAATGTTCCACATAACAGTGAATTACATGATATTTATGCAAACCAGATATAATAACAGTTAAGTCTCGTATAACATGAGGCTCAAATGGGGAAGTAAAGAGGGCCATGGAAACTTCTATTAGGAGGGAAAGCGCACAGTACATAGACAATAACGAGACAGGAATATGAATCATGATTTGAGGGAAGTAAATTATGTGGGGAATGATTGAAAAACATTAACTCGAGATATGGATATATGGAGAGCTTATGTTGGCGCAGGAACGTACCTCTGGGTTCGATAGAGCCAGTGAGTTAGTTTAATTATTCAAAATATTAATAAGCGCCTATTACAGAATATTAATCAGTTAGGTAAAATTTTATGAATATTGTAATTTAATATATATTCATTTTTAATATTACTGTAATTTCTTTGGTACATCTATAGGCAAATTGTTTCATGTAACTGATTATTGTTTGAAAATGTTAGCTTTTCTGTGCGCATGCGGCAAAATTATTTTGCTGTACGATTAGTTTTACCGCGAAGGTGCCATGACAACGAAAATAAATGGGTCACACCAACGCAACTTTTTATTTTAAAATATTTCACTGCTTTAAAGATTCACTTAATTAAAGCTGTTAAAAGCAATTATATAATTACTGTATGTATACTAGCTAATACCTGGCGTGCGCTGCTACGCCAAAATAAATTAAAATTAATGTGCTTTTATGTTTAGTTGAATAAGTGAAAGGAAAAAACTTATACATTTATATTTTTTTAGATACCCTGTGCTGATTACCCGACCTTTTTTTATATAAATGAGCTGAAATACGAAAATTAATGTGTTTTATATTAAGTTAAATAAGTGAAAGGAAAAATGAATATCGTAATTATTTTTAGATACCCCGTGATGTTTACCCGGCGTTATTAAGGAATCTACTCATCCTGATCTTCTTGGCATAAATGAGCTGAAAGACGAAAATTAATGTACTTCTTATGATTAGTTGAATAAATAAAGTGAAAAATAATTATAAATGTATATCGTAATTATTTTAAGATCCCCCGTGCTGATTATCCAGTTTTGCCCGGGAATCTACTTATCTCGATCTTCTTGGCATAAATGAGCTAAAAGACAAAATTCGTTATTGTGAGTTATCCGTAAAAGAATACCCACCATGTGCTGCTATGCTTGCACAGGAATCTACGTACTTTTCTTGATCTTCTTGGCTTCAATGAAAGACAAAAATGCTTATTGTAAGTTATCCGTAAGAGATAAACATATGTTGTCGCGGACTTTTTTTTTTGAGCTTTTTGCGATATTCAATTCTGTGTACATTAATTTTGTGTATTTGGAATGTTTTAGGAAACGTAAGCCATGTAAGCGTCTAACGAGCTACTTTTTTCACGTTTTCCACAGCAAAGGGCGACTTTCAAGGGTGTAGGAGTTGAGTATCACAACTCTCTTATAGCCTATGTTCATCCCAGGAATCTCCTAAACATTTTGCAAAAAGCCCCATCACAATCGGATCAACGGTATGGCCGCGCATAAAGTACGAACAAACAAACAAACAAACAAACGTTCATTTTTATATATTAGATGTATAATTATGTTTTCGCATTATTAAAACACAATCGTTTTCTACAGTACGCATTGTGGAACAAATTTTACTGTTTATTCATTTATAACAATTGCTATTGTTTCTTCACCATGGACACTAGACATAGAGTATAATAGACTTACGTCAAAAATAATCACGATATATCTATCTTGGTTTTATCATTTAATTTAATTTCTCTTCATCTTTTTTTTTTTACGGGCATATTGCAAATCCATTCATTCTAAATGCCATTGTATCTTTTCACTGTATATTTGTTCCTTTTCTCCATTTCGTATATATTTCTTATGCTCTGCCTTTGATATGTAGAATTCAAATTTCTCAGATAACACTGAGAAACAAAAAAGAAACTTTTTTTTTGTCTCAGAAAGAAAAATATGCGATTCTGATAGTATTTTTCTCCTAATTCAAATATGATATCAGTTTTTTTCCATCACGCAATGTTTCCGAGAGACAAGCATTTATAATTTCAAACACTTTAATATTTTCTACATTCGTAACTACATAATATTCGAACAATCGGACTCACCTATAAAGTAAAAAATGAAGATGCCTATGGAGCATCCCTCTCGATAGTCCAAGAATAATCGGCCAGCATATTAGGATTCCATTTGCCTTGATATCTCTTTTCCATAGCTAAAATCTTCTGAGTTAGCTCATTTGGTTTTATTTTACAATGGACAAATGGACAAAACGTTTATTAAAAATAATTATTTGAATCCATTAATTGAAACTGAAATAAAAAAAATTGTGGGTGATGGAGAAATTCCGAATACATATTTGAAATCACGATAAAAAAACTGCTCATGAGATAAAAATCATGTTGACCAGTGTAATCATTCAAAGACAATTGCAATTATTCTTACAAGGGAACTGCCAACTATTTCATGTCGAACTTACCATGAAAGTTCTTCTAGAGAAGCGTTGTGATGTATCACGGCCATGCCAAAAAGTTATCTGCCTTTTTTTTAACTTCAAGTCACTAAAATCAAGCGCTAAATCTCTCATTTAAACTACAGGGACGTAATGCAGCTCCTGTATTGGCGGACTGGAAAACCCTCACTATCCGCCGTCCGCGCCGCGTCGCGCCTCACTCTACTCATTCAGGGATGTATATCTGCTCCGTACACTGGGCTGCCATTGTTGAATTCTGGTTTTGATTTCTATGCCTTTGCACTTTAAATCGGCAGATAATTTTTGGACACGGCCTTGATACATCACAATGCTTATCTGGGGAACATAATCAAGGTAGGTTTTGGCATGCAATGGTTGACATTCCCTTGTTAGTAATTAAGTTAAAAAAGTTTCAGTGTGCCGATAAATAAAATAGGTCTACTTAAGTAGTGCGACAATGTTTTCGGTATTCGTTTCTAAATTCCGGACACGCTTGTAGACAACTAACATGTCACCAAATGATTTATCTTAATACTTGATATATATTTTTGAGAATAACTAATTCACTCGCAAAATTGAACACGGAGGTTTGTCGCCGCTCGGACATACGCTCTCCATACATTCCCATCCTAATCGCATGTTTTCCAATTATCTCTTTATAATTCACTTCTCCACATCATGGTTAATATTATTCTCCTACCTCATTCTTGGTTAATCTCCTTGTCACTTTCCCTCTGGTATTCCTGCAAGGAGTTTACATGCCTCTCTTTCATTCCCCATTCATGCCATATGTCTTGACCTTCGTAGTCTACGAGACTAAACTGTTCTTATTACATCTGGTTTCCAGAAAGATCACATAGCTCACTATTTGTAGTCTTCTCAATTCACCTGTCTGTTCATCTGGTCGAAAATATGTCCTAAGAATTTATTCTCAAATACTAGTGATGATTTCTCCTCTCTTAAAGCAAGATAGGCCTATCATATTTTGCATTCATAACACATAACTAGAATCAATACTAATAAAATTCATATCAAATTCCGTTGAGATAAATAGTCATAAGATAAAAACTTAAAATGTGTATCTTTTTGGCAGGTGCCGTTCTCCTCAACTATGCTAAAATATTATATTTAAAATGTTATATGGAGGCCTTTCGGAAGTTAACTTCCATCATCAACAGGATGAGCATCTGCTACTAGTTGTTGTTTACAACGATGTAGACTCAAAGTATCTGTAGCAGTTGCTGTTACAAACACATTGAGTCTACATCGTCGTAAACAACAACTAACAGAAGCTCATTCTGCTGGCGATGGAAGTTAACTTCCGAAAGGCCTCCAGAAAACATTTTAAATATATTTTAACATAGTTGAGGACGACGGCACCTGACAGAAGGTAGGTCTACATATTTTAAGTTTTTATCTTATATAACTAGTAGAATAACAATATTATATATTTTTAGTTTAACGATTTTTTAAAAAAAGTTTGGAAGACAAGAATCTCTATAATAAGTAATAGCTTGCATTTACATAATGGAAGCTATGCTTAATTTGTTTCTACACTTTTTTACTATTCGTCCGGACTGCGTCCGGCATCCTCAAGGTTGCCTTAACACAATTACAAGTCTCAAGACCACGACCAACAGCCCGGAAATTTTCTTCAAGATCATCACACAATCCTAATATTCTGAACCAATAAAGGGCGTCGTCAAATAAAGAAATAGCGTTTAATTTTTTTAAGGTAGAATTCGGATTAACACAGTGGAATTTGTGCTTGCTCCGGGATATATGCCTAAGTAGCTCCAATCCATAGATCTGAATATATTTAGTTCAAATTCCGGCTGTGGTACGAGATTGTCTCTTTATTTCATAGGTAGACCAAGAAAGAGGTACGAGAATGGCACTAACCATGATTAGAATTAGGTAAATTATATAGGTGATAATTGTCAAATATTAACTTAGGGGACACAAAGTTTTCGCAGCCGTGAATCTCCGGGATCGACAATGCCAGTGAGTTAGATAGTTCTTTAGATTTCTTCTTTCTTGTGATTCTTAATTTAGCATCTCTCTTTAAATATCTTTACGTGCCCACGCCACTGACGTCTGAGAGTGAAACGACTTTTATGATCTCTTTCTTGACCATATAAGGTCATAGACGACCTTCTCGGGTGAGGAAACAGCTCAAGAGTCGGGCCACTTTCAAGACAGCAAAATCATTTAAAAATTAAAAATAAAAAAAACCTAAGATCCTAGTTGATTAAACAATATAAAACTTCAACTAACATAATATCGAGGAACTTGTATTTTATGAGAAAGATGGCACAATTTTTTTTTAATTCTGAGATTTTACACATTTTTGTAGTTGGGTTATTTCCGCACAAAGAAAAATGTGGGATATTCTGTCAGCGTTTTCTTATTTTGTTCTTCGAAGACATAAGAATCCGGGTGGTAGACTGGGTTTTCTTTACAGGACATGGAGCGATATTTGCAGAAAAATAATTCATCATTAACTCATGTATTTCAAATATGAGAGTTGGTTCGTTTTCGAAAATGTGGACCAATTAACATACATATTTGTCCATAAAGTTTATAATATTTAAGTATTGTGCAGGTTGATCATTTCTATAAACACCTTATCCTATTAAATTATTTTCAGTTTGATCATCTTACCTCAATATTAATGTTGTTTTGAAACATCTCAAGAACAAATCAACATTAATATTGAGGTAAGATGATCAGACTGAAAATAATTTAATTAAAATAACCTCAAAATATCACAACCTAAAATTAAATATTAATTACAACATTATCCTATATTTGGATTATAAAATTTAAAGCGCTCTCCTGAAAGATTAAAAAAATCAAATAGAAAATGTTGGTTCTAATATCACGATTTGTCTTGTAGTTGAGAAAGAATCGAAAAAAAACAGGTAACATCTCCCGAAGGTGCGAGGCAACGAGATCACAACTGGACAGTTCTTAGATATTCGATGAAAAAAAAACTTTATTTCTGAGATTTCTACAAACTTACTTTATTAACAATTTATAAAATGTCTAGCATTCTTTGTTATTGATCTCGGCATCATGGATAATACGAGTATCATACTGGCTACACGTTGAAAAGTTTATGTTGATGAATAGGGTACTTTCAATTGTTTCAAAAGCTGGATTCGACTCGAACGAAGAAAAACGTTTCCAATAAATTATATTTACTGACGAAACAAACAAGAGAAGCTAGAAAAACAGTTGAAACAAGCATCGTAAATTATATTTCCTTTTAAAATCAACAAACGTTCGTCTCTATAAAGAAGAGAAAAACAGAGCAACTCAAGTCTCTCAACAAGTTAAAGGTCTCAAAAAAAGCTACGTGTGAAAACAGAACAGTGTTCTGCAAAAATAAACTTATTTATGCCATACTTCCCTCATAAATACAGCCAGAAATAAATACCTCATGGTAGTTATTGATGATTCATATTCTACATGGATTTAGAAGGCATTTGAGGCGATGCCAGGTAGAGTTTGTTTGCGAAAATTACAATAGTCCGTCACGGAGAATCTGTGCAAATTAAGGGAATTCCTCGTCAAGTCAAATTTTTGGGTATATTTTGCTGGTTTAGGATTTTTTTTGTTAATTATAGCGTATGTTATGTTGTTATAAGACAAAATACGTCGGGCACTAGAGCGATTTTAAATTTTAGTTTCTAAGTATTATAACTTTAATGCGTGCTATTATGCATTACAGAGACTCTTGACGTCCCTGCTCCTTTCAAAAACGTTGAACTGATAATATATAAAACTATTATTCTACCAGTTATATTATATGGATGCGAAACATAGGCTCTTACTTTAAGAGTGGAAAGGAGATTACAAGTATTTGAGAATAAAGTTCTTAGGAACATTTTTGGACCAAAGAGAAATGAACAGACAAGTGAATGGAGAAGACTAGGTAACAGTGAACTACATGGTCTTTATAGGAAGTCAGATATAATGAGAACAGTTAAGTCTCGTAGACTGCGATGGGCAGGACAAGTGGCACGAATGGGGAATGAAAGACGTGCATGGAAGCTTCTTGTAGGAAAACCAGAGGCAAAACGCCCAGTTTGTAGACCAAGAATTAGGTGGGAGAATAACATTAGCTATGATTTGAGGGAAGTAGATTATACTTGGGATGATTGGAAAATGTTGGCTCAGGATAGGGATGTATGGAGAGCTTATGTCCGTGCAGTGATGAACCTACGGGTTCGATAGTGCCAGTGAGTTCGTTAGTTAATTAGTTAAGTATTATAACTTTTATATGATAAATCAAGAAAATATTTAGCATAATGTAAAGTATAATAAATAATGTAAAATTTTCAGATCATGTATTCCGCTGAATTTACCGTCCAAAAAAGTTCAGAAATATATACCTGTACATAAAACAAAAATATTTGTAGAATCGATAAATCATAAACAAGTAATTTTAATATTTGAGAAATGTATCAAACTGAAGTGATTTCAGGAAAACCAACTTTAATCCGAAAATCAAAGTTTTTACCAGAAGCAAAAAAAAAAGTATATTTGTCTAATTTTATTCTTTTCTATTGATACTATGATATATTAATTGTATGTAAAGTTGGTAATTGAGAAAATGGTACGAAACCTTAGTAGACATAGAGTATGACTATTTTTGTGCAAAACATTGCTATTCATGGCCTAAGGAATTTTGAAAAATGCCAAGGAAAATATGTAACACCAAAAACTTAAACAACAACATATATTATTTGAACTATTATTTATAATTCATATTAAAAGGTGTTGGAGACGAAACGCCTTTATTTAAAATATTCTTACTACGCATAATAAAAAAGAGAAAACCATTTTGATATATGGTTCATGGTATCTAAACTTTTGAAACTTAAATTGGTAAAGGATAAGAAGGCGATTATTTATTATTTCAGGTGATGAAAACGGATAAAAGTGAAAAAGACAACTAAATGCTGAAAAAGTGCAAAGTATGTGGTGGGCGTAGAACAGGGCTCCAGTATTGTCATTCAATGACGTTTTTGTGAAGAGTATCACGGGGATCCTACCAATGTCAATAGACTCAAGCGTGGAAAGCAGCATTTATAGAGACAGGATCTGTCACTAAGGGCCAGTTTCACCAACAGAGGTAACTGTATTACGCCAGTTTTCTCCATATATAATTGTATTGTATTGTAAGCCTATGTTTTCCATTTACAAAGATTTAGGCGCTCTTCCCCTACAGGGAAGAATTTGAACCATACTAATTACGTTACACTTGTTTTCGTATAGATGTCATTTTGAGTGGTACGTGGTCAGCGTTCCGCCTCATACTGACTCCATATATAATACATAGCTTAAACTGGTGTAATACAGTTACCTCTGTTGGCGAAACCGACCCTAAGAGGCATTAATGTCTGAAAAAATCTGAAAGAGCAAATTTTGTTTTTTGGTAAACCTGCAAAACATTTTTTATATTATAAGAAATCAATAAAAAGATCCAAATCACCAAATTAAAATTTAATGGAACCAACTAGTTTCAATAGTGAAGATATCATTCTCAAGGCTAACTTTTGATTAAAGAAAAATAAATTAAAATAGGTACATAAAATAACAATAAATGTTTTGACTACATCTATTGAAGAGATTAATAATTTTAAATAACTTTATGGCATCATACATTTAATCCTCTTGTCATTTAATTAAAAAAAGAGGGCGCTAATTGACCTTTGTCATTATTCATAATTTTATCTTTATTTTTACAAATTACCAAAGTTTCAATAGCTTCAAGGAATTTGAAATCAATGATCGATCTAACCAGTCTGAGATTACTTTTATCAATAGCATGACCATATTTAGAAATATGTTAAGCAACCCCAGATTTGTCAATTCTGTTCAACCGAAAATGGGGGCAATATTCTCTTTAAATCTGGTGAAAATAGACCTTGTTTGTTTGGCTTCAGTCAATAATTAGCCTTGAGAATGATAGCTTCGCTATTGAAACTAGTTGCGTTTTTTTAAATTTTTATTATAAATTTATCACCAAAAGGTCCTTCTATTCTATTAATACTGGAAAAATGTTTTATTCTACATTTGATGATATGGTAGTTTTTGCCATGTCATCTAGTGTGAACAACGGTCAATAGTTTCTAACCGCCAACGATTCAGAAAACTGAATTTTGAATTTTTTGGACTATGAATGTTTTTACTATAAACTTTCCAATTCATAAAAATAACATTCAATTATAAGAAAAGCAGGGTTCTAGTTTTTGACGAATTCCCAAGAAATGTAGCTATTGTGGTTGTTTTTATGAAAATACAGAAAAAAAAATCGAACCGTTATTGATCCTACTTAAGAGACATTGAAAATTAAAATTAAAAAGATTAGTAATGTGTGTTTCTTAATGTTCCAGTGGCTGTAAATTTTTTTGCGGCACCAAAATCTGCATATTATTATTTTTATAGTGATCTGCCCGAGGGCAGGTCTTTCACTGCAATCATAGCATTTTCATGCTCTATTTCGCAGCTTTACTAGGAAATTATAGATGTGGTAGTGTTCCGTTGCTTTTCGCACCGGTAAAGGATGTTGATAATGATGGCCGGATGATTTTCAGGGGCCGTTGGGCTCTACGCTTCCTGACATTTGTCTTACAGGTGAGGAAAAACCCCGAAAAAACCTTCACCCAGGAGCCTGTCCCGACCGGGAATCGAACCGGGGCCCGCTGCGTAAGAAGGCAGCGCGCTACCTCGAGACCAAAGCGGAGTAATCAATTAAAAGTTCGTTAACAATCAAAATCAGGCCTTAATTATCGCTTTTTCACAACAAAACTCGGCACACTCCATTGAAATAAAACAAGAAAGGTATTCCACAATAAAATCAACAAAATCCGAAAGCTAGGAGAGAGGGTTTACCTGAAGCTAACATATAAAGAATCGCCCTAGCTGCCGTCATTTTTGTTTCCTCTCAATAACTCTGGACATGTAATATTTAATTAACAAAATAAACACATATTCCGAAACCAACAAATTCGGACCATAAATTCCTATTGCTGATGAATTCGCTTAGTTTACAAGTTCCTGTGTCACGGACTTTCCACATTGTGATCTTGAATTTTGTAAACTTTTCCACAACACACTGTGCATATTTTCTGTTAATAGATTTTTGTTACATAGCTACAATTTCCCTTTAAGATAGTTGTAAAGTTTAACAATGCCATATACTCCTTTATCAAGTTGCTCAGCATGGTAATAAAAAAATTGAACCTCGAGCTATGCCTTGTTCGACATACTTCTGTCTTGTTGCATGTATCCAGAAGTCTGTGTGCAAGACAGACATATTCTCTTTGTAGCACCAAACTTCGCGTGCTTTAAAGGTAAACAGAAAACGGATAACTTAGCAAGAGTACGTAAAAATGTGGTTTGGAACGGGTAGGAATTTAGTAGATGAGGAAATATCCGACAATAAACTTGTCAATGTTTTAATAGTATATTATGATACAAGGATCGACGACGATATTTTACATATATTCAGTATAAGTTGTTAACATTTTTATGCCCGAGTCGATAGATCAGGCATAATTTTTCCCCTCATATATCAAGGTATGCCCGAATAAAAAAACAGTTCGAAAAAAAAGACCTCACTAATTTTTACGTTGAACAATATAGTGCATAACCATATCAGAAGGTAGGCCTATATTTTTATTACTCTTTTATATTTAGCAATTTCATTACCCAGCCAATTATTTACTCAAGTTACAGGTAATAATAGTATTATTATTATTATTATTTTATTATTATTTAAATATTTGTGTTCCTTCCTTGTCATCTATATAACGGGTAGCCTATGCCTATTATGTATTATTAATTTTATTTATATACAGAATTTTAATGTTTATATATTTTTCTGTGCCTAAAGTTTTATTTTTCTTCTCCATTCGTCTCTATCCATCCACTCCATGTCCTCCAGTCCTCTTGTTCTCATGCCCGTTCTTATTTCTTGCATCCACGAGTTTCGAGGTCTTCCTTCCCTTCTTTTTCCAGCCGGACACCATTCCAATGTTTTTCTGGGTAACCTTTCTTCTTGCATTCGTCGTATGTGCCCATACCAATTTAATTGCTTGTATCTTATATAATATTGTATTAATAATCAAGTTGTATATAAATTATAATTGTTAATATCATAACTAATGCCACGAGTGATTTCCAAATTATCGATAAATTCACGACTCACGAAGTGAGGAGTGAATTTATCTAGAGAATTTGGAAATCAAGAGTGGCATTTGTTAGGACTATTTAACGAATAAAATTAAGCTGTTTACTCACAAATCATTATTTAACTATAGTTATTTTAAAATATTTATATATTTAATGTAAACGGCGATGTTTGAAAACAAATGAGAAACGATAGGTACGCTTCTACTGCTTCTTTTGTTTATCACTGCAACCAGATCATACTATTTATTGCCAAAGGAACGCATTATTGTAAGGAGGAGCTTTCTTTGATATGGTAATTATAACACTGATAAATATTTGGAACACGACTCTGATTGGTTGTAAAACAGAAATCATTGAAACGTGATTGGCCATTGACTCCCATTTGGGGCATGAGTTAAATAGTCTGCATAATTTAACCCTGATGAAGAGGAGAGAAGACTGTACAGTCTTAACTCTATCGGATAAAATAACATTATGGAAGTAAGACACTTACTATTATGACCCTCATATTTAAAGTATCATATCAGATATATTTACAGGGATGTACTACAAGGCTCATCCAGAAAGTAAGTTTCCAATTTTTTTAAATAAAAAAAAACACAGTTGCCTGAAAAACATTATTGGCACCAGGTACAGCAATGTTTCAGCTATATTTCAACATAGGTACCACCAGAATGTAGACACTTGTCATATCGTGGGATTGACTTTTGTATCCCTGGTTCGTAGAAGTCTGCCGCCTGTGAATAGAACCAGTGTGTGACAGTCTCTTCAAACCTTCGTCGTTGTCAAAACGCTGACCGGAGGACAGGAATTTCTTTAGATGCAAGAAAAGATGGAAATCGCTGGGAGCAAGATCAGGGCTGTATGGTGGATGATCAAACAGCTCACAGAACAGTTGCTGTGCGCCGAGCCGTATGTGGAGCAGCACAACACCTGCAGTAATCTCTCCACGCCTCTTGTTTTGTATGGCACGTCGCAATTTCCGCAGTGTTTCACAGTAACGGCCAGCCTTCACTGTTTCACCTCTGGGCAGGAAGTCAATGAGCAGAACGCCCTTCCTGTACCAGAACACCGTGAACATCACTTTCTGCACAGTCTGTTTGAATTTCGTCTTGACCGGAGATCCATTGTGGCGCCAATATATTGACTGCTGCTTGGTTTCCGGGGTAAATCCATGTCTCATCGCCCGTGACGATCTTGTCGAGGAACTCGTCGCCGGCATCATGATAACGCTGCAGAAATGCCAATGCTGCTGCTAAGTGTTTCGTTTTGTGCTCGGGTATCAGGTTTCTCGGCACCCATCTGGCACACAATTTCTTGAACAGCAGGTGCTTAGTCACAATTTCAAGCAGCAAGGATCGCGATATCTGCGGAAAATGGTTGCTGAGCTCCGTAATCGTGACCCGACGGTTTTCCACGATACGCTGCCGCACCACAAGGTCATCCATCATTGATTAGGGACGGTCGCCCACTGCGCTCTTCATCATGGACAGTTTGACGACCTTGGCAAAAAAGCCTACACCAGCGACGCACCAACCGTTTGCTCATGATGTCTGGTCCGTAGACTTTGAATATGACTTGAAAAAAATTATTGCTCTTTCTACTCTAAGTCAGTTGGGCAGACAGACCTGACGGCGAATTTCGATCGGAGCGATGTTTTGCGCATTCAGGAACCTTTTCACAGACCAAATTTCGCACGCCGCGGGAGAACGAATTAGAGCCGCCATTTCAGGCCACTGCTGCCGCACTACTGATGCCACGGGACCACTGTCCGGCTGACATATGATTAATACGTCATAGATCTCTTGCGCATGCGCAATTTTGCCGGCTAAATACGTTTCCTTTAAAGGACATAAAATTGGGAAACTTACTTTCTGGATGGTTCTAACAATAGTTCGTTATATTATTTCAGATGTCGCAAAAGGATAGATTAATACTTTAAAATGAAACATTGCATATATCGAGCTGCTCAATTTAAACATAAGCTAAAATATGATGTCAAGTTAATCATTGGCGGCACGCGACTTACAATTTATTCTCAGAAATCAGTGTCGTCACTATGAGGTATGTGACCTGTTTTCTGTAAGTTTAAAGGTTTTTATTTACAGTAACGGGTCATGAACGGGTTGTTTTAAGGGTAAGCAACATCTATATAAAGATGGCGGCACTGAAGGTATTGCTACGGGATCGTATATATATATATATATATATATATATAGATATTATAAATATATTTTTGACATTTGGCAATGAAGGCAAATATGATATGAAAAGAAAAAAGAATGCTTGAGTCGGGATTTGCTCGAGTTCAAATCCCGACTCAAGCATTCTTTTTTCTTTTCATATCATATATATATATATATATATATATATATATATGTGTTATATTGCAGATTTTCGCGGATATAAGTATGAATCCAAGACGCGGAAAACCCAAGAAAACTTTCTTATTCATATATATATATACTACAATTAAAACGACTCAGCTCAGGCTACATTTTATTTTTGTGTTGTCGCAATTTCCTTATGGTAAAGTGTTTGAGAACTGTAATAGTTAATTTTCAACACTCGTTTTAATAAAGTGAACGTATACATTTTGACACAATATGAAATAAAAATTATTTCGTATCATCTTTGAGGTTGCTATATCAACATTAAACTGATAATTGAGGCGGTTCCTGGTAAGCGAACTCAGATATTTAAATTTGCTTGAAAGTAAGATAACCGTTTTGGTTACAGTATCACAGTTGGTAACAATGACGTATAATTACATACAACACTGTGCATTGTTGAAAGTGAGAACATTGCTGGTGTAGAGGATAGGCGAGCGTTTTGTGTTTTCGACCATCACGTTCATCAATCTGTGATTGTCGTTCAACCATTTTCGAACAAGATTTGGTGAAGATCCACCGAGTGGTCCTTCAATTCGTAAGTGGTACTCAGATTTTACGACAAGAGGGTGCATCTGTAAGATGAAATCTTCTGGACGCCCGGCTGTAAGTGAGGCAACTATAGACCGGACTCGTGAATCTTTTACACGTAGTCCTAAAAAATCAACCATTGTAGCTAGTAGGGAGCTGCATATTCCCAAATCCACCGTATGGAAAGTTCTGCTTAATAGTTTGAAGTTTCATCCATACCGATTGCAGATGCTGTAGTTGTTAAAGGAAGACGATAAAACGGTTCGTCGTACTTTCTGCGAGAATATGCAGACTCTCATGGAAACTGATGGGTTTTCGAATCCATAGTGTTTAGTGACGAGTGCACCTTCCACCTTTCAGGTAAAGTGAAAAAAAAATATGACGTTAGAATCTGTGGGTCGGAAAACACAATACCTACGTACAGCATGTCCGCGACTCTCCTAAAGTGAACATATTCTGCGATTTAAACCTGCATATAGTGTACGGTCCGTTCTTCTTTGTAGAGAAAACAATTGGAGGATGTAAGTACCTGGATATGCTACAAAAATGACTCCTGCTCAGCTGGAACAGGAAATGCCGAACGTGATCTTTCAACAGGACGGCGCACCCCCTCATTTTCATAATGAAGTCAGATTGGAGCTCAACCCCAGACTACCGAACCGATGGATTGGCCGTGTAGGTAAGGATTATGAAGAACTTCTTCCTTGGCCTGTCCCGCGCTGTAGCCGAGTGGTTAAGGCAGGAAACCTTGGTGCAGAGCTACGGGACTTGCGCTGGTTCGAGTCTCCATGGGGAAGAAATTTTATCAGGTATTTCGGCCAGTATGGGACCGGTGCCCACCCAGCATCGTGAGGCTTTTGGGTAGCTACAATAAGTAGCGGCTCCAGGTTGAGAAAACCAGCTATAACAGCTGGGGAACTCGACATGCTGACCACATGTCACCCCTACATTGGCTGATGATCATCTACCTCTGTGACTGACACATGTGGATGTGAGGCCAGCAGCCGGCTGGTAGGCTAAGGGTCTTTTAGGCCTGTCGCGCCAGGAGTTTTTTTTTTCTTCCTTGGCCTCCGCGTTTGTCAGACCTCACACCCCTTGACTTCTTTTTGTGGGATTATGTCAAAGATCTTGTGTACAAGCCACCTCTTCCACAGACCGTCCTTGATCTAAGAGGGCACATCACAGCAGCCATCGAAACTGTTGACCATGATATGCTACAACGTTCCTGAGCGGAAATGGACTACAGGCTTGATGTGTGTCGTGTTACAACGGAGTCGGTTAGAGGTTGGAGTCGGGGAATTGCATTATCTTCCATGACAATTCTTCAGAAACGACATCTCTGCATGGGAATAATGGAGGTGTCCATGGTGCAAAAACTTGTAAATATCATGTCTGACCGTGTTTTCCAAATGGTCTTGAAATACGGATTCTTTGTTTGTTAGGACCACTGTTATTTAATTTTGCAACACAAAAATGGTGTGCATAAATGTTGGTTTACATTATCCAGGTGTTCTATTGTCGTTAGTTGGCAGCGGGATCATCTTCACGTCGTCTTCGCCTAAATGATCAACATAGATGATCGTGTATTACTTCACAATAATTTTGTTTCTAATTCTACACACTACCAGCAACAGTATTTTCAGTATTATTTAATCTTGTCCTATTAATTAAATAAAAATAAAACTTAGTTTTATTTGATTTTCATATTTATTAAGATATAATTCAGTGACAGCTGTTTCGGTACATGTCTTCAGACATGTTAATAAATTATGAATTGTGTTATTATAGTACATATCAACTGATATAAGCAACAATACAACAATATTTATTTAAATTTTTTAATTTAACAGAGGGGATTCATTCAAATCAAGTTTAGAATTTAACAGTTTATTACTACTTTTCAATTTATTTATTTCTACAACCTCCAAAAGTCCAACTTCTTACCCTTATCACAAACATGTTTAATCTCAAAATTTGGATCGAAACAATGATTAAATTGGAATAGGTGGTTAGCATATTTTGAATATTCTAAATTTCTGTTATATGCTCTCATGTGTTAATCTTGTTTTAATTGTTATCCGTCACACAATTATTTTATATTCTCTGATGAGTCCACTCGCTACGGTTTCTTTTCTCCTCACACCTCATTTATCACTGTCAATTCACAACTGACTGATGTCACAGATTGTACAGTGCGGCGAAGGAACTTTCTAGGCTTATGATCTAAATCTTTCAGTATGGAAATTTCTGGCATTGATCTTTCCTGAAAGGGGAAGTAGAGGCTCATACAAATCTGCGAAATGGGAGCCCAGACATTTCGATGATCTGAGCGTGTCAATAGATTCGTAAGTCGGCTACTCACGATTCTATTTCTACCAATGCAAGACCACTATTCTCGCCTTCGCCGCAAAATTCAAACGTCGTTATTATGACGCGTTACAGAATTAAATTAAGTTACAGTTTAAACGTTTAATTCAGTTGCAGTTTTAGACGGGTATATATTCATTCATTCATAGTGTTCTGCTCAAGAGCAGGTCTTTCACTGCAAACTCAACATTATCCACTCTTTCCTTAACTCAGCTTTCCTTTCTGTATGGGCACACAAATCATTTATTTTAATATTGTCTATCATCTGATGTATTTTTCTGCCTCTAACTTTCTTTTCATTGACCATTCCTTCTAGGGCATCCTTCAGCAGACAGTTTCTTCTTAGCCAGTGGCCAATCCAATTTATTTTCTTCTTCTTGATGAGTTCCAGCATTGTTCTTCTTTCACCCACTCTGTCTAGCACATCTTTATTTCTTACTTGTCTGTCCATTTTATACGTTCCGTTCTTCTCCATATCCACATCTCAAAATGTTCCAGTCTATTTTCCTCATTCCGTCGTAATGTCCAAGTCTCTGCACCATACAATGCTGCACACCACACAAAGCATTTCACTAGCCTCTTCCGTAATTATTTTGACAAAGGTCCGCAGAAAAAGCTTCGCTTCCTGTTAAAAGCTTATTTTGCCATTGCTATCCTCTGCTTTACTTCTTGACCGCAATTCATGTTACTGCTGATAATAAAACCCAAGTATCTGAAGGTCTCCACTTGCTCAATGGTCTCATCTTTAATCCTTATGTTTATCTTCCTTGGTTTCGTTCCTATAACCATAGCCTTCGTCTTATTTATATTTAAATTCATCCCATAATCCTCGCACTTATCATTTAGCTCCATTAGCATGTTCCCCAGTGTCAATGCATCTTCTGCTAACAAAGCCAAATCATCAGCAAATCTTATGTACTTTATTCTTCTTCCTCCCATGTTTATGCCTCCCATATTGCTGAAGCAATTCTTCAACGGGCATATATCATAATGTATAAATCGTATGCTATAGGGTATGTCCAAATAAAGTTTCTGATTGTTTTTGTATTTGTTATTTAGATGTGTCTTACCATTGGCATGGTGTTTGTATCATTTTGCATTGCACCATACAGTGCCGTCATATTCTCATTTATTTTCTAAAACCTCTCTTATAGTAAAAATCTAAAACATTGTAGGCTTATTCCTTTTAAATGTACATTGATGATCACAAATTTTGTCGTCAATATAGGGGATAAGTCTGTATACCAATATATATGTTAGAACTGTGTACGAGGTTGATAGTAATGAAATATCCCAGTAGTTATTGGAACCAGTTTTATCTTCATTCTTATAGAGTAGTAGGCTAATCGATTCTTTCCATTCATTTGAAAGAGTCCCCCCCCAAATCATACTAAGCATCCAACCGTTGTATTATGTCCAAATTTTCTTCCCTTCATTTTATCAGGATACACACTACTAGATCACAAAAAAATGAAGACATCTTAGAAGAATTACACATGGAATCTTTAGAAAACAAAATTTCTGATTATAAGTCAATATGGATGCAACATGTTCATCTAATGGAAGATCACAGAATACCCAAACAAATGTTAAGATATCAACCTGCAGGAAGAAGACCAGGACGTCCACTCAAAAGACTTCTGGATGGTGTTTCTCTTGAGGCCGAAACAGGTCAACAAATGGCCTAAATTCGTGAATGTACTATGATGATGATGATGATTTTATCAGTTATGCATTGATTCCAACAGAATGTGATGGTTTATAAATATTTGATTTTTCTATGGTCAATTCAACTTCTAATGCGTTTGGCTCCTTGAATAATTTTCTTCGTGATAAAATATTTAATTTTTCTAAAGATATATTTAATTAATAATATGTAAGTTCAGTTTATAGACACATAAGACACATCATTCCATTATCGTGGACACGCGAAATAAGTAACAATGAAAAATGTATTATAATATTTATTTAGTTTTAAAATGTATTATAAAATAGTATGAATAAATTAATAAATGAAAGGAGGAAAACACAACGAGGATATATACCCATCAATAGAAACCTCAAACTCCATGCTATTCTTTTTGCAGACGATTTAGCTCTTCTGGCAATTTCCGAAAATTATTTGCAACGATCAATTTATAATTTACAAAAAATAGATGCCAAATTTAATATGGAAATATCAATTAACAAAACTAAAATTATGGCACTTTATGGAAAGGACCCCATACAAAGTAAAATCTGTCTCCAGAATAACATTTTAGAGAGATCTAATCAATTTAAATATCTTGGATATTATCTCTCTATCTGGGATGAAAAGTATATCCCTGAAAAAAAATATTAGTTATAATAAAAGTTTGGGAATTATTAATGAAGTTATGAAACCATCCCTTGTACAAAAAAACACCAGATTACGTTTATATAACAGTTTGGCTAGACCTGTGTTGACCTATGGTAGTGAAGCGTGGACACTAAAAAGACAACATGAAAGCAGAATAACGGCTTATGAAATGAGATTCATGCGCAGAACAGCGGGTTACACCAGATGGGATCAGAAAAGGAACACCGATATCTTAAAAGAATTGAAGACTACGCCAATTTTGGAATATATTAAACAGTACCAACTAAATTGGAAACACCATCTTGAAAGAATGAGTTCAAATCGGATCCCCAAAGCTGTTTATAATTATATACCAAGAGGACGAAGATCACTGGACCGTCCTATGAAACGTTGGAGGGAAAATTTTCTATAGGATCGTAACAGCCCTTGGCCTAATACTTGGAAGGAAGGAAGGAAGGAAGGAAGGAAGGAAGGAAGGAAGAAGATGAAGAATAGTTTATTTCGCGAAGTTAGCTATATTTACCCTAAAGTAAAACTAAATTAATTCCCTGTGCTTTATATATATAACATATAACAATATTTATGTAGTATACTACATACTGTTTTAACATATTTTAAGCATTAATAAGTCTTAATATTTATAATGTATATATTGAAAAATATAATTTTTATAAAGATGTTCATCATTATTACCAACATTTCATGCATTAAGACTCTAAGGATCGTTCCAATCTTACGGATTTTAATTGAAATGTCGGCCTACTGACATATCGTCACATTCTAGTCTATAATCTGAAATAATTGAAATGTAAATATAATTATTTATTTTTTTAGTCTGGTGGAGTTAGAGCCATGTGGGCTTTTTCCACTCACTATGAGAAAACATGTTACGGTAGAATGCAACAGTCACATTAATCCCAAAATTAACAATTCAATTCGCGCAAGTTATTTAAATGTTTCGGACCGCAATGGAAACGAAAACATGTTATTTTGCACATTATTGTGTAATATAACACACATTTAAGTAATTTAAACTCGTTTGATTCTCTATTGTCTTAAAAAATTAATGAAATCAATTTATCTTATCGGATACATTGCCAATGGGTTAATTATAATATTAAATAACTTTCTACGTGAACATTTTACCAAAATGACAATAGTAAGAGTAATATTTATATTATAACTAACTAACTCACTCTCTCCTTTGGCATGGGTTCCCTGAAACACTCCCCGCCCGGAGAACCGAATGGGGGACTATTTGACCTCCGAAAAATTTTACCCCAGTTGAACCCATGTCCGCATTTCTTGGCGGTTGTATTTTTACGGCGAAAGATCGTCACTCTTTGGACCAAGGTACTGTTTTCGTCTGGCTTATCACCTTCGACCAATACGGCATGGGTAACCCTATCGGCAGCAATGCTACCGCCGGCACAGCTCTCGGGATGCTTTAAGCACGCGAGTCACTCCACCACGACAACTAATATTACAGTATTAATGAGAATTAAAACTAAAACAATGAATAAACTGTACCAAAGCAAAATAAATTATAAACATTAAAAAATACAAGCATAAATAATGATGTCTAACATATATGAAAAAATACAAAGTTATATAATGATAAAATATATATTAGGCTATATTAACCAATCAATTAAAGAGTAAACCTTGCTCAAACCGGAATCGCATGGGACCAATTTTTTCCACATTGGACAAAATTCCGCATTATAAAAAAATAAAATTTATTAAAAATCTTAGATTATAGAATGCCGTATATGTATTTTTATGTTCCTTGGATTAATTGTAGCTCCGCTGCCTTCGAAAAGTGAAGTATAGTATGTATGAGCGACTTCGGCGGTAACGCGCGAAAAAAAAAACAGTTCCATTTTGTCAGCGTTAAAAATGTCTCTTAGATGCGTATCCTGAAATTAAAGTATGTAGTTTCGGTTTCCACTCACTAACTACAATTTCGTCCACATCCTATGATTTTCCGCAAATCTCATTCCACACTACATTGTGTCGTCTTTTAAAACTTTCCAGCCAACCTGAAGATGCCTTGAAATAGTTATTCCCTAGGGATTTAGCAACGTTGACTTTGAGCTTGACTTTGGAGCATCGGTCCGGAGATTTGTCTTCAATCACTTTCACTTTTCGTTTAATGACAATAATACATACGCTTTAGCCATCTTTGTTTTGTAAATTCACAATGCCACACGTGAATGATCATTCTCAGAACATAAACTAATTTAAGATTTTACTGTACAATTGTTATTTGTAAGACAGATATCTGTATTTGGCACAAGGGTATGCAGTGAGGCCGAAGTAAAATTTCAGGAACAGCTAGAATCTATACTTCACCCGGCTTCATAACGTTTTTTGGTATAATGGACATTCAGTGAAATGGAAACTAATATATTTCTTTGTCGTTCCGCTTTACAAACTTTTTTCATGAATTGTGTAGAAATATCTTTCTGTTTCCGCGTTGGACAGAATCCGTTTTATATAAAATAAATACAGGTGAAATTAGTATTATTTCGCCGGAACCAATACATTTGTTCACATTGGACAGATTTCCGCATTATTCACGTTCCGGATTAAACAAGTTTTACTGTATATATATATATATATATATATATATATATATATATATATATATATGTAGGCCTATATATTATATCAGCTTAAAAGTAATCCAATCCGAATACTATTTTTATAAAATTAAATATTATTTGTTAAAAGAATAAGCTTCCTTAGTAAGGTGTTTCTGTTAGTTCATCATCATCATCATCATCAAGGTATGG
The DNA here is from genome assembly GCA_030220185.1 of Diploptera punctata. Taxonomy (NCBI): domain Eukaryota; kingdom Metazoa; phylum Arthropoda; class Insecta; order Blattodea; family Blaberidae; genus Diploptera; species Diploptera punctata. Next base: position 3,131,996 of record JASPKZ010009808.1, on the reverse strand, counting down.
GCCTGTTGGCCCGTTCCGCTCCCAGGCGCACTACATGCCGCAGGCGCAGGTCGTCCATCCAACGACGTTTTGGTCTTCCTACATTTCTTTTATTAAACCCTCTAATTATTTAAACACTTATTTCTCGTGCAAGTTATTTAAATCTGTTGGTCCCCAATGTAAACAAAATCATGCATAACTGTAATTACTGCATATTGAGAAATTTAACCTAAATTTAAATAATTTCACCTCATTAGTTTTTTTATTGTTTTATCACAAAGTATTCAATAAATTAAACCGATATACCTGAGAGGATATATTGCCAATTTAACCCTTAAATTGACAATGTATCCTAACAGGTAGACCTACACTGATTTTTTTAATTTTGCTTATAAACAATGGAAAAACAAATGAGTATAAACTACTTAAATATGTGTCAGATTACTCAAAAATATACAATAATAATTTACAGTTTTACATGATTTTGTTTTCCTTGCGGTCCGAAAAATTTAAATAACTGGCACGAGAAATGATTGAAACGTCATATAAAGTTTAAGGGTTAAATTATTCAGTTTCGTTTGAAAATAAAATATAGGCCTACATAAGAAAGAGGAATAAAATGAACTTGAGGCCAAACGAATATTATTATGAAGAATTGTGCATTTTGTTTAGATATTGTATAGACCTACTACTATTATAATTACTTCTAATTGGTAGATATTAATTATATATGCATTTTGTTTGTTTTTGGATTTTAAGATATTAGGCCTAATAACAAAATTAAACATAGGCTCAATTCTGGAAATGCATGCTATTATGCATTGCAGGAACTCTTGTCCCTACTTCTCTCAACAAAAGGTTAAACTGAAAACATATAAAACTGTTATTCTTCCAGTTAATTTATATAGATGCGAAGCATGGACTTTTATTTTAAGGGAGGAGAAAAGGTTATGAGTATTTGAGAATAAAGTTATCAGGAAAATTTTTGGACCAAAGAGAGATGAACAGACAGGCGAATGGGTAAGACTACATAATATTAAGCTGCATGGTATTTTTTTAGGAAACCAGATATAATAAGAGCAGTTAAGTCTCGTAGACTGCGATAGGCAAATATGACACGAATGGGGAATAAAACAGGGGCATGGAAGCTTCTTTCAGTAAAGCCAGAGGAACGCTCAGTTAGCAGACCAAGGATAGGTGAAAGAATAATATTAACAATGATTTGAGGGAATTAAATTATACAGGAGATGATTAGAAAACATTATCTGAGGAGAGGGATGAGTGAAGAGCTTGTGTGAGCGCGGCCATCAACTTACGGGTTCGTTAGTACCAGTGAGTTAATTTAGTTTATAACAATAAAAAGTAAATAAGCATTTTAAGTATATCTGCTAGTTTTACGTAAATGAAGTAAAAATGTAAGCATGTAGTGCCTTCTGCCCGTATATACCGTACATAAATGTAAATACTGAAAATACATAGCAGATGAGAAAAATCAGATTTTAATCGCAAATCTGAATTAAATAAAAATCGCCTCAATTTATCAAGCTTGATTTTTCACCAATAGTGTTTAAACGCAAATATCACAAGTGTTTTATCCTACATCGATGTTACCTGCGAGTTTACGTCCAAATATAAAATTATATTATATTTTGTAGGATCGGCTGAGGTGGACTAGTGGTTATGCTTCTTGTCTCTGGTTCCGAGCGTCGCGGGTTTAAACCCGGATGCATTTTTTAGGATGGAAAAATCCAAGGAGCAAGTCCCTATTCTGAAGATTTTTAGGCTCGTAAAAGATCCTTAAGCCTGAATAAAGAGGCGCAATTTACTGATATCAACATCCTAGTAATACCTTATTTGCCTGTTAGATGTCACATTGGGTCGGTGTGTTGACCGCATGCCATCCGTGACATCTACGAGCAAATAAGGTAACTAAAAATTAACTTGGTCTAGTAACTCCTTACAAAGGAGAGGCTGTGTCTCAACAATGGGCTATGCCATTATATGTAGATATAGTTTTGGTAGAAAAGAACACAAGATTACGGCTATGTAAGGTTCTTTAAATACCAGAATTAAGATATGGTAGTGAAGCATTGACAATACGAAGAAGAGATGAATGCCGAATAATATCAAATGAGAAGAAATGTATGCTCTGTACAGCAGGCTATACAAAGTGGGACCATAAAATAAATGAGGAAATTATATCTGTTTGTTGAAGGATTTTAACTTTTGAATTTGAAACAAAAAAGGTAAATTTGTTATGTTTTTTATTCTAAAAAATGGAAAAAGTATGTTACAAGAAATAAACGATGAAAATTTTGACAAGTTAATTAGTGAGTCAGAAAAGCCTATTATAGTAGATTTTTGGAAGAGTTGTGTATACTGTTTAGAGTCATTATCTATCATATACAAAACTGCCAGAACAACTGGAAAGCCCATCTTCAACTAATGTCATCTTACATAATTCCAAAAGCTATGCTTCGTTACTACCCTCAAGGTAAAATATCGCTGGAACGTCCAAAAGCCGCTGAAAGGAAAATTCCTATTTGAGACCGTAACAGGTCACATGGCGTAATATGATGATGATGATGATGATGATGATGATATAACACCAAATTCTCTGCATGGACTAAATCCTAATCTCAAGGAATCGTAATATTTCCTCGTGGGAGGTGGATAATTCTTAACAGTGATCCACCTCACCATTTTCCGAGAGCGGGGAAATGTAGTTTCGTGCTGAGATGCTAGATGGATATTTAATGGTCTGTTAGCGTGTTTCCTTTAACTCAGGTTTTATGGGAATTCTGAAAAGTGTTGTAAGTCTCCAAGTAATCTTACATCAAAGTTTACTTTTAGCGAGTTCCGAATAAATGAAATTAATGGGACCGTTCTGAAGAAATATATTATTTTTAATGTACACATATAATTCCGTATGCGTGAAACAATAAGAATAACTCTAAAAAATAAAACATTAAAAATTACTTATTAAGATTCTATAAAACTATGGCAATACCTATGTTAATATATGCTTGTGAAAATTGGGCATTTAATAAATCAGATAAAAGTAAAATAGAAGTAGCTGAAATGAAATTCTTACGTTCAGTAGCAGGCTGTACATTGTTTGATAACACTGAGCAACAAAAAAGAAACTTTTTTTTTTGTCTCAGAAAGCAAAATATGTGATTCTGATAGTATTTTTTCTCCTAAATTCAAATATGTTATCGGTTTTTCACCATCACGCAAGGTTTCCGAGAGACAGGCATTTATAATTTCAAACACTTTAATATTTTCTACATTCGTAACTATACAATATTCGAACATTCGGACTCACCTAGAAAGTACGAAATGACGATGTTCTGCTATATTTCGCCGATGGAGCATCCCTCTTGATGGTCCAACAATAATCGGCCAGCATATTAGGATTCCATTTGCCTTCATATCTTTTTTCCATAAGCTGAAATCTCCTGATGAAAGTGTTCCCTAAAAGTGTTTTACAATGGACAAATAGACGAAAAAACGTTTATAAAAAATAATTATTTAAATGCATTAATTGAGACTGGAATAAAAAATTGGATGATGGAGAAATTCCGAATACACATTAGAAAACACGATAAAAACTGCATTAAGTACAACAATTAATTGGTACTCATGAGCAAAAATCATGTTGACCAGTGTAAGTAAGGCTAGGATTTTTATGTAATAAAAATAAGATTGCAATGCAGTTGGTATACATTATTCAACTGTTTGTGTGTGAAGCTAAGATAAAAGACAGTGAAAAGTCTTACTTCTCATTATACTATTCAACTGTTTGTACGTGAACCAAAAGAAAAGACAGTCAAAAGTCTTACTTCTCCTTATACTATTCAACTGTTTGTACGTGAAACCAAAAGAAAAGATAGCCAAAAGTCTTACTTCTCCTTATACTATTCAACTGTTTGTACGTGAAACCAAAAGAAAAGACAGTCAAAAGTCTTACTTCTCCTTATACTATTCAACTGTTTGTACGTCAAACCAAAAGAAAAAACGGTCAAAAGTCTCACTTCTCCTTATACTATTCAACTGTTTGTACGTGAAACCAAAAGAAAAGACAGTCATAAGTCTAACTTCTCATTATACTATTCAACTGTTTGTACGTGAAACCAAAAGAAAAGACAGTCAAAAGTCTTACTTCTCCTTATACTATTCAACTGTTTGTACGTGAAACCAAAAGAAAAGACAGTCATAAGTCTAACTTCTCATTATACTATTCAACTGTTTGTACGTGAAACCAACAGAAAAGACAGTCATAAGTCTAACTTCTCATTATACTATTCAACTGTTTGTACGTGAAACCAAAAGAAAAGACAGTCAAAAGTCTTACTTCTCCTTATACTATTCAACTGTTTGTACGTGAAACCAAAAGAAAAGACAGTCATAAGTCTAACTTCTCATTATCCTATTCAACTGTTTGTACGTGAAACCAAAAGAAAAGACAGTCAAAAGTCTTACTTCTCCTTATACTATTCAACTGTTTGAACGTGAAACCAAAAGAAAAGACAGTCATAAGTCTAACTTCTCATTATACTATTCAACTGTTTGTACGTGAAACCAACAGAAAAGACAGTCATAAGTCTAACTTCTCATTATACTATTCAACTGTTTGTACGTGAAACCAAAAGAAAAGACAGTCAAAAGTCTTACTTCTCCTTATACTATTCAACTGTTTGTACGTGAAACCAAAAGAAAAGACAGTCATAAGTCTAACTTCTCATTATACTATTCAACTGTTTGTACGTGAAACCAAAAGAAAAGACAGTCATAAGTCTAACTTATAAAATAACTAAAGATAACATATATGCGTGTGAGATAGGAATAGATATGATAACAATGGAAGAATTAGAAGAAGTACTGAAAACAACAAAGAACAGAAAGGCAGCTGGAATAGACGGAATTAATATGGAATTAATAAAATATGGAGGATTTTTTTTTTAAACTGAGATTACTACATTTTTTAAATTTATGTTGGAAACAAGCAACAATACCAGAAACCTGGACAACAGCAATAGTACAATCTATTTTTAAGAAAGGAGAACGTAACGACTGCAACAACTACAGAGGAATAAGCATTTTAACTGCAGGCTATAAAATATACTCAAGAATCTTAACATTTAGGTTAAAACAAATAGCAGAGGTAATGTTAACAGAAGAACAAAGTGGATTCAGACCAGGGCGTTCATGTATGGATAATATATTTACGATAAAAGAATTTATAAACAAAAGAAGAGAATATAACAAGGAAACACACATAGCTTTTATTGATTTTGTCAAGGCATTTGATAAAGTAGACAGAGGAAAACTCTGGACAATTTTAAAAGAAAAAGGAATTCCGAAACACTTAATAGCAGCTATAAAGAGTTTGTACTGGAACACAAATTTTGTTATAAAAACTAGAAATGAAGTAAGTAAAAATAAAATTCATACTAATCAAGGAGTTAAACAAGGATGCAGTATCTCTCCAGTTTTATTTAACCTATACATCAATGATATAATAGAAAAATGGAACGAAGAAACAGATAAAGGAATAAAATTAGATAAAACACACTACTTGAAAACATTATTATACGCTGATGACCAGGTAATAATAGCAAATACAGAAGACGAACTTCAAAGGAATATTTTTAAACTACATAATATATGTGAACAATATAATCTCAAAATATCCATAGAAAAATCTAAGGTAATGGCATTCCAAGGGAAAAATCAAATCAGATCGAAAATAGTAATAGGAAACAAAATCATAGAACAGGTGAACCATCTCAATTATCTAGGATGTGACATTTCATTTAATTATGATAATGATATAAATAATAAAATAGCAAAATTCCAGGGAATATGTGGTACGATAACACGATCACTAAATAACAAAACAACAAGAGAGACCCAATTGAAATTTTATAAAATGTTGGCAGTACCGGTACTTCTCTATGGATCAGAAGCCTAGATACATAAAAAACAAGATCTAAGTAGGATAACGGTGGCAGAAATGAAATGTTTGAGATCTGTTAAAGGGTGCACTATGGAAGACAGACTCAAGGACTCAGAAATAAGACAGGAACTTGAAATATTTGCAATAACTGATAAAATAGATACATATAGACAAAAATGGAAGCAACACATAGACAGAATGAATGAAGATAGATATCCAAAACAAATAACAAAATACAAACCTAAAGGCACCCGAGATGTGGGCAGACCTAGAAAGAGATGGGCTGAAGTCGGAAGGGGTTAACAGACCTAATCCATGAATGCAGATGATGATGATGAAGTCTAACTTCTCATTACACTATTCAACTATTTGTACGTGAAACCAAAAGAACAGATAGCCAAAAGTCTTACTTCTCCTTATACTATTCAACTGTTTGTACGTGAAACCAAAAGAAAAGACAGTCATAAGTCTAACTTCTCATTATACTATTCAACTGATTGTACGTGAAACCAAAAGAAAAGACAGTCAAAAGTCTTACTTCTCATTATACTATTCAAATGTTTGTACGTGAAACCAAACGAAAAGACAGTCGTAAGTCTAACTTCTTATTATACTATTCAACTGTTTGTACGTGAAACCAAAAGAAAAGACAGTCATAAGTCTAACTTCTCATTATACTATTCAACTGTTTGTACGTAAAACCAAAAGAAAAGACAGTCATAAGTCTAACTTCTCATTATACTATGTTGCAATTTTAACTTTTACTACATATAAATCCTAGCCCTATTGATAAGAAATATAATGAAGCAATAACCGAACTAAACATCTAGTGTTACAAATACAATTTAAAATTTAAGATCTAACTGGCTCCAACATATAGAAAGAATGACAACCAATAGACTCCTACAAATGTTGCTTCACTTCAAACCTAAAGGAAGAAGAAATTATGTAATACGTTTTTTTATATTTATCACCGAGAGTAACTAATAATCATAATTACAAAGAAATAAATTTATAAACAACCATGTCTTGAAAATGATCTCACATAAGGAGATTGAAACGTCGACATAACAAATGTATGCTATGACTGAGATAACGTTTATTTCTTTGTAATTAGGAAGAAGACATGTTGGGCGCCCCAAAACCAGGTGGAGGGATACGGTCTCTTGATCTGGAAACAGGTCTATGGCCTAACTCCATAACGTAGGAGATGAAGAATCCGCTATCCTACTTCCATTCAATATGACAATCACTAAAATAACATATGCTCTAGCGATCGTATTTTTTTATCAAACCCAGCATATAGCATCAATTAAAATAAGTAAGGTCGAGTTTGTTAATAATAAAATGGGAACATGAGCATTGTGGGGGTTAATCATCATCAGCAGCAGCACAAGAGCCGATTCGAGCCTCGGCTTCCCTCAGAATCGTCTTTCAGGCATCTCTGTTTCTAGCAATTAGCCAGTATCGGTCGTCACACATTCATTTTCCTTGAAATTTATATAACATGATTTTCGTGGTTATCTCATGTACAATCATTCTTTGTACGTGCCTTGGCCATCGCAATCTCGAACCTTTAATTGATGTAACCGCATCAGGAGACTTATGCAACTGATAGAACTCAAGTTAAATATTATATGCCATTCTCCCTTGTCGAATATTGGGCTTAATATTTTTAATATTTTCTTTTCAAATGAACTCATTGTTGGACAAGGTCCGGGGATTAATATGAAGCGAAAATTTAAAAATCGCTCTATGGTTCCCAATTTTAGATGTTTTCCCAACGAAAATTAGAATATGGAATTGAAATAAAACGAGAACGTTTTTCTCTGAAATAATAGCGAAATCCGACAAATAAAGTGGAGGTTTTGCTTGAAACCCGAAATTAAAAAGTCTTAGCCATATTTTTTCTCGCAATGAAATTGAATATTTAGGAAGTAATCTGTAAAATAAAGACAAGCGAAGAAGCAAAATCAGAACATAAATTAGACACGCTTACGAATTCGCTGAGTTTAACCAGTTCCTTCGTAAAGGACTATACTAAGAAAAAGGTTATTGTTCAAGCTGGAAGTTTAAGCATCCAATAAGAAGTTAAATACATCCTAGAGCACCTTGCTCACAACATTCGAGACCGGAATGGACTGCAATACACCGGAACCAAATATTATAAGTTATAGTTAGTTAAACTGATATAGCGATAGCGAGGAGATGCTCAGGGCCAGAACGCATACACTATTGAGTAACACTAATAAATTGGGACTGGAAATAAACAAAAAAACTAAATATATGTTCACACATAGAAGTACATTATAAGCTGGAAATTAACAGCTAATGACAAACGAGGGAACTTTTGAAGAAGTGGCTGAATTCAAATACCTCGAAACAATAATAACAAACAGGAATGAGATGCTGAAAGAAATTAAACATAGACTTAATTCTAGAAATACTTTGCATTATGTATTGCAGGAACTCCTGTAGTCTCAACTCCTTTCAAAAAATGTTAAACTGAAAATGTATAAAAACTGTTATTCTCCCAGTTACATTACATGGAAGCGAAATATGGACTCTTACTTGAAGGGAGGAAAGGAGATTGCGAGTATTTGAGAATATAGTTCTTAGGAACATTTTGGGGCCAAAGGTGAATGGAAAGAACTCCATAAAAATGCACTAAATGATCTTTATGAGAAACCAGATTTAATAGTAATACTTAAGTCTCGTAGACTGCGAATGAGACATGTGGTATGAATGGGGAATAGAAATGAAGCGTGGAAACATTGCAAGAAATCGGGATAGAATACGCAAAGAAGATAAACCAAGCACGAGGTGAGAGAATAATTTTAACCATGATTTAGGGGAGGTAAATTATACAGTGACGTATTAGAAAATATTTCTCCGCAAAATGAAGAGTGGAGATATTACATTCGCGCGGCCGTAATCCTACGTGTTCGATAATGCCATTGAGTTATTTTATGACAAAAAAATATATTATTCCAGATATAATTTCGAAATATATAACAATCTAAGACTATATAATAATAATACTAATATTAATAATAATAATAATAATAATAATAATAATAATAATAATGCAGTAAACACGCTCTGTGAGTGGTTTATTATACGAGTAAATGTGGAATTATTTACCGAATGAACAATTTTGTGAGCAACATTTCTAAATTAGCAAAACTCAATGTTTTCAAACAGAGTATCCCAATTTTGCTTGGATGCGTCCATAAATACCTCTCTTAATTCCATGTGACTTTTTTCTACTCCCTAACGTAAAGAAACAACTCGCAGGAGTTTTCCATCATCAGAAGCAGAAGGCTTCAGAGGTGGTTTTGAAGGACAAGTATTATTATTATTATTATTATTAATTATTATTATTATTATTATTATTATTAATTATTATTATTATTATTATTATTATTATTATTATTATTATTATTATTACATAATACATTGAAATAAATTCGTATGCCAGCATTACTCCTGGGCAGTTCTAGGAACAGCCACTATCTGCTCATGTCTCTCGCCTATGAGAGCAGATCAACTCGAGCTTGTTCCCTAGATCGAGATAATTACGTCTAAACTAATTAATTAGCACTTTAGACCCCAGAGACCCATGGTCGTGCGGACATAAGCTCTCAATACAAACCTATCCTGATACATATCTATTCTGAGGAAATGTTTTCCATAGCTTCCTGTTTATATTTTATCTCTCTAGTCACCATATCATTCTTTGCTTATATACTATACGATATACTATAGGGGTTTTCATGTCTAGAAAATAGAATTGCTCTTATGGGAAAGCTTCGACCTTGACGCCGCAGGCTGAGTGACAAAATGAAAATTTAATTATGTCCAAGTTTCTTTGAAAGAGGATGGTTCATTGGCATCTCCGCTAGCCGCTGTTCCTGTAATTGAGTTCACCCTCTACTTTATTAAATATATGGGTGATCATTTCACATAAGAATACAGATAATTTACAAGATTATAGATATATTATATAAAAACGGAATATCTTTCATTGATTACAACATGTGAGCTAAAATATAATTCAGGAAGAATACGCAATGTTAAAAATTTTTAAATATTTAGGATCTATTTTAGGTAAAAATGAGAATTCAACTACAGAAATTGAAAAAAGAATAACTGATGGAAAAAGAATCATTGGCGTGTTGAACTCAGTGCTTTGGAATAGAAATATAATACACAGAACGAAGAAAACTATATTTCAAGTTCTTTTACAAAGCATTTTATTATATGGGTCCGAAACCCGGAGAATAAGTAGAAAACAAACCAACAAGCTGTTAGTAGTAGAAATAGATTTTTGTAGGCGATCGACAAGAATTTCAAGAAGGAGTAAGGTCAGAAACAGCACAATAAGGGAAAGTATGCAAGTTAAAAAATACATTAGAAAAAAATTAAAATTCGTTTGAAATGATATGGACATCTCATAAGAATGGATGAAGAGAGAATACCAAAGAAGATCCTTAATTGGAAAGCTAATGGCAGAAGTGGAAGAGGTAGACCTAGAAAACGTTGGATAGATGGAGTGAGGATAAGTATGGAAGATAGAGATTTGAAGGAAAAATATGATTTAGGCAGCAACCTCTGGCGAAAAAATCACTTTGGGTTGAAGGAGAAACACTGTATTGTGGAATATTCCTAATAAAAATATAATAATTTTGCTATCCATAATGATATTTGGACACCTACCTTCTTAGCAAAATTGTGGATGAAACTATTCAATTAAATTATTTATTTCAAAATGAATTAACAAATAAACCACTTACATAAAAGGACACGTTTATTAGCAAGAATTGCTTCAGAAGAGCAATGCTATTTTCTTTACGTGAAAAACCTTATAGGCTCATTCCCTCTGTATCTCCTAAAGGTAATTTCCATGCCCCTCTCTCACTCCCCAATCGTATCACGTATTCCCTATTGTATTTCACGAGTCTTAACTCTTCTTAAAACATTTGGGTTTACATAAAGATTATGTAGTCAACTGTTATGTTATTTTTATGTCTGTTAGTCTCTCCTCCGTCCAAACATTTTTCCAAACACATTATTATTAACACTAAAACTAGGAGACCATTTTTCTTATCCATAAATTACTCGTATAACTGGCAGATACATGGTTTTCCATATATTTTAACATTTTGTTAGAGAAGTTGAGATGATGTAATGCATGCGTTTCCAGAGTTGAGTCATTCTGTGTGTAATAATTAATCTTCCTCAGGTAATGATTCATGTTATTCGCCCTCCTAATTCTTGGCTTACGCTTTGGCCCTCGTTTTTCCAGACTTTTCCATGTTCATCTTTCAAACGCTATTTTTACCACATGTTTTGCCCATCGCATTCTATAAGAATTAACTCGTCATATTGCATCTGGTTTCCCATAAACATCATTTAGGATATTGTTATGTAGTTTTCTCAATTAACCGGTTTGTTTCTCTCTATTGACGTAAACATAAATACATAAACTAAACAGTTTCTTCCCAAATACTCATTTTTTCTCTCCTTCTTAAATGTAGAAACACCTATCCATATCCATCTAATATAACAGGACGGATAAGCAGATAACCGTTTTATCTATCACTAAAATATTATTTTCATTTTATAATTTCATAATTTCTAGAATATTTCTATCAAACTCCTCCTCATATGTCACTAGCTGCGGTGACGTTAAAACAAGTAGAATTTTCTTAAATAACTCAACACGGATTTTCACTAAAATTACCAATTTTCTTTATTTTATACATATTTATATTATCTACAATCATTATTCGTAACTCTTTGCGGTTTTCAGGGAGTCAGTTTTGTTCTTCTTAAACCTAGCTAATGCATTTCACTGCCAGTTACTTATTCTTCGCTCCCAGATCACAATTCACTTGTCGCTTGCTAGATCACTACTGACTTACTGAATGACTGACTGTGCAGCTAGACCTTTCATGGCAGGCATTGAAGGCACTGGAAAGATCTGTGCTTGCGATACTTCGAGAATAGATCCTTTTCGAAGTCACGACTTCGAGAAGCGACAGCCAGATATATTTGGAAAGCTCCTAGCAAGCGCAACAGAATCGTGAGTCCCGACCAATGAATCCCTTATACCTTATAAGGCGAGATTTTTAGGTTTCATTACAGCCTGCGAAATTAAAGAAATAAATAAAAAAACCAGTCCTATATAATGCCACAATATTTTTAATTTATTTGATACTATGTCGAATTTGATATGTTCACCCTATTAAAATGAGCATGAACACTGAAATATTACAGTTATCAAACACTTTACCACACACAAAATATAAAATACAACGTATGGTGACTAATTTTAACGTAAATAATAATAAGAATAATCTGCATATATTCCAGGGATACAGAGCACCGCTCCCAAGCTGTGAACTTTAGAGGGACACCAGTTTAACATCCATTGTGTGAATAAGTGTAAAGATGCGGTTAGCAGGCTGAAGTAGCGGTAGAGTATAATGTCTGACAACAATCAGTGGCGGCTGGTACCTTGCATTATGTTTGTACAATATACAAACTGATTAATTAATTACCTTTTAAAATGTACTTGTTAACTATTAAATGTAGAATGTAGGCCTACATGAGGGAAGATGATCATCATGGTCGCTATAAATATAGTATAATATAATGTAATGCAATGTAATACTTTTATCCACTGTATAGCTAAAGCATTCACTCATCTTTTTTATTACTGAGATACTATTCAATTATATTGAAGAAGGAATTAAAGTGTTAGGACATGTTTTAAGAATGAAAGATGAGCGATGGCCGAAGCAACTATATCAATGACAACCGACCAGAAAGAATAAAATAGGGACACCAAAGTTAAAATGGAAGGAAAACATGAAGATAGTAATGCAAACTAGAGGACTAAGCATGGAAGGTGCCCACGATCGTAGGCTTTGGAGGCTTGGCACGGGAAGACGGCAGCAGCTGTGAAAACTCAAAGATAGATAGACTATTCTTTTGGATATTTGACATTTTTCTTCTCAAGTTTTTGAATTTCAGGCTCCATTTCCAAAGAACATAGACATAACAATGACACCAACTTTCTGTCAATGATATTGGCAGGTCTGAGCTTTTATTGTTATTTAATATAGAAAAAAACTCTTCAGACATGTATGTTGACGCAAACATTGCTACCAAACACCGCGCAGATTGACGAAGATTAGGAAACACAATTTCAGGCAATGACGTATACAATTTAAGACCTACGTTTCCTGAATTGCATAATAATGTGTTGTTTTTCAAATCGATCAATTCTAATCGTAAATTATGCTGGACATCAATAGACTGTACCTTGAAAGGGCTAATGAAGAATCTCCATTCATGATCCATAGACGTAACTTCTCCAAACCTATTATTGAATTCATTGAGAAGACCCTCTAACAATGTTTTATACTTTGGTAGTAGATGCTTACAATCATTTTTAATACTTATTTCAATTACATAGGCGTTGCTTACCCTTAAAACCCTTTTACGATAAGTTAATATAAGTAGAAATCTTTAAATGTATAGAAAACAGCTAAAAATACCTCACATTCCTCATAATGCCAGCATCTTAGGGAATAAGAGTGGATGTTGTTCTCCTCCATACTTGATATGGAAATCAAAATGGCGGACCTAATGTGAGGATCATAAGTAGTTTATATCTTATGTAATTTTTACACAATATTGCATTAGTTTAATTAAAGGTGAGAATTTCAACATAGTATAAAATAAAATACAGTATTACTATAAATTATTTTTCCGATTACAAACTTGAATAACTATCTTTAGGAGATACTTAGAAACATGATATCGTTATCAATGGAACGAGAAACTCACATATTTTTGTTATGTCGGTGAACCTACCGCATAATTATTATTTTGTTGCTAGGAGACGATATAACAAAAAAATAGTTGCATTGGCCTCCACGTTACCCGACTTCATTCCTTTTGATTCATTTTTCTGTGGAGTTTTATAAAACAACAAGTGTATCATCCACCATTACCATCTACCAATGAGGATCTTCGTATGCGCATCATAGATGACATTGCACTGATGTATGTTTCAATGTTACACGTGTATGACAGAAAATGGCTACAGATTGATGTGTGTCGTATAACACATGGAGGTCACATAAAGCACATGTGGTTGATTTAGGGCTGTAAACCAAATGTTTATCTTTCTGTTCATGTTTTCCAGTGAAAAACATTGTTGGAGTTTCTGTTTATGTTGATACCAATTTCATGTTTTCCAATTTTTGTTTAGCACATGTGACTCAACCGAATGGATATCGAAACATATTTGAGTTTCTCTTTCCATTGATACCAATATCATGTTTCTAAGTGTCTCCTTACGAGAGTTATTCAAGATTTTAATCGGAAAAATAATTATCTAATATATAAAAATAAATGTTTATTTGTTCGTTCGTACTTTATGTGCGGCCATACCGTTGCTCCGATTGTGATGGGACTTTTTGCAAAATGTTCAGGACACACGAGATAAAATTAGGCTATATGACAGCTGTGATACTCAACTCCTACACCCTTAAAAATCGCCCTTTGTAGTGAAAAACGTGAAAAAAGTTGCTCTTTGGACGCCTACATGGCTTATGCTGCCTGAACCATAACAAATACACAAAATTAATATACACAGAATTGAATATCTCAAAAGGCTCTATAAAACAGTCCGCGACAGCTTATGTTTATCTCTTGCGGATAACTTACAATAATCATTTTTGTATTTCATTGATGCCACAAAGATCGAGATAAGTAGATTCCCGGGCAACACCGGGCAATCAACACGGGGAATCTTAAAATATTTACGATATACATTTATGGTTATTTTTCATATTACTTATTCAGCTAATCATAAGAAGTACATTAATTTTTGTTTTTCAGCTCATTTCTCCCAAGAAGATCGGGATGACTAGATTCTCGGACAACGCCGGGTAATCAGCACGGGGCATCTAAAAATATAAATTTATAAATATTTTTCCTGTTACTTATTCAACTAAACATAAAAGCACATTAATTTTAATTTATTAAAGCGTAGCAGCGCACGCCCAGTATCAGCTAGTAGTACTATACAAAGAGGGAAAACTTCTAGTATTCATTGAACAATTATGGCCTCGAGTATCGACTTAATCATAAACATTTGGATCCATACTTAAAACACGGTATTCCATCCTTGTATTGTATAATACTACACTTTAACATTTTTATAAATGTCGCAATCATCTGCGATGGGCAGGACATGTTGCGCGTATAGGTAATGAAAGACGTGCATGGAAACTTCTTGTAGGAAAGCCAGAAGGAAAACGCCCAATTGGTAGACCAAGAATGAGGTGGGAGAACAACATTAATTATGATTTGAGGGAAGTAGATTATACAGGGAATGATTGGAAAGCATTAGCTCAGGATAGGGATTATGGAGAGCTTATGTCCGCGCGGCCATGAACCTACGGGTTCGATAGTGCCAGTGAGTAAGTAAGTAAGTAAGTAAGTCGCAATCATCAAGTAGTTAAAATTGTGTGAAACAATTAACTAACATTCTGTATACTCTGTAAAGGTAAAAAGGTAGATTGGTCCCACTACAGTTTATAGTAGGAGGTTACTTTTTCTATACAATCGACACTTAAAATAAGCCGGTTGTCAGCCCTGCGTGCTGATCGCCTTTACCCTCAGAACAAGTGTCTGGTACTCACTTCCATTAGAGTCGACCCTAGGGCTATGGTTTCTCCAGAATGTTTGGGTCAGTTTAAAAATTATGACCCCATATGGACTCGAAACCTCGACCCTCCGGTTTGTAGCGTATTGCCTTACCTCACTCCTCTACGACGTGCCCCCTGTATACACTGTTAGTTGTGAATTGTATAACTTGACCACATTTGAAAGAAAACATTGTCTGTTGTTACAGAAACGTTAGGGAATCAAGACGGCACTACAAAAATCTTTAGAATTCTCACGCTTAGTTCCAAGTAATAAAAACAATTTTGACGTCAAGAAATCCTTTTGGTGTTGTTTGTACATGAAACGTGACTCTCAAAGTCTGTCTTACAACTTCCGATCTCGTCTCCTTTATTTGAAGTTTCTCTTTTTCTTTTAGAGGCATTGGCTGGGATACTATTTCTAAGAAGACCCTTTATTGTATCGATTCCAGTTTATCGATCTTTCTGGATATTTCTTCGCGAAGAAGTATTGAAGTAAATTGAATACTTTTTAGAGGTCTCTTTACTTATTATTGTCATTGTGAAATTCTACGTTGAAAGTTTTTTAGAATCACAGTGTCACATGAGAATGTACCAATTTAATGTTTGGACTAACTAAAACAAAATAACTTACTGACAGTATCGAACCCGAAGGTTGATGACCGTGCGGACATTAGCTTTCAATGCACCCTTATCCTAAGCTAATGTTTTAAATCATCCTCTCAAATTATGGTTAATATAATAATTCTCCCAACTCATTCTTGATCTACCTGCTGGGCGCTTTCTCTCTGGTTTTCCTACATATGCTGTCGCAAACTTTTTTGTAGATCTTTTCGAGGCATTCAATTCTGTGTACATTAATTTTGTGTATTTGTTATGGTTTAGGCAGCGTAAGCAATTTAAGCGTCTAAAGAGCTATTTTTGTCACGTTTTCCACTACAAAGGGCGATTTTTAAGGATGTCGGATTTGAGTAGCACAACTCAATTATGGCCAATGTTCATCCCGGGAATCTCCTGAACATTTTGCAAAAAGCCCATTAATATTATGTAGCTCACTGTTGTGTAGTTTTCTTCATTCACGTCAGAACACACAAAAAATACATTTTGTATGAGAATTTAAAAATGGTAAATGGACTTATGGTTGCTATTCCTCTGTGTCCAAGGATCTCAAGTTCTAACTCGGCCGGTATCGATGGAATTTGTAAAATATAAAAACACTTACCTTGACTTTCTTCGGAGGGAAATTAGTAAGTCATAAATGAACAGAAAATATAGGCATTTTTACCAAAAATGCAAGAATTATTCCCATATAAAAAAAATCTAACTAATTCCCCTGCCCCTTCTATCAAAAAAAAAGTTAAGTTGTTACTATCATAAGGGTTTCGTATTGTAAATTTACGGTGCATAAAATTAATTTCAAGCACGAAATAAGAGGGCTCTGAGGACTATATCTGGTCTTTTCACGTTCAGAATTTAATTCCGTCGTTAATGGCCTATATGTTAAAGAGCATCATTAAATAAAATAATAACACAAACACTGAAATTGAGGTTTTAAGGATGAATTGAGATTTTGGAAACAGAAAAATAGATTATAACGGAATTTCGAAACTAATTCTCAATTATCTGATTATTTACATCTAGAATGCGAACATTTCTTGAATTTCTTTCATTTTGGGGGCAACGTATAAGATTTTATTTCATACTACCTAATACCTGGCGTGCGCTGCTACGCCTGAATATATGCAAATTAATGTGTTTTATGTTTAGTTAAATAAGTAATAAGAAAAATGTATATCGTAATTACTTGTAGATACCCCGTGCTGTTTACCCGGCGTTGTACGGGAATCTACTCATCCCGATCTTCTTGGCATATATGAACTGAAAGACGATAATGAATATACTTCGTATGATTAGTTGAATAAGTAAAATGAAAAATAATTATAAATGTATATCGTAATTATTTTAAGATTCCCAGTGCTGATTACCCGGTGTTGCTTATCTCGATCTTCTTGGCATAAATGAGCTAAAAGACAAAATTCGTCATTGTGATTTATCCGTAAAAGAATACCCGCCATGTGCTGCTATGCTTGCACAGGAATGTACGCACTTGTCTCGATCTTCTTCGCATCAATGAAAGACAAAAATGGTTATTGTGAGTTATCCTTAAGAGATAAACATATGCTGTCGCGGACTTTTTTCTAGAGCTTTTTGAGATATTCAATTCTCTGTACATTAATTGTGTGTATTTGTTATAGTTCAGGCAGCGTAAACAATTCAAGCGTCCAAAGAACTATTTTGTTCATGTTTTCTACTACAAAGGGCGATTTTTAAGGGTGTAGGAGTTGAGTGTCACAACTCTCTTATAGCCTATGTTCATCCCGAGGATTTCCTCAACATTTTGCAAAAAGCTCCATCACAATCGGATCAACGGTATGGCCGCACATAAAGCACAAACAAACAAACGTTTTTATTTATTAGATTATGTCGTATTTCATTATTTTAATAAATAATTCTTCAATAACCGTTAGAAAAAACTCAAACTATTTTTCTAATCAATCTTGAAGTTATTAGGCGTGCTTTAAGAGAACGTAGGTATAAATACAAAGAATCCGACGAATTACGTGTACAAAATGTTATGATAACATAAATTCATCCTTAGGAACGTTTAATCTGGATGTAGTATTACACATAACATTGGTAAGAATGGAGACTGATTAAATCACTAATTGTAAATGACAAATTGATGTAATATAGTAGTGTAATATAGAATGTAATATAGAATGTAATATAGACGGGCAGCTAACTAACTCACTGGCACTATCGAACACGTAGGTTCATGGCGCGAGGACATATGCTCTCCATACATCTTTATCCTGAGCTAATGTTTTCCAATCATTCCCTATATAATCTACTTCCCTCAGATCAAAGTTAATATTATTCTCCCATCTCATTTTGGTCTACCAACTGGGCGTTTTCTCTCTGGTTTTCCAACAAGAAGCTTTCATGCACGTCTTTCATTTCCCTTTTGTGCTACATGTCCTGCCCATTGCAGTCTACGAGACTTAACTGTTCTTATTATATCTGGCCTATAAAGACAATGTACCGGTAGTTCACTGTTATGTAAGTCTTCTCCATTCATCTGTCTGTTCATCTCTCTTTGGTCTAAAAAAAATTCCAAAGGACTTTATTCTCAAATACTCATAATCTCCTTTCCTCGTACTTCCTTGAAGTAAGAGTCCATGTTTCGCATCCATATAATATAACTGGTAGAATAACGGTTTTATATATTTTCAGGTTAATATGTTTTGAAAGAAGTTGGGACGACAAGAGTAGCTGCAATGCATAATAGCATGCATTTCCAGAATTGAGCCTATATTTTATTTCTTTGTGCTTCTCATTCCTAATTGTGATTATTGTTCCTAGGTATTTGAATTCAGCCACTTCTTCAAAACTTCCATCATTTATCACCAGCTGTCCATTTACATTATATAATGTACTTCTATGTGTGACCATATATAGACAGGCAGTTACGATAGCCAATACAAGATGACAAAGATGATCTTAGCATGGCTTACCAGTAGGAAGAATGAGAAGGGCGCGACCTAAACACATTTGAAAAATACAAGACACCAAGGTTGAGATATAATAACAGTAACGTCTCGTAGACTGTGATGGACAAGACATGTCGGACGAATGGAGAATGAAATAGGGGTATGGAAGCTAGTAAACCAGAGGAATAACGCCCAGTTGGTAGACCAAGAAGGAGGTAGCAGAATAACATTAACCATAATTTGAGGAAAATATATTATACAAGGGATGATAGGAGAACATCTGAGGATAAGGATACATGGAGAGCTTGTGTCCTACGTTGTTTGATAGTGTCAGTGAGTTAGTTTGTTAGTTAGTTATGGGAGGAGAAGGACACATCTTCGATGAAATACAGAAGCGACAGTTGGTTTGGTATGAACAGTATAGACAATATAAGATGGTCATTTAAGACTGAATGCTAGTAGGGAGAAAGAAATGGGAACAAAACTAAAAATAGTTGGAAGAATTATATCCAGGAAGCCATGAAAGGAAGGGAATTGGAAGAGGAGTACTTAGATAAAAGGAAATGGAAATTGGGGAGAAAAAACTTCTCTTGTAACAATATGTAGAATGATAAATATAAAATGCGCTATAACTGCCAAAAATATGTTTTTAAATATGGATTTATTTATTTAGTTAGCTTGCAATGAAATTATATATATATATATATATATATATATATATATATATATATATATGTCCACCGCTGTGGTCTCGAGATAGCGTGCTGCCTTGTCACGCAGCGGGCCCGGATTCGATCCCCGGTCGGGGCAGTTTTTCTGGGTGAGGTTTTTATCGGGGTTTTTCCTCACCTGTAAGACAAATGTCAGGAAAACTTTAAGGCCCAAACGGTCCCCGAAATCATATGGCCGTCATCTTCACCATCAACCTTATCATTATCATCATCATCATCCTTCACCGGTGTGAAAAGCAACGGAAAGCTACCACACCTACACAATTCCCTAGTAAAGCTGCAAGCATAGCATGAAAATGCTATGATTGCAGTGAAGGACCTGCCTTCGGGCAGAATTTCTATGGATGGATGGATATATATATATATATATAATTTCTATAAAGTTCCTTTCCTTGTTTATTTGTAAAAATACTGATAAAACTCTCCACGATCAATTTCTGTTCTGGTGGATTAGTGGTTATGAAGCCCCACTGCAGGTTCTAAGGGTCGAGGGTTCAATCCCGGCCGGGGTAGTTGTATTTGAAAGACGCAATCATACAGGAAGGAAGTAAGTCTGTGAGTTTTGTGTCATAGATTTATGGCGTATAATAATCCAGAAGTCTGAAATAATAGGCCTGTGGACAAATTATATGCAATTACATGCCTAACTTAGAACTGCGGTGCTTATGACCTGAGATGTAGGAGAAGACCTTTAAATAAGAATAAGTCTCCTACTTATATATAAACTAGTGGACCAACAGACGTTGTCTTGCTCGAATTATTCTCGTAAGGTCAATTATTCATGAACTTCTCAAAAGGTTTAAATGGTCAATTATTTTTTCATTCTAAAAATATTGGGGTGGTGGGATTATATTTTCTGATATGCGAAAAATCTTAAAAATATTTTTTTAAGAATTCGTAAAAATACTATAACCCGATCGCAGCGCCACCTACCGGGTCCAATTGCGAATCTAAACCATTCAGGGACCCACTGGAAAACACACAATAAATTTCATAAAAATCGGCAAAATCAGTACAGTCGTTTAAGGGGAGTTCAATAATATAGCGGTTCCCAGTCAATTTTTAATTTCGAATTTCAGGTAAATCCAAACTTCTAACGGCCGGATTTCGATTATTTTTGGCCATTATCTATCTCGGTTTATTTTAATAGCCTATCATGTACTGGGATTCGTTGTTAAACATTTAAAATTGCAACTGCTGGAGCGATTTTTAAATGTTTGTTTCAGATGAATACTTACATCTAAAATATTTTCCGGGTGCAATTGTGAATCAAACGCACACAAAAAAATTATCAAAAATGGTTAAGTCGTTTAGGAGGAGTTCAGTGACATACACACGTACAGAAGAAATAAAAATCAAACGCACACAAAAAAATTATAAAAAATGGTTAAGTCGTTTAGGAGGAGTTCAGTGACATACACACGTAGAGAAGAAATAAATAGCTACATATAATAATAAAAATAAATCTAAATTTAAATTTATTCTAACCTCGACTTCATCATTAGCCAGTGTAAAGTACATACCGTATATTAATTGGTATTTCTCGTATAATTTGTCATATTTATATTATTATTATTATTATTATTATTATTATTATTATTATTATTATTATTATTATTATTGTCGTAAGTATTACGTATTATTGTTATTTTCGTATAAAATGTTGTTTGAATATGAAATATACATTACAACATTTAATATATATTTAACTCTTTATAATATTAGTATAGCGTATATCTATATTTGTCAAATATTTATTTGTTTTTGTGTTGGTTGAGTTGAAGAGAAGGCCTTATGGTCTTAACTCTGTCAGAATAAATAAAAAAATATTATTATTATTATTATTATTATTATTATTATTATTATTATTATTATTATTATTATTATTATTATTATTATTATTATTATTATTATTACACTCCTATGCACCAGAAAAGAAGTTCTGAGTTAAGAGATCAATTAAATATTTTTAAATTGACGGATAAAATTGACAAACAGAGGCAAAATTGGTACGAACATCTACTAAGAATGCCAGATGATATACCTTCTAAAATGATTTTAAACTACAGATCCACAGGATATAGAATCTGAGGAAGACCATTTGCTAGATGGAAAGACCAAATCTCTTGAAGTCGGAACGGGCCAGAGGGTCTAAGCCTTGATGATTATTATTTTATTATTATTATTATTATTATTATCATTATTATCATTATTATAAAGATAGACTTTAGGTTAGTTCATATATTAAATATTAATAAAATTCACGATAAAATTTCTTTGAGATATTAGTCACAAAATTAAAATTATAATATTTAATTATAAAATTGTTACCTAACAGGTCCGTCTCCTCAACTACGCAAACTCTTTAATTCTCAGAGAATTGATAGTTTACAAGGTTAAAATGTCGTCAGTATTATAAAGGTAGAACTGATACATTCAGTTTATGGGCAACGTATAAAATGTAGACCTAATGTTGTGAAATGAAACAAATATGAAATAAAGACGTCATCATAATTCAGCGGGTCCCATATGGTCATGTGTCAGCGCTTTTTAGATATTCCCAAATGTCGAATTCTTTAGAATATATGGGCGGGTTAAAGTTGTCGTGGCGTAACCATACCGATGTTTCTAGTTTTTCTCATGATTCTCCCGTTTCCCGAATTTCATCCCACCAACACTCTTCCCTCCCTCATCATGTCGTTTGATTTCCATTAATTCGCATCATATCATTGTTCACCTCATCTCATGTTAGGTAAAAATAGTCTGCTTTGACAAACCATAGGTGTTTAAAATATGTGATTGTGGTGATTTAATGCGGGACACATATACTTCCTCAAGACTCCCATACTATGTGTCAACTTAGGGAAGAACAAGTCCAAAGGGAGGGTTGAATCTGGACTAAATAAATGGAGGTACTGTCATAGGCTATCAATCGGCAGATCGGCAGTGAAGAGAGTGGACCGCCATCCGCAAGTATCGTATTCTCAATTAGATTAATATGTGAACGCTTGATTTAAAATTTTAAAATAATAATATACGTATCTTTTTTATATTCGTCTTCCTCAATTAGAATTGATTTTTGTTAAAAAAAACTTCGTTAATTATTGAAATCATGAAGGTCTTTCAAAACATGTTTCATTTCGGCATGCTATTTGGTACCGATGTCGGCGTATAAATTGAATCGCTGAGTTGAAAAGGGAAGAAACTCCAAATATCCTACTTTTGAAAAAACGTTAATAAACTATACAATGTCTTACAGCTTGCTCAGGTAAATTCTTGATCATTTACAATATCGATCCTCTGCTTACACGGAAAGCAAATATAGCAAGAATTCGTAATTTCTGTGTTGTATACGTGTTTTTTCGCTCTTCGAAGGCAGTAGATTTCCTTCCCTTTTCAACTCAGCGATTCACATATATAATGGGTTTAGGTTTGTGGGTGTGTTCTTCTTTACAATATTTACATTCCTTGCTTCTCTTAAAATGTCAATTTTTCTTAAGATGATCATTTTGTTGTTATTCGATTTGTGTGTGATTGTCACGGTATCTTCGCGTCATCAATTTAACAAAATCTAAGATACCATGACAATCGTACCCAAAGAGAATAACAACAACAAAATTATCAATTTAGAAGACATGGAAATTGTAAGAGAAGCAAAGAATATAAACATTTTAAACAAGAACACACCCACAGATCTAAACCCATTATATAATTTATACGTCGACATCAGTACCAAATAGCATGCCGAAGATAAAACATTCTTTGAAAGGCCTTCATGATTTTAATAATTAACTATTTTTTAACAATAATCAATTGAAATTGAGGAAGATGAGTGTAAAAAAGGTACTTACATTATCTAATATATAAAAATGAATGTTTGTTTGTTCGTATTTTATGCGCTGCCAAACTGTTTATCCGATTGTAATGAGGCTTTTTGTAAAATGTTCAGGTGATTCCCGGGATGAACATAGGCTATAAGAGAGTTGTGATACTCAACTTCTATACCTTTAAAAACCACCATTTGTAGTGAAAAACGTGAAAAAGTAGCTCTTTGAACGTTTAAATGGCTTACGCTGCCTAAACCATAAGAAATACGCAGAATTAATGTACACAGAATTAAATACAAAAAAAGCTCTACTAAAAAGTATGCGACAGATTATCTTTTACGGATAACTCACAATAACCTTTTTTATCTTTCATTAATGTCAAGAAGATCTTGAAAAGTAGATTCCTGGGCAACGCCGGATAGTCAGCACGGGATACCTAAAAATAATTACGATAAAAATTATTATTATTTTTTCTTTTAACTTATTCAACTAAACATAAAAATACATTAATTTATTCAGGCTTAGCAGCGCACGCCGGGCATTAGCTAGTTACTTAAAAAATGCATAACCTCAATTGTGATAACAATAAATGTTAAAAATATTGAATGATTGATGTTTGTTAAACCAGGAACACCATAACTGGCTACATATCACCGTACAGTAGATTCCATAAAGTAAAGTTTGGTAATACATGGTGTGGCAGAAACAATGACCCATTTTAAACATATTGTTTTGACATTAAGAAATACAACTACACATTATTAGCCTACATTGTTCGAAAGAACACATCCTACTATTAATTACACATGCACGTATTATAAGTTTTTTCCTTTAGGTGTCCACCATTGTTGGCGATGCAATCTTCTGCATGAACACGCACATTCTCCAGAACCTTACGAAGATTTCGGCGTGAATGTTGTTTTTCAAGTCTTCAAGAGTTGTTGGCTTGTTAGCATGCACTTTGGAATTTAGGAATCCCCACAGAAAAAAAATCATAAGCCGATAAATCGGGCGAACGGGGTGGCCAGTCGACATTGCCAAAGCAGTTCTTCTATTGCAAACGCACGGTGTTCGTTTGATCAACGCTCCATACTGACTGGCAATGATTTGAACTGCACTACGCATTGGTACCAATACCAACTCTCTAGGAAGCCGTGTCCATTAGTGGCGGGCAATTTAAAATGAGTCATTGTTTCTGCCGCACCCGGTACAATCAAACTAAAATAAGGTAGCAGTATTAGGGAATTAAATATCCCAACCTATCTCTTCTAATCGAATCTTACATACCGTGATGTAGATCACAGTTATATGATTCGTAGATAATAACATAGTGCATAGGTTATTGTAATAAATTCGGGAATAAAAATTGTGTACTTTAATGTTATTTTAGGGGCGTTACTCGAATCCAAAATTAACATAGAGGGTTCGATTGATATGAATTTGTTGGTATAATATAGTTGCAATTTTCTGATAACTAGAGCACTGCACCTTTAACTCACCCATATATCAGAAATAGACTCAACCACAAGCTGTTGTAATCCCACTACACAAAAAAGGAGATATAAATAACTGTGATAACTTCAGAGGAATAAGCTTTTTGGACTCAGGCTACAAAATCTACACCAAGTTGCTCAAATCAAAATTAGCTGATTATTATGACAATGTATTAGATGACGCCCAAAATGGATTCCGAAAAGGAAGATCCTATACAGATGGATACTTCACTATTAAAATTCTAATAGAAAACCACAGAGAGTTTACTATTGATACACACATGGCGTTTATTGGCTTGAAGAAGGCATTGACAAAGTAAATAGAAACAAATTATTAGAAATCCTCAAATATGATGGAATCCCAGACCAACTGATAAAAGCTATATATGATATTTATAAGGATAATTACATCCAAGTTAAGATTGATAATAAAATCTCGGAATGCAGACCAATTAATCAAGAAGTTAGACAAGGATGTGGTCTTTCACCAATGCTCTTCATAATATACATGAACTCAATTATTAAAAGAATGGAGATTACAACCACATGGCAGTATACCACTTAATAGATTATATAATTTAGACACCCTATTATTTGCAGATGACATTGTGTTTATAGCGAATTCAGAAGATGACCTACAACGTTCAGTCCACTCTTTTCACCAAATTGCAATAAACTACAACATGGAAATCTCAACAGAAAAATCTAAAGTCATGGCTTTCCTAGGAAAAGACCCAGTTCGCAGTAAAATTGTTATTAATAATAAAATATTAGAACAAACCAACACATTTAACTATCTCGGATACCAAGTTACATACGAAGAAGAAAAAGATTTTAGTAAAAAAATTATTAAATTTAACAGAGTAACAGGAATTATAAATAATATTTTCAAGCCAAACACAGAACAGCAACACACACGAACTAGAATTTATAAAACACTGACCAGACCCATATTATGTTACGGCAGTGAGGCCTGGACAATTCGCAGTGTAGATGAACAAAGACTAACTGCGGCAGAAATGAAATTTATGAGACGTACTGCGGGCTATTCAAGGACAAACCATAAAAGGAATTCTGAGATTCTCAAAGAATTACACACAGAATCAGTCATGGAATATGTACAAAAATACAGAAACAACTGGAAATCTCACGTACGAAGAATGAGCAGAACAAGAATACCACGTCAGATCTTAAATTACCAGCCACCAGGCAAGAAATCTTTGGGCAGACCCTTCAAACGTTGGATTGAGACCGTAACAGACCACTAGGTCTATCACATGGAAGGAAGAAGAAGAAGAAGAAGATTCAGCCATCTCTCAGATGTCTGTGTCATTTCCACTGAAGCACTGTTGATGTAGTGGAAAATGGGTATATTTTCAATTCTTCTTAAATGTCTTCATATTTCCGGTGTCCAAAAAGTTATAAAATAGCAGCCTCTGCCTGTAATTTGTCCACTGAAAATTTCGCCCACATTCAAAACTCCAAAAAAAAAAAAAAACATACACAATTTTTTTCGACGACTATAACAATTATGATAAATAACAATTGAATTAAAGTATTAAAGGAAATACTTTACAACATGTAATGCGAATATATTTTCTAAGTTTCAATCATGTACCACGCGCACGCTAACAGACGCGAAGCGGTTTACTCTATGGTATCACGGGATGCAGCCAACATATACACGATATTTGATCTCGCGTTGCCAACGAACTTAAATGCTAACCTAACGCAATTTAAGTAGTCTAACCTGTGAAAGACTATCCTAAATGCTAACCTAACGCAATTTAAATATGATACTCTAACGTGTGAAAGAATGAACGCTGATTTGATTTCGTGTAAGTTAATTAGTACAAACTCTTTGTTGGCTGCACTGGAACATACAATATTCGTTAAAATGAATATGGCTACCACGTCTTCATGTAGTTCAATGTCGTGAAAAAAATTCAAATAATCGTTTGAGAACCTGTAAAAGTCATCGTAAATGGTGAGTAATAATTTGAAAAATGAAACCCTAGAAATAAAATTTGACAGAAGTTTATGAAGGAATTAAAAGAGTCACGTCACGGGTTGTAAAGTTAAGTCATAATACATCATAAACCTGAGATTCCAGTCTCCTTAACCAGGTAAAATGTAAGTAAAAAATCTTCCTAGGCCTTTCGAAATAATTTCCAACTTCAGCAGTTAAGAATATGCATGTCCAAAAAGTCAACGAAGTTTTTTTTTTAAACTGAAATATAGCCGATTTGAGGACGGCTTGGATCTCAGGTAACTTATCTATTTTACTACTTTCCCTGTTATATAGTGACCTCGCCCCGTGTTGTAGTCGAGTGGTTTAAGTTACGGAAATTTGATGCAGAGCTGCGGGACTTGCGCTGGTTTGAGTCCCCATGGAGATAGGACATTTCTCATGGAATTACAACCAATATGGAGCCGGTGCCCATCCCGCCTCGTGAGGAATTTGGGTACTTGCAGTGAGTAGAGACATCCAGGTTGAGAAAATCAGCTATAACTGCTAAAGGATCCGACATACTGATGATATGTCGCCCCTATTCGGCCTGGACAATCCTCCACCTCAGTGATTAATACATGTGAATGTGAGTTCAGCAACCGGCTGGTAGACCAAGAGCCTTCGAGGCCTATTGGGCGATATATTTTTTATATATAGTAACCTGAACACTGGTTCATAATCTAATATATAAAAAATAATTTTTGTTCGTACTTTATGCGCGGCCATGCCGTTGATCCGATTGTGATGGGGCTTTTTGCAAAATGTTCAGAGGATTCGCGGGATGAACATAGGTTGTAAGAGAATTGTGATACCCAACTCCTGTACCCTTAAAACATCGCCCTTTATAATGGAAAACGTAAAAAAAATAGCTCTTTGGATGCTTAAATAGCTTACGCTGCCTAAACCATTGCAAATACACATAATTAATGTATACAGAATTGAATATCTCAAAACGCTCTACAAAAAAGTCCGCGACAGCATATGTTTATCTCTTACAGATAACTCACAATAACCATTTTTGTCTTTCATTGATGCCAAGAAGATCGAGACAAGTACGTAGATTCCTGTATAAACATGGCGGATATTCTTTTACGGATAACTCACAATAACGAATTTTGTCTTTTAGCTCATTTATGCCAAGAAGATCGAGATAAGTAGATTCCCGGGCAACATCGGGTAATCGGCACGGGAAATCTTACAAAAAGTACGATACACATTTATAATTATTTTTCATTTTACTTATTCAACTAATCATAAGAAGTATATTAATTTTCGTCTTTCAGCTCATTTATGCCAAGAAGATCGAGATAAGTAGATTCTCGGGCAACGCCTGCTAATCAGCACGGGGAATCTTAAAATAATTACGATATACATACATAATTATTTTTCTTTTTGCTTATTCAACTAATCATAAGAAATACATTAATTGTTCTCTTTCAGCTCATTTATGCCAAGAAGATCGGGATGAGTAGATTCCCGGACAAAGCCAGGTAAACAGCACGGGGTATCTAAAAATAATTACGTTATAAATTGTTCCCATTACTTATTTAACTAAACATAAAACACATTAATTTTCGTATTTCAGCTCATTTATGTCAAAAAGATCGCAATAAGTAGATTCCCGGGCAACGCCGGTTAATCAGCACGGAATAACTAAAAAAATATAAATGTATAATTATTTCTCCTAATTCAACTAAACTTAAAAGCGCATTGATATTCATTTATTTAGGAGTAGCAGCGCACGCCGGGTAGTAGCTAGTGATTTAAAAAATATGCCTGTAGGTAGTTACGAATATGGTTTTATGACAGATAACCTCCAAAATTACAAGCTTCTTAGATTGAAGGAATTTCCAAAAAAAAGCAAAATGAATAAATATTGAAACCACAGCCTTCTAGATTATCTTGCTGGAGTCTTTAATGGGGTAGAATCCATTGATATGTAGATTTTTATTCTGCTAAAATTCAAAGCATGTCTATAAGGGGCGTTACAGTGTTTTATATCGATGTAGAATCCAAGCAAAAGAAGAAGCTTGAATATTATAGGGAATAGGAAATTTAAAAATTGTACCGTACTACATGCACAGGATGGAAGTGATATAAGAGCGCACGTTTTAAATATGAATTCCTTGTGATACATACAATATACATATCTTATACATTTCCAGACAGAAATGTACGATTTGCCAGAAATTTGTTGGTATATTACTTACTTATTATGACGAGTATTTGTATGGTTTTCACACAGAACATAGAAGAGTTGAACTGTTATTCTTTTGGTATTGTTTTACATATTTTGGTCTATTTTAGTAAAGTGAGGTTCACTCGACTTGCTGCCACTAGCGTGGACACTGCGTGGACAGCGCGAGTTGATGACTCAATGCTTTCAGTCACTTTTCCGCTATCGGTCGCAGGTCTAGTGAAACTCACTGTATAAATAAAATTTAAAAAGACGGAAATTAATGTTTTTGTTAATATTAGACAAAGATAATTGACAAAATTGCTAGAAGTGCTGAAAAATATAAAACATTCTTGTTTTAATTCCAGCCCCTTATATAGGGCTTACTGCAGGGACAGTTATCACTAGCCTATGTCAACTATGGCTTTGGATTTCGTTACTATTAAGATGCGGATGATTATATGCGAATGCTGTTTTGACGAAAATAACTGAGGCAGTATCTCACTACCTATGTATCTATAATATAAAATCGAATTTCTGTATCCTCGTGATTTATAAACTTGTAAACCACGCAACATATCGTTAAGAAAATTTGAACATACAGATTTTCAGGTACGAAAAGTGATTTATCGGTATCTATTATTCTCAGCAACCATTATCTGAAACGAAAATTTAAAATCGCTCTACAGGTTCGTAATTTTCAATATTTCACAACGAAACGCAGTATATTATATTACCCAAAAAATCAGCGAAACCCGACATTTAGAAGTGGGTGTTTACCTGAAAAACGAAATTAAAAAATGACTATCAACCGCCAGCGCCATGTTTGATTCGTCGCAATGCATACGATACAGTTTAATTAACCCGTAACATTATTTTAACTAATACAACTAAAAATAAAAACATTTAATTATCTTAGACGTGGCAGCGCAGACCGGGTATTCGCTAGTATCTACATTATTTAAAAGCGAACGAATATATATTTTGTATTTATATGCTTCTAAACTGCTCATCCAACCTTCATGAAAAATTGTACAAACAGGATTTTGCAAGCAGGTTTAGCGTTTATACGCTATCTATTATGCTCTAAAATCGTTAGATGTACGAATTCACCTGAAACGAAACTTTAAAAATCACTGTAAAAGTAGCCATTTCCG
This sequence comes from Diploptera punctata, assembly GCA_030220185.1. Classification (NCBI taxonomy): domain Eukaryota; kingdom Metazoa; phylum Arthropoda; class Insecta; order Blattodea; family Blaberidae; genus Diploptera; species Diploptera punctata. Next base: position 3,101,381 of record JASPKZ010009808.1, on the reverse strand, counting down.
ATATTTTATAACGAATCTCAGTACGTGTTGTTGACTTGAACCGAGATAAGTGTTGTTAAAAATTTAGCGAAAAATGACCATTAGAAATGGGGGTTTACCTGTTCTTCTCCTTAAGGATTCTGCAATCAAATTTTGTAAGCATATATACCATAACACATAAACGACTGTTTATTCAATAGATAGATAATTACCAATTATATATGAAAGTGTGAAGTTCGTATCCTATAACTGCAAATGAGGACATGACATGGAATGATAATGACAACAATAATAATAGTAGCAATTAGTAATAATAATAATAATAATAATAATAATAATAATAATAATAATAATAATAATAATAATAATAATAATGAATATTCACTCACCAAACGAAGCCACACGTTTGATTTCATGATCTGGTTTTTCTCATTCTGAAAAGAAGAAAAAATAATTAATATAAATCTGAAAAAAAATATTTATTCATCACAGCTTCCATAATGTGTGCTAAACAAGACTCTAATACAATTAAAAAGAAAAATATCTGCCTCAATCGACATTTGAACCCAAGTTCTCTAACTTTGTGCACAGTCGTACTAACCAATTGTGCTATTCAGGTAATCCAGGAGCAGACGCAAATTGCTCTCTATTTGAAGTCCATATCTGCAAAATTCTATTCACAATTCAACAGTTTTCAGTAGATTGAGTATAGGTGGATTATAAGAAGAGACATGATGGTATTAATCCAGAATTTATTAACGATATAGTTATAGATATTAAAGTTAGACGTATCGAATGGTGGGCCATATTTGCAGAATGAACGAGATACATTTACCCAGGACGATATTAAATGCTAAGCTGGATGGAAGGAGAAAAGTTGGAGGCCTAGGTTACGATGGATGGACGATGCACAGGCGGGCCTATGGAAGATTGGCATAATAAATTGGAGAAATAAGGCCAATGACCGAAGAGAATGGATGGTATGTGATGAGGGAGGCTACGGTTAAACAACAATGACCGTCACGCCAATGATAATGATGATGAGGAATTGCGTCTACTCCTAGATTACTTGAGTAGTACAATTTGTTAGTGCGCAGAGCGTAAAGCTGGAGATCTTGAGTTCAAATCCCGGTTCAGATAGCATTTTATTCTCTTTAATTGATATTGACTATTTAATGCCAGTAGTTAAACTGAATATGTTAAATTTCAATATTACTTATAAGATTTTAACGTTTAAGAATTTTTGGAAAAAAATTCCAATATTTATAGAGGAGATGTATCCGACAAAAAAATAATAATTTGTGTAGCTATGGTACATAAACATTAATAGTGGATTGGAAAAAATCTAGATTTTTACTACTTTTTTTATAATTACTATGCAGAAAATAAACAAAATGATAAAATCATGGTCTTACAGATACTGCCTCATAAGTAATGCATTTTTTAAACAAAATTTTACTTGTAACGTTTTCTGACTAACAAACTAACTCACTGACACTATCGAACCCGTAGGTTCATGGCCGCACGGACATAAGCTTTCCATACATCCCTATACTGAGCCAATGTTTTCCTATCATTCCCTGTATAATCTACTTCCTTCAAATCATAGTTAGTTATTCTCCCACCTCTTTCTTGGTCTACCAGCTAGGCGTTTTCCCTCTGGTTTTCCTACAAGAAGCTTCCATGCACGCCTCTCATTCCCTATTCGTGCCACATGTCCTGCCCATCGCAGTCTATGAAACTTAACTGTTCTCATTATATCGGGCTTCCTATAAAGACCATGTAATTCATTGTTATGCAGTCTTCTCCATTCACCTGTCTGTTCATCTCTCTTTGGTCCAAAAACCTTCCTAAGAACTTTATTCTCAAATACTCGTAATCTCCTTTCCTCCCTTAAAGTAAGAGTCCATGTTTCGCATCCATATAATATAACTGGTAGAATAATGTTTTCTGACACACAATTAAACTACTCTTCAAAGTAGATACCATCAAATTATATGGTCTTGCGTCATCTTTCAGCGAGGTTTATTATACCGCTATTGTACCAGTCTCTGGTTATTAAAGGGAAGAATATGTTGAGACCCAGTTCCATAGATTTAGTATTTTCAAAGTTTTCGAAATCTTACGCAGCAAATGAGCCATGAATCGAAAAACACGTTAATCTGAAAGTGCAAGTATAGTGCTAAATGAAGAGTGTCGTTGCTCTTCGATTCCTTCCAATTCCTGGATTGTTTAATGGTTGTTCTTGCAATATGGAGTCCGGTCGGGTTTGAACGTGCGACCCACAGAATTACAGTTGTAAGAATGAATATTCACATTGGCTGCATGCTAATAATTAGGTTTTTTTATTTTTATAGATATGGTAGCTACCCGTTGCTTTCCACGTCGGGCTGATGATGATGATGGCCAGATGATGTTCGTGGACCGTTTGGGCCTCAAAGCTTCCTGACATTTCTCTCACAAGTGAGGAAAAACCCTGAAAAAACCTCAACCAAGAAGCTTGTCCCGACTGGGAATCGAACCGGGCCAGCTGCGTGACAAGGCAGAACGCTACCTCGAGACCACAGCAGTGAAACTATTTATGGATATAGATAACAAAAATATTTGAACGTGTTGAAATTTCAATGAATTGTATGGATGTGTAAAAATAGTGGGCAATGAAAACAATCTACAAGAGTTTTGGATTGAATTCCAGCGGGAAGGAAAATAAGAAGTAGACCAAAAACATCAGGCTGTAGGGCATAAAGAAAGTGATGAGTAAATAAGGATTGCAATATCGGGAAAGGGACTAGTAAGATAAAAATATTTGGAGATAAAGATAAGAAAGAATAGTGGTAAAAGGAAGATGTAAACATTGTAAAACGGTTCTTGATGACGTATGTATGTGTCTATTTTTTGACAGTACATATATTCACCAACATGCTGCATTACAACATTGCAATACTACTACGTGCTAACTTTTTACACATTTTCTATGCATTTATACTATATTATGTACACACTATTTTCAAATCCTATCTTTTTTACCTGAATCGTTTACAGAATACAAAAAAATAATTAAACATTTCCAATGGTTTTAACAAATTTTCCTCTAGCTCTTTATGATTCCCTCCATAGAATGTTTACTTTGTCGTGGTGGAGTGGTTTGTGTGCTTGAATGTCACCGAGAGTGCTGCCGAAAGTGTTGCCCATGCCGGACAGGTCGAAGGTAATAACCCAGACGAAAAAAAGTGCCTTGGTCGTAAGAGTGGCGATCTTTCACTGTAAAAAATGCAACCGGCAAGAAACGCGGACAACGGTTCCACTGGGGTAAAAATTTCCGGAGGTCAAATAGTCCTCCAATCGGTTTTCTGTGCGGGTACTACTACTAATCTACGCCAAAGGTTCAAAAACATGGACGTACTTCTAAAAACACATAATGTTAGAAGCTCAAGACAGGGATGTATGGAGAACTTACGACCGCGATGTCATGAACCTACAGGTTCGATAGTACCAGTTAGTTATGATTTATTGGCCACTGGCCACCAGAGCGAGCTATGGTGTTTTTCAATTTTAACCTTTCTCGGGATAATGACTGATATTCCCAAAGTATATCGTCAACAGTTTGTGAATTTTCTTTTCAGGGGCAATTTAACTATGAAAGCAGGACTTCATATTCCCATGTCCTGTTATAAGGGTCGTTAATTTTATTTATATATTTTTCTGGTCAATTGTCTTTATCTCCCACTAACTATATACTTTTATTCAGTCACTCATTCTAAATATGGTAATATATGACACATTATATTAATTATATATTCATTTATAACAATTACTGGGTCGAGTTTTCTATCCACTATCTATAATTTGTCATATTATTATTTATCCCATGAGACAGAAGTTGTTTATATAATATATGATTGGAGACATTTTGAATAACTTTTAACACTGATAAGGAAATTACAAACGATATCGTAAAATAGATTGCGAGTGTTGCTTGTTAATTTATACTTTCAGACCAGTAAAAGAAGACATAAAAAGCTGCTTTCGAGTGCTTCAAAGAATGGTGTTCTAAATATGGTACCAATATTTACGTTCATTTGTTGTTGGCATATTCCGGAACATTTGTTGTTGGCATATTTCCTAGAGAAGTTTATACAATTGCCTTCCTCGGGAGGTAATTAGGAAAGTAAGTTAACTTACCTTAGGTGGTAAATTCTAGTTACTCGTCAATACAGAACAAAATACTTACCATAGCGCGAGTAAAAAAAAAGTTGATTAGAGACATAATATATTGCTTCAATTTTCGCATCATTGTTTGTAGTATTTTTACCTACTTTCTTACAAAAGAGAAAAAATGGCAAGTTCCGCCTGCTACAGCTTCTTCCTTCCCATTTGTCAGGGAACCACTTTTACCTCATTTATTAAGGGACTACACTCAAATTCAACCCAGGAAGTTACTGTGTGTTTGGAATAAGGAACTGAGTTGCCATTTTAACAGTATTTTCTTGAGAGAAATCCTTAAATAAAACTGAAGATTGCAACACAGCATAGAGAAACTTCGAATAGAGGGGAAACTGAGTACAGTGACATCTAAAAAATTTCGGTCGTTTACGATGAACTACAATGAGCAAACTACAATGGTAGCGCTGTTTCGTAGTAACAGAATATGTAACTAAATAAAACAAAATGCAAGGCACACGGCGTCGTTCACGGCCACAGAGTTTCTCTATGGTTCACGGCGTGTTTAACGGTGTTCACTCGGGATTATGGGAAGTTAGCCATTTTGTAAATTTGAATTTTTAACTGCTATCCTTTCGTTCTATGTAGACGGTATTGTAAATTATCGAAAGTTAAAATCATTACTTAGATTTTATTTTACTCTAATTTGTAAGTAAATTCAAGCTTGTTTACATTTTTAATGTGAATCTATTTTCAAAGATAAACCTACTAGAAGTGATAAAATTCTAAGATTTGTTAGGTTAGGAAGAGTGATGTTAGTGTACAGCCATTTCTAATAAACATTTTAAAAATGTGACTTTATAATGGACAGATGTACGACATGGCTAAGGTTATTTAATAAATATTGTATAAAATATGTATGTGAGAATAAGGGGGTAGGTCAATTGTACATATTTATTAAAAGAGCTCATAATGCACGTTTTAAAATTTTAATAAACGAAAATAAATTAACATGTTTTATTTATTTCCATTCTTCCTTTCTGTTAAAATTAAAGAAAATCTGTAGGTCTGAGAGACTGGGTATACATAATTCCACAATTTAAGATTAATTAATACGTTATATATTCCTATAAAAGTTAAATTCCATAATTATTCACCAGATGGCGTTATATAATTATAATTCATAATTTTACCACCAGGCGGTGCTGAATTTCATATTAGTACCAAAAAAAGAACCGAAAAAATTTAGGTGTCGTTAGTTGTATTACACTAGCACCGCCTGTGGCATGTACGCGCAACTCGTCCACTTTCTTCTCTGGTACTCTGTGGCAACACAGCAGGTACATAGTTGTACGTTGTAGCCGTCCAAGCCACCCCCTCTTAAAAAAAACAGTCACCACTTGTCACTGAGCTCGTGCGAACCTGTACTATCCTGTGTGAAAGTGTCGACTCTCATATTTACTACAAAACTAGTTTGCATGCCGTAAAAGAAAAACTGTATTTTTTTAATGTATAGTACATAGATTTTGAAAAGTACTGCTAACCATGCCCTTCCACCCCCTCCTTAACAAACAAATACTGTTATTATGAGTTTGGCAAAATTTACCATCTGTAGGTAGGGAGGATACTGGCATTGCCATAAGGTCTGTAATAACTTCCTGAGTTGAATTAGAGTGTATCTGTGTATATATGTGCCCAGTCATTGGGATTACATTTAATTTGAATTATTTAAAAATTACTAAAAATAGAATAATCCAGTTTTTTTATTTATCTATAAATTAAAATAGGTGCAAAACATGGTGCCTTACTTTAAGAAAGGAAAAACAGTACAAGTATATGAGATTAATGTGCTTAGGAAAAAAATTGTACCAACAATAAAACAGAGAGGTGAATGGAGAAAACTGCATAACGGTGAGTTACATGATCTCTATCGCAAAACAGATGCGCTAAGAACATATATGTTCCTCAGATTGCGATATCTGACACGGAAGGAGAATGAATGAAGTGTGTGGCAACATTTTGTAGAAAAATCAGTGGAAAGCGAACTGCAAGTAAGCCAGGAACAGGATGGGAGTTAATATTGACATTGGTTTGATGGAGGTGAAATATTCAGGAAAAGATTGGGCATTAGAAGAGAATAGTGGTGAGTGGAGATCTCTAGTCTCGATGGTCCCAGGGTATTAGAAAATATTTTGAAACCCAAAAATTACTATCTAGCATTCGTTCGAAGTTTAATAGTAATTATTGATGTTTTAAAATCACCTTGTATCTTGCAAATGAGTGTGACTGTAATTACATACATATTTCATTACGATTATTATTGTAGACATAAATATAGAGTTGAAGGTAATCTTCTATCAAGTCTCAGTAATAATTATTTAAAATGTAGGCCCCATCTGCCAGATGATGCTGGGATTAGTCGTGGCAATAGAGTCGAAGGAAAATGTAAAGTTATAAGCATTCTGAGACATAAGTGCAAAGAGACATTTACTGAAGTGTTACACTCACATACAGTCATCTTAGTCAAAACAAGAGAACGGTGAACATAAGTATTATTTAGATAGATACAGTCTGTCTCAGAATCACCACAAACATTTCAAGTATATCCTGATAACTGACATTTAACGGAAAAAAATAAAATAAATCAAGCTTGGGTCATCATCATTTAGAGCAGTCCTTTTACATCTTCTTTGAGACTTTTTAGAACGGTAAGTCCTCACAACAGATTACTGACCTGAAGTAAGCAAGTCCAGTGGTGGGGTTGCCACCTTAGGCCTCTGGACAGGCGCGATTATGATACACCATTTACTCTGCACTGCAGGTTACTCAAGAACAGACCATAAAAGGAATTCTGAGATTCTCAAAGAATTACAAACAGAATCAGTCATGGAATATGTACAAAAATACGGAAACAACTGGAAATCTCATGTAAGAAGAATGAGCAGAACAAGAATATCACGTCAAATCTTAAATTACCAGCCACCAGGCAAGAGATCTTTAGGCAGATCCTTCAAACGTTGGATTGAGACCGTAACAGACCACATGAAAGGAAGAAGAAGAAGAAGAAGAATAAATCAAGAAATTCAATTCAATCTTGAATCGAACCTGAACCTGCCGCATTGTATGTACTGATTCTGGAGATCATTTTCTTGTTGACATATGACTTTATAACACTTTTACCGTGAGATTGTAGAGTACAGTCCATGAGAGTGCTTTTAATTTGTCTTCTTCTTATTCTCCTTCTTCCACAAAGTATATTTCTTTCTAATTTTCCGTCCTCATTCAAACATATCGTCCCATCTTGTTCTTTATCTTCCAACTTGACGATATCCTTATGGTCTACAGATTAATAAAATTGTTGTTACCAATTCTTATTTTATTCATGATATATGATGACACCAGTTATCCTTATTTTCTTTCATTTTTCATTTAAATTCTATATATATTTAATTGGTTTTGGATATCTGCACTTCTATACATTTGTATTTATCTGAAAGATTAAATCCAGTTACCGATCTTAAAAATTTCATCTCACTTTTTTCTATTTTTTCCTATTTGTCCTATTGATTTCCTATTCATGTTCACTATCATAATATGAAGGGTATATGACATAGTGGTGTAAGTCAGTTTTATTACATAGTAATTCTGCCCGAGGGCAGGTCTTTCACTGCAATCATAGCATTTTCATGCTATGCTTTGCAGCTTTACTAGGGAATTATAGGTGTGGTAGCTTCCCGTTGTTTTCCACACCGGTGAAGGACGATGATGATAATGATAAGAATGATAGTGATGGCCGGATGATTTTCGGGGACCGTGGAGCCCTAAGCATACTGACATTTGTCTTAAAGGTGAGGAAAAACCCCGAAAAACCTCACCCAGGAGCCTGTCCGGACCGGAAATCAAACCCGGGCCCGCTGCCTGACAAGACAGCATGCTACCTCGAGACCACAGCGGTGGACAAATTTACCTTCATGATTATTAGTATTAAACTAACTTGATTCTTTGTACACTGACTAACAAAACACTGTTTTTCTCAAAATGAAGAATACACCACTATGCCATATACCCTTTCATTTGTTGTCATGGGTGCTGTCCCAAAAAGTTTAATTTATCATCATCATCATGAACAAATTCGTTTTAGGCCATGTGGCCTGTACGGTAAACCTAGCGAAGATGGTCTTGATCTTTCCACCGATGTTTTGGTCTTCCTTGGTCCCTATGTCCAGTTGGGGTATATTGGAATGCCAATTTTGGAAGTCTATTTCTTGCCATTCTTCTCAGATGATTTTTCCATTCTTGTTGGTATCTTTGGATATCTTCATTTAAACTTGCTACTCCAAGTTTTCCTCTGATAATAGTGTTCCTTTGGTGATCCAGTCTATTAACTCCTAACAATGATCGTAAGAAGCGCATTTGGCTTACTTGAAGTTTATGAGAGTTTCTTTTATTTAAAATCCAAATTTCACTTCCGTATTTTAGAGCAGCTTTTGATGTGATGTTATGTAATTTTAGAAGTTTAATTTATGTTTCATTTAATGTCTCATTCTTTAATGTTCTGCACATTGTTCTATTAATTTTTCTTCATTTATTTAATTCTGTATCCAGGTCTTCATTTTTGCAATTTGATAATCTGAAGCCTAAATATTTTACTTGTTGTATTATTTCTTCATCAATAACAAATTACGTAGTTTTTTATTTTTCTTATACAATTCATACCTAGATTTTGATTTTGTTATCGATATGTTAATAGGTATTTAGACGACTAGTTACTAAACCTAATTATGGAACGTGTTGTCTACAATATTTTATCTATTTTCAGAGTGTTTTAGTAAATGCTGTAAATTTAGTCTACTTAATGAAATTTACTCATTGTGGAAACGTATGTTTAAAGTATAAGTAATGTAGGCTTTGGAGAGAGAAAAAATATAAATCGACAAACATTATTGTTATATAGTTGAATGCAGGCTTTCACGGCCGGTAAACATAATGTTGAGTGATTCGGGTTATGTGGCCGTGGTCCATAGTTGGTGTTGATACCAGACGTTTCGCCCTCAACTGCGGAGGGCATCTTCAGTGGCGAGTGCTTCTAGGCGTGTTTCCTGGTCGGAAGATCTACTTAGAGTGAGCGCTGCGGACGTTGTGGACGTTGTATTAGTGGTGGGTGCAGGGTGAGTGGGCGTGGCTCTTGCAAGAGCAGCGCTCACTCTAAGTAGATCTTCCGACCAGGAAACACGCCTAGAATCACTCGCCACTGAAGATGCCCTCCGCAGTTGAGGGCGAAACGTCTGGTATCAACACCAACTATGGACCACGGCCACATAACCCGGAATCACTCAACATTATTATTGTTATATTCCGTCTTCTGCAATTTTGGATGCTAGTTTCATTTGAGGAAGTGGCTGAATTCAAATACCTAGGAACAATGATCACAAATAGGAATGAGATGCACAAAGAAATTAAACATAGGCTCAATTCTGGAAATGCATGCTATTATGCAGTGCAGAGACTTTTGATGTCCCAACTCCTTTCAAAAAACGTTAAACTGAAAATATATAAAACTATTATTCTACCAGTTATATTATATGGGTGCGAAACATGGATTCTTACTTTAAGAGAGGAAAGGAGATTACAAGTATTTGAGAATAAAGTACTTACGAAATTTTTTGGACCAAAGATAGATGAACAGACATGTGAATGGAGAAGACTTCATAACAATGAACTACATGGTCTTTATAGGAAGCCAGATATAATAAGAACAGTTAAGTCTCGTAGACTGCAATGGGCAGGACATGTTGCACGTATGGGGAATGAAAGACGTGCATGGAAGCTTCTTGTAGGAAAGCCAGAGGGAAAACGTCTAGTTGGTAGACCAAGAATGAGGTGGGAGAATAACATTAACTACGATTTGAGGGAAGTAGATTATACAAGGAATGATTGGAAAGCATTAGCTCAGGATAGGGATGTATGGAGAGCTTATGTCCGCGTGGCCATGAATCTACGGGTTCGATAGTGTCAGTGAGTAAGTAAGTAAGTAAGTTTTATATGTGAATTTAGAGTAAAATGAGCGGAGAAAGTGATTTTCACGGTTCCATCAGGAAAAACATTTAAAAGCAGTTGAAGATGCAATTATTAATATACTTCCAGAAACGTCAAGGAAAGTTTATTTACATACTTATACGAAATAATTATTAAAGTGTATTTTATGTTTTGATAGCGTTTTGTTATAATATGAGTAAAAGATTTTGTTGCCTAGTAACTACGAACTAAAGCGTCACTGACTGTTAAAATAGTAGATTAAAATATGTCTCCATTGTATCTTTCAAATTAATAATGCATTTCTGTAGACCATCTTTTAATATTTGTAACTTATAATAATGGCTCCCCGTTCCATAAATACACCGCATAATCAGGCTCCAGAAATTATTTGGAATATTTACAGATATTAAATGCACTGAGAAGCAGGTAAATTCATCATGTCCCATTCAAACATCCCACATTTTAATTAATCATAACTCTCAAAGTGTGCGGAATTATGAAATGAGATTAGTATTAAAAGAAAGAGAAACTCAAAAAATGTTTGTTTTCATTGTTGTAGTTAATTCATCTGTCGCATGTTGGACAATAATAACATACAACAAAATGACACCATGTTCGACAGACATCACTCCACTGTACTTCTTCCTCTGGGGGTATGTAAAAGACCGTGTGTTTGCGACTCTAGTACAAGATCTTCATGATTTATGAACCCGTATCCTTGACACAATTGCAACAGTACCAATGGACACGTTGGACAGAACGTGGAACGAAATCGAATACAGACTTGATATTGTTCGTGCTACTAATAGTGCACATATAGAGATGTTTTAGTGTGTGGCAATGGAAATTCTTTGAGTTTCTGTTTCGTTTAATACCGGCCTCATTTCATAATTCCGCATATTTTGTTAGTTATGATTAATTAAAATTTGAGAAGTTTGAATGGAACACCCTGTATATTGCGATGCAAGTTTGGGAAGTGTGTTTTAAAAGAATCGAGTAGAAGTTATAAAAAAAAGAGATTAAGTCCATTTTTTTATTTTAGAGTTCATCATTTGAACTATCAGATGTCAGCCTAGGTATGATAGTGTTTGAATTATAAATTTATCCAAGTGCAGATTTTCTTTAGAGCCACGGAATGCAATTCTTAATTTATTAAGTGATCTAACAGAGTGTTGGCAAATTTTAAGGTGCGAATGATGCAATATAATTTAAGAAAGGAAAGTAATTGGATTGTGTTTAAATTAGACACGATGTGGAGTTTATATCTAGCTGTAAAAGTGACGCCAGCTTATTTCTGGGAACAATGGATATCCTGCGAAGTTAGGGATGATATCTGCAGACATATATTTCCCATTTCTGACATTGTAGCGTCGGAAACGCTTCTCTTGCACAACAGAGACACGTTCGATGGAAATTAGCAGCCGGCCATGTTTCATCTTTCGATTTCACATTATCAAAAGCATTGGAATACATCCAAACAACCACTAAGTTTTACGGTGTCCATTGAAAAAATAACAAACTTTACGAGGACAAAGCAACGTTTTTTTAATAACGGTAGATGCATTTTACTATGTTTTCTAAAAATATCCTTCAGCGTTTGACAAGGCTGAGGGAAACTGTTTTAGATGAGGAAATACAAAATATGCGAAATTTTAAAAGTGAAGTTATCCCACTGCACGCCTTAGGAGGCTTGAGGCTGTAAAAGGTTAGGGCATGCATATTTCTAGACAATCGGTACGAGATGTTGGACGGGTTGACAAGCGCTGTAGCCTTTACCCCTGTACAAGCAACTGACACGCATTTTGGTAAGAGGCTGAGCCGAACTCAGAGGCACGGTGGCGCCGGAGAGTCCTCACCGGGACTCGAATCCCCCGAACTTTGGGCTTGTAGCGTATTGTTTTAACTAACTACGCTACGTGGCCCTAAAATATGCGAAAGTCGGGGCAGAAATCTGGAGAAAACAAGAACAAAAATACATTTTTTAAGAACTACAAATTGATTAATGTTAATAATAATAATAATAATAATAGTAATAATAATAATAATACTTACTTACTCACTGGCACTATCGAACCCGTAGGTTCATGGCCGCGCGGACACAAGCTCTCCATACATCCCTATCCTGAGCTAATGCTTTCCAATCATTCCCTGTATAATCTACTTCCTTCAAATCACAGTTAATGTTATTCTCCCACCTCATTCTTGGTCTACCAACTGGGCGTTTTCCCTCTGGTTTTCCTACAAGAAGCTTCCATGCAAGTCTTTCATTCCCCATACGTGCAACATGTCCTGCCCATCGCAGTCTACGAGACTTGACTGTTCTTATTATATCTGGCTTCCTATAAAGACGACTATGTAGTTCATTGTTAGTTAGTCTTCTCCATTCACCTGTTTGTTCATCTCTCTTTGGTCCAAACATTTTCCTAAGTACTTTATTCTCAAATACTTGTAATCTCCTTTCCTCCCTTAAAGTAAGAGACCACAGTTTCGCATCCATATAAAGTAATAATAATAATATTATTATCAATAATAATAATAATAATAATAATAATAATAATAATAATGGAATTGTACGAAAATAGCACCAGTAGATATTATGAAATGGACTGGTGAAGTCAAAGGACTTAAAATTGGCAGGAATTTCTCACGAAAATATCATAAACAGAGGTAACCTTAAAATTAAGGTGCAGAAGTGGTAGGTTGACCAAGAGGACAAACCCAAGAAAAAAATTGAAAAAAAAATGGACAGAAGAGAGAAAGAAAACCTATAGCCAAAAAAATTAGGAAAATGTGGAGTCAAAGGAAATGCCTCTAAGTACTTTGTGTACTCCTACATGGGTTCATTCGCAATAAAAAAATAATAATAATAATAACATGACAAAAATATTAATAAGCAATAGCTTGACAGCGAACAAAATGCAGTAGGCCTACTATTACATTCTTGCCTTAACTATCTATCTGTCACTACTCATACCGGTGTTCTCCTATACTCCTCATTGTTTACCTATCAGCATGGATACTCGTATCGCTTTCATTGGGGCTGCTATCGCCACCAAAACGATAATACACAGTAACCAATAGCAACAATACTGATGTAATTAAACGACTTCCGAGATTTTAGATATAAATCACGTGATCAAAGGGAAACCCTATTCGGTTTTACTGCTAGGTGAGCTTTACGTCATTAAATTTTAGGGAATGCGCAGAACAACTGCATTTCGTTTGCTGCCAAACTATAACAAATTCACATTAATAATAATAATGACTAACTCACTTGCACTATAAAACACGTGAGTACATGACTGCGCAAACATAAATACTCCATACATCCCTATTCTGAGTACATGTTTACCAATCATCCCCTATATAATTTTAAACCATCGTTAATGTTATTCTCCCACCTCATTCCAGGCTTACGTACAAAGCGCTGTCCCTCTGGTTTTCCTGTAAGGAGGTATCATGCATCTCTTTAATTCCCGATTCGTGCCAAATGTTTCTGCCCATCGCAGTCTATGAGACTTAACTGTACTTATTACTTCTGGTTTCCCATGAAGATCATATAGCTCACTGTTAAGTAGTCTTCTTCATTCACCTGTCTGTTCGTCTCTCTTTGGTTAAAAATTTTCTTAAGAACTTTATTCTCAAATTTTCTTAATATTTTCTCCTCCTTTAAAGTAAGAGTGCATATTCAAAATCCATATATTATTATTATTATTATTATTATTATTATTATTATTTATATACAGAATTTAATGCTTACACATCTTTCTGTGCCTAAAGTTTTATTTTTCTTCTCCACTCGTCTCTCTCCATCCAATCCATGTCCTCCAGTCCTCTTGCTCTCATTCCAGTTCTTATTTCCTGCATCCATGAGTTTCGAGGTCTTCCTCTCCTCCTTCTTCCAGGTAGATACCATTCCAATGTTTTCCTGGGAAATCTCTCTTCTTGCATTCGTCGTACGTGCCCATATCAGTTTAATTGCTTATACCGTATATAATCTACTATTGAATAACCAATATTCATTTTTTCTCTTATAACAGTATTTCTTATTTTATCTAATTTTGAACATCTTGCTGCTCTCCTCAAGAAATCCATTTCCATCGACATAAGTTTTTGTTCTAAGTTTTTGTTGAATTTCCAAACTTCAGCTCGATATGTGACAGTACTTCTCACTATTGAATTATATATTTGTAACTTATTTTTCCTGACTCCATTCATCATTGCTGTTATTGCTCTACCTTTATTTATTCTGTTATCGTATTCGTCCAATAATATTCTGAACATAAACTCCATGTCTTCATATTCTTGAGCAATAATAATAATAATAATAATAATAATAATAATAATAATAATAATAATAATAATAATAATAATAATAATAATAATAATAATTCAATTATACAGTATCATAAACTAATTCATACACATTAATAATAATAAAAAAAATAATAATAATTAACTAGCTCACTGGCTCTATCGAACCCGTAGATTCATGGCCGCGAGGACGTAAGTTCTCCATACATCCCTATCCTGAGCTAATGTTTTGCAATCATCCCCTGTATAATCTACTTCCCTCAAATCATGGAAAGTGTTATTCTCTCACCTCATTCTTTGGCTACCAATTGGGCGTTTTCTCTCTGATTTTCCTACAAAAAGCTCCCATGCACCTCTTTCATCCCACATACGTGCTACATGTCCTGCACATCGCAGTTTACGAGACTTAACTGTTATTATATCTGGCTTCTATACGTATCATGAAGCTCATTATTATTATGTAGTTTTCTTCATTCCCCTATCTGTTCATCTCTTTATGGCAAAACAATAATAATAATAATAATAATAATAATAATAATAATAATAATAACGCTAATAATCCGGAAATTATAATAAAGTAATAATTCAATTGTACAGGATTACAAACTAATCCATGCCCATTAATAATAATAATAATAATAATAATAATAATAATAATAATAATAATAATAATAATAATAATAATAATGATAATTTAATTATACTGGAATATAATCTAATACATTCAGATTTTATATACGGGATATAGGCCAATATAAGCGTCAAGATTATATTTACTTCAATGTTAAAGCAAATTCGAATTTAGATAGGCTATTATTTAAATAACTCTAAGGTCCGGTAGTCCCTGTGGTAGGGCATTCCAGTTAGGAAAAGTTTTGAAAAGACTGTACTGAAACGAGATATGTTAACAGAGTTCTGTTGTATGACCTTATTTGGGGAATTATCTCAGTTTTCCAATTAAGACAGTGAAAATTGCAAAATCATTTTCATATTTAAATATAACCTCGAGTGGTGTAAGGCAATTTTGTACTTAACCAATAAAACCAGTTTCATAAATATTCATTGCTATTAGCGATAGAGAGAGATAGATAGATAGAGGGAGAAAGAGAGAGAGGGAGCGCAGACTGAGGCTTTGAAGTTTGTAGAAAATACTGTCTCAGAGCATAGCTAACAGATGCAAAGGGATGTTCAAATTAACAAACTTAATCAACTCCACACATACAAAGTGGACACACAAAACAAAGTAAAACAAAATTATGTAAATTATGTATATATATATATATATATATATATCGATGTTATAATTAAATTTTTGACATTCAGCAATGCAAGCTTAATATAAGAAAAATAAATGCTTGGACAGGATTTGAACCCGGACCTCTGAATTGAGATTCCCGTGCTACCAATTACACTGCAACAAATAGAGAATATATATTTATAAATAAAGATAAATGTTGGTACTAGATTTGCTTAGTAACGTAATTGGTAGCGCACTGAAATATCAATCCAGAAGTCCGAGTTCAAATCCAGTCGAATCACTTATTTTTCTTATCAGATATATATATATATATATATATACATCGTCCACCGCTGTTGTCTCGATGTAGCGTGCTGCCTTGTCACGCAGCGTGCCCGGGTTCGCCGGTCGGGGCAGTTTTTCTGGGTGAGGTTTTCTTCGGGGTTTTTCCTCACCTGTAAGACAAATGTCAGGAAAACTTTAAGGCCCAAACGGTCCCCGAAATCACATGGCCATCATTATCATCATCATCCTTATCATTATCATCTTCATCATCCTTCACAGGTGTGGAAAGCAACGGAAAGCTACCACACCTACTATTCCCTAGAAAAGCTGCAAACATAGCATGAAAATGCTATGATTGCAGTGATGGACCTGCTTTCGGGCAGAATTACTATGGATGGATTCATACATCGAACACAGACCTGATATCATCAACATGTGAAAGAAAATTGTGATGACTGTGTTTAGACTGGAAACCGGACATGATTGCCTTGCCGAATCTCTATTTACGATGAACTGCCTAACTAACTTACTTACTGGTATTATCGAACCCGTAGGTTCATGGCCGCGCTGACATAATCTCTGCTTACATCACTATACTGAGCTATTGTTTTCCAATCATCTCCTGAACAATCTACTTCCCTCAAAACATGATTAATATTATTCTCCACCTCAGTTTTTCGTTTACAAACTGGGTTTTTTTCCCTTTGATTATCCTACGAGAAATTTCCATGCCCCTCTTTCGTTCCCCATTCGTGCCACATGCCTTGCCCATCTCAGTATATGAGACTTAACTGATCTTATTATATCTGGTTTCATATAAAGATCAGCTCACTATTAAGTACTCTTCTCCATTCGCCTGTGTGTTCATATCTCTTTGATTCAAACATTTTCATAAGAACTTTGTTCTTAAACATCATGTTTCGCAACCAATTAAAATAAGTGGGATAATAACAATTATAGGCCTATATATATATATATCAATAGTAATTCTGCCCGAGGGCAGGTCCGTCACTGCAATCATAGCATTTTCATGCTATGCTAGCAGCTTTACTAGGGAATTGTAGGTGTGGTAGCTTCCCGTTGCTTTCCACACCGGTGAAGGATGATGGTGATAATGATGAGGATAATTATGGTGATGATGGCCATATGATTTCGGGGACCGTTTGGGCCTTAAAGTTTTCCTGACATTTGTCTTACAGGTGAGGAAAAACCCCGATAAAACCTCACCCAGAAAAACTGCCCCGACCGGGGATCGAACCCGGGCCCACTGCGTGATAAGGCAGCGCGCTACCTCGAGACCACAGCGGTGGACATATATGTATATATATATATATATATATATATATATATGGAATGATAAGAAAAATAAATGCCTGGACGGGATTCGAACCCGGATCTCTGAGTCTGTACCTCAGCGTGATATCCATTACACTACCAGGCGAATCCAATTCAAACACTTATTTTCCTTATAGGCCTATATGTATTATACTCTCCATTATTACTAGATGTCGCGAGAACTCGGTCTTCACCGCCATCTAGCAGCTGACTATATCAAGTAAGCAAATTAAAGAGAATATTCTCTTTAATTTGCTTACTTGATATAGTCAGTTGCTAGATGGCGGTGAAGACCGAGTTCTCGCGACATCTAGTAATAATGGAGAGTATAATACATATATAAGAAAAATAAGTGTTTTAATTGGATTCGCCTGGTAGTGTAATGGATATCACGCTGAGGTACAGACTCAGAGATCCGGGTTCGAATCCCGTCCAGGCATTTATTTTTCTTATCATTCCATATTAAGCTTGCATTGCTCAATGTTAAACATTTAATTATAACATATATATATATATATATATATATATATATATATAGGCCTATATATATATATATATATATACACACACACACACAGTTTAATGTTTTTTTTTAAAGAAGTTAGTACGACAGGAGTCCCTGTAATACATAATAGCATGCATTTCTAAATGTTTTCAAATTGACGTCTGGTTGCAATATTGGACTCGTCTCTGCAGGGAATTTCGAATTATTTTCAAACACCTCCGGATCATCTTGAAATTCTAGACAGGCATGTAAGATTATTTTCTCCAGTACTTCCAGACTATCAACAGGAGTACTGTACATTACACTTTTTAGGTGACCCAACTCACACAAAAAAAATCAAAGGATTGAGATCGGGTGATCATGGAAGCCAAGGTACAGGCTCTCCAAGACCTCCTTGGACCATATCTCTGCGTTAGATGTCTTCTTAAAGGAGCAGAAAAATATGCCGGTGCTCCATATACATAGGCCTACTCTGACATTGCTTAAGGGAAACATCCCCGAGCAGTTGTGTAAGATTCCGCCTTAGAAACCGAAGATATCTCAGTCCGTTGAGATTTCTTGGAAGAATGTATGGCTCAATGAGACGATCACCTAATACCCCTAACAACTCAATCAATGAGAAACGTTGCTGATGCGGTGACTCATGAACAACATGTGGGTTTATTAAAAATACCACGCTTCGTCGGTAAATAAAATATTATTTGTAAAATGAGGTTGACTACAACCTGTTGTTGCATCCACTGACAAAAGTTCACTCCAACACCTAAAACCAGATCACTGAGACATTGAACTCTTTGGAGGTGGTAAGGCTAGAGTGAATTGAGATGTATAATTTTCCATACACTATTTTGGCTTAGTACAGGCATTTGGCGTGTTCTCGTTGAAATTCCTGGAGATATTTATATTGCTTTCAACACCATATCCTCAACTTCATGCGTAATGCATGTTAGGCCTTACTGCTCCCCCGTCACGTTCGAGACTACCCTGTTCTCTTAAACGCTGTTGGATCCTTGTAAATGTACGACTTTCCGGATGTCTTCGATAAGGGCATTGTTGACTGTACAAACGTGCAGCCCAGAGTATTGCCGTTAGCTCTACCATAGATGAAATGTATGTCCGCATTCTCTTTGTTGCTGTATGATTCCAATTTGTGAAGTTCAGCACACCTGACACAGTTTAGACAAGTGATCTGACTGTTTCGACTGTGTATTGTATTGTCTGTCATGTAGCGTTTGATTACAAATCCATCTTTTGCCGCCTAATGCGAACTTCCTGTACCTGCAACAAAAAAAGACACGTTTCCGGGCAAAGTTTCCTATTCAAAACGTTACCCACTCAGTCGCCTCTCCAAACCCTAAAAGTTAGTAATGAGAATTTCCGAACAATATATATATATATATATTGTCCACCGCTGTGGTCTCGAGGTAGCGTACTGCTTTGTCACGCAGCGGGCCCAAGTTCGATCCCCAGTTCGAACAGGCTCCTGGGTGAGGTTCTTTTCGGAGTTTTTCCTCACCTGTACGACAAATGTCAGGAAGCTTAGGGCCCAACGGTCCCCGAAAATCACCCAGCCATCATTATCATCCATATCATTATCATCATCATCATCATCCTTCACCGGTGTGGAAAGCAACGGAAGCTACCACTCCCTAGTAAAGCTGCAAAGCATAGTATGAAAATGCTATGATTGCAGCGAAAGACCTGCCCATTCTACTATTGATATATATATATATGTGTGTGTGTGTGTGTGTGTGTGTGTGTGTGTGTGTTTGTGTGTGTGTGTGCGCGCGCGCGTGTGTGATAGCTTACATCTCGAACCCTTGGAGCAATTGTCCCAAACAAATTTTGTACATATATTAACTACATATCTGAAAAAGTGACTAAAAGTTAAGAGACACCTAGTACATGTACGTGGTGAAATGAAAAATATTTCTACCTGAAATATTGCTTATTAATTTTTTATAAAATTAACTCTAGCATGGTTTTCAATTTACGGCTGTAAAATTGTAGAACATCTTGATTAATTCTAACCAAATTAAGTACACATAAAACATACAAATTAAAAATAAAGCATGAGAGTAACAAATGCTTAATAGAGGATGGGTGAGAGAAGGTTAAATGCAAAAGTAATATAAAAATGGCCACTATTAACATAGAATTCATATTTTTCGGAGCTGATAAGTGACATTCCCAATATTATTCTAGTCCGAGTGTGACTCCTAGCACTACAAAGAGCAGTGAAGAGGTGAGAAGGAATGAAAAATAAAATGAAAGGAGTTTTGACCAATATTATTGTAAAAGCCATAGTTTTCGGTTTCACGAAGCTAATTGATGATAAGAAATTAAGTCTTGAATATCGCCGATCAATCAGCTGGTTTATTATGAAATAGTTTTAGTTTATAAATGTCCATCCTGAGATATGTGTAGAAATATTTCTCAAACTCTTATATTGCTGACAACACATGTAGTGGCTTAGAAAATAAAACATGAAATGTTGATGTCATAACTTGTTCCAGGATGGTGCTACGTGCTTTAATGTTAAGGAGGGTGCGTTCTCATAAAATTCCAACCACATGGTCAAGTGTCTGGACATTGTTTACTGAGCAAATGCAGGGAATTTTGACACGTGCTAGGTCTACGCAAATATGGAAATTGAATGATGTGTTTCAGACATCTATTTATTTAAAATGGGTGGTACGTGAGATACGAATGGGAAATGAAAGAGGGGCACGGAAACGCAAGACGAGTAGGCAAGTGGCCGGTAGCTTAGTAAAGAATCAAATGAGAGAATAAAATTAATCATGATTTGAAAGTGAATTATAAACAGGGAATAACTGAAATACGAGCTTAGAATACAGATGTTCGAAGAGCCTATGTCCGCGCGGGCACGAACCCTCGGGTTCAATAGTGCCAGTGAGATTTTATTTTAATTTGTGATTTATAAAAAAACCAGTTTAACAACGTGAAAACAAGTTCCGATGCCTAATGTTCTGCTTTTTAAATATTTAATTTCAATTTATTCTTCAGTATTTCATATTACTCCAGTTTCCTATCTCCATTATACTCTTCCTCCCAATTTGTTTTAAATTATGTATAAAATAGCATGTATTCTCCCTCTCCTTAACCTCTCGGTCGGCAGCCATTCCAAAATTTTCTTCGATAACATTGGTCAACATGATTTTTGTATCATGAATACCAATATTTGTACTTAATGCAGTTTTTTATCGTGTTTTCAAATATGTATTCGGAATTTCTCCATCGCCCACAGTTTTGTTTTTCAATTTAAATTAATGGATTTAAATAATTATTTTTTTTAATAAACCTAGATTTCTTCCCGGAAAATCTTGGCGCAGTGAGCGATGAGCACGGGGAACACTTTAATCAGGAGATTTTAGCTATGGAAAAGAGATATCAAGGCAAATGGAATCCTAATATGCTAGCCGATTATTGTTGGACCATCAAGAGGGATACTACACAGGTGAAATATAGCAGAAAATCGTCATTTCTTACTTTCTAGATGAGTCCGAATGTTCGAATATTGTATTGAATGTAAAGAATGTTAAAGTGTTTGAAATTATAAATGCCTGTTTTCTCAGAAACCTTGCGTGATGGAGAAAAAGCGATATCATATTTGCATGCAGGAGAAAAAATACTATCAGAATCACATATTTTCTTTCTGAGACAAAAAAAATTGTTGCTCAGTGTAATCAATTTTCAATCATTCTTCGCACGTGACTCTTACAATGGAATTGTTTTTTATGTACATACCGTACATATAAATAATTTTGGCCTATATTAAATGGAATACCTCACTGGCTTTTTTCGTGCTGAGACTTGAAAGTAGTTTTGAAGTTCCTTTGGACAGGTTACTGGCCCGACGCTAAGTAGTCCAGTGGTAGGGCTGCTACCTTTTAGTCTCTGGACAGACATTAGGATACCGCATTTACTCAGTACCTGATGGAACGGTTTACCGCCGTGACTCGGTCCTCAGAGCCTCGTTTGTGAAAACGGGTTGTACCACGAGAAGGTGAGGATGAGAATTGGGTAGGAGAGGTTATACACACGTCACTACCCCTTACACTACCCCTGATTATAAGTCAAGATGGATACAACATGTTCATCGAATGGAAGATCACAGAATACCCAAACTAATGTTAAGATATCAACCTGCAGGAAGAAGAAGACCAGGACGTCCACTCAAAAGACTTCTGGATGGAGTTTCTCTTGAGGCCGAAACAGGTCAACAAATGGCCTAAATTCGTGAATGTACTATGATGATGATGATTAAATGGAATATAAAAATAGTTCACGATACACTATGCGAAAATTATTATAATTTGAATTCCTGAGACAAGTATAAAAAATATATTGTGGACTCTATGTCACAAATATACTGTTTCTAAGAAAAAAAATGTTTGTGCATAAAAGTGTTAGTGTAGGACCTATTACTTTATAATGAAGCTAATATTGGTCTTATTTTCAGGGGGAGTGATATGGTAAGCTACTACTTATTCCTTTAGTATATTTCATTTAAATACATAGTATGCTTACTGCACTCTTGCCAATTTTCCTTGCTTAATTTTAATAAGAAACATTTAATTCCGTCTATTTTAATTAAATTTGGACTAAAACGGATAATATGAACAAAATCTGTCAAATAAACAACTTCTTCATATTACAATTCTATGTATGTACGTATGTATGCATGTATGTATGAATATATGTATATACACCATACGTCCTTCATGGAGACAAGGGTGCTCCCCTAATGGATATTAGATACGGATTATTTCCCTAAATATGCCAGTGAGTGTCATTTGGTCAGCACATTGCCTCACTAATGCATTTAGTAGGCAATTAAGGTATTACTTGGCTAGGGAAGGTTGGATAACTTTTGCTCAGAGGCACTAATTTAGACTTGAGTTTGTTTTACTATCCCGAAAATCTTCACACTCGGGATCAACCGCTTAAAGTTCCTACCGGAGGACTTGTCACTTGGAATTTTGCATCCTAAATATCCATCGACCTTGGCCGAATTTGAATTCGCGACCCTCGGGACTGGCAGACAGAAACACATATCAAATAGATCCAAAGACAACGACTCATGAAATGACTGGTGAGGACATCTGACCAATGTTCGCCATCAAAGTTAAATTAATATATGAATAAATTCATCTTGTGTTTAGAAAAAAACGGCCAAATAGTGACACCAAAAGGTATAATAAATTTGAGTTGTATTTACTAACAAGGAATTCATACTTAAAATATGTGCAAATTTTGTAACTCATTGCGATTTAATAACAAGAATAGTGTTTAGGGTTTACACAATTTTCCGTTACATTAATTTCGTCGTGTCGTGTCTGAGTGCGTTTATAGTTTGAAAATTTCTCCTTAAGTTGTTTGGCTTTAGGTTATTGCCTAATGTATTTAATTTACATTGTTCAGGTTGATATTAATCTGCTATGCAATGTTTTGTTTATATAATTATTTTGCTCATTTTATTCCCCCTTGTATTAATATTTTTATAGGCCAGAATCTATTTTATATCTTAAAATGGCTTCTAAATTTAAAGTTACATTACTTTGTTTCTCTCTCCCTTTAAAACTATGTAATGCGTATATTCTATACGTATTATGATTAACTGAACTGCACTGGAGCTCGAGCGCTTGGTATTCGGGTGTCGATACTGTATACAAAATTTATTTTTGAATAAAATTTATTCTTAATCTTATTTTTAATATGGGTTCATAATAATGAAACACATTTCTGGTATTCTGTCGGATCGAATGTTTTACTAGTTTTGATATATCTGCGGAAACTGAAGTTGAAAGGTATTTCATTACTTCATTTCGTTTATGTTTCCATTTTGTTTATCCTGCGATTTCTTTTATTAGCTCTAATATGTTTTCATCCATTCTTATAATAAATAATAATTTTAAAAAACTAAAACAATACGCTTTATTAGAGACCCGAACTAAAAAGTGAAAAAAAATAATTTTAATTTCTAACACGCTTGGGATAAAATTAAAGTGGTCAACAAAAAAAATTTAATCTCCAACACATCTAGAATAAAACGAGTTATCTACAAAAAAATATTTTACCATCAAAAGCGTGGGGTGCTCTATATCAGTTAATATATTTGATAATAAACAGATATTGGTAACAGTAAAGTCTCTAAGAAGAAACCGTAAAAACCATAAAAAGCATCCCACGCTTTTGATGGCAAAATTATTTTTTTTTGTAGATAACTCTAGTTTTATTCTAGATGCATTGAGGATGAGTTTTTTGTTGACCACTTTAGTTTTATCCCAAGCGTGATGGAAAATAAAATTAATTTTAATTTTTTAGTTCAGTTTTCTAATAAAGCGTGTGTTTTAGTTTTTTAAACTATTATTTATTTTTAATTATTTAGTTTGGTTTTGTAAAAAAAGCGTGTTGTTTTAGTTTTCTAAACTATATTTTTTTATTTTTAGTTTAATTGATTGCCATAAACCAGAATCCCATGAAAATTTAATTGCTTACGATATTTTTAGTGTCTAGACACGAATATAATTATATGTTTTTAAAATTATTATTATTATCTAACATTATTATAATATTTTTGAATATTTTAATATAGACAAATAGTTACAGTTAATCGTATCCTTCTCATATTTTAAATTACAATGTGGTAAGTTCACAAAATTGTCATTAATATTTTACAGAATAAGATAAAAATGTAAATACATTTAAATTCGATACTATTGTAGTATGAACTAAAAGTAATACTCTTCTAAAAAAATCCTCCGGGCCTGATTTCATCCAGCGACCTATGGATTACTGAAATTATATATGACTACAGTCCACCGCTCTACCAACTAAGCTACCAGAAGATGTAATATGAATTTCTTACGATGGACTAAAAAGTCGATACGTCCTCAACCTATTATACCGGTCTTAATTTGTTTGATATCCTGATGATCCTGGCTTGGATGTTAGAAACAATTATGAAATTATTGTATTGTCATTGGTCCTTTACAAGTATACAAAGTTTCAAGTCGATCCAATATTTGTAAGTGGGTGAAAATCGTGTTGAAAGATTCCATTACATAGGTAGATACAGATCAAGCTAATACAAAGCGTGTAAAAAGCTATGAGCTACGTTTCAATATCATGATGTAGAACAGGTCTTGACAAGATGCTACAATGGAGCCTATTCTTGTGTGTGTACTAGCCTATATTACATTAGTCTATTATATTGATTTCAATGACGATTTTTAAGTATTTTACAATAGGCCTATAGTAGTTTACTACTTGCATCTATATCATAATTAAGCAATAATCTATAGCCAAGATGTCAGGAATCATTCGCTTTTTCTAGATTTTTTCAAATATGTAGTAGGCCCTACTATGTTTTCTTTGCATAACAGTATGTGTTACATTCGATGAGCAGGACATATAGTACGAATGGGGAATGAAAGAGGGACTGGAATTTCCTTATGGGAAATCTAGAATGCAAGCGTGTATTGACTTAATTTGCTCCATTAGGAACTCTGATAAGCCATGATCTTTGTACTTTGATATATCTGGAGAATTGTGTATGCACCATGAATTTTCATGGCACAGTTCATGAACTGGTTTCTCACAAGAAAGTTTGAATCCACAATTTCGAATATATATGTTCTTAAAGATGTGTCAGAAATGTATGGCGGTATAGGGACATAATATTTTTCTACAACATCTGTGATAAAGGTAGGTTATTTTTCTACCTGTAATTCAAGTTGAAAAATATGTGCGCTTGAATTGAGATATTTAACCAGCCGACGATTTTCTTGCAGTTCAGTGTAAATTTTGGGCACAACACAAATTTAATGACACAGTACAATACAGGATAAAATGTGCTTTGACTTTTTATTTCAAAATAACAGCTCTGCCCAACTGGAAGCCCGCAAATATACTCGTATAAAATACAAGATAAACTCCCGCTTGTAATCGTTCAGGTTGATATCCCCATCCTAAAATTAAAAATAAAGTAGGAATTATAGGCCTATAGTTACTAGTAGTAGGAGGTTAAGGCTCCCACTTTTTCTTGACAATCGGCACTTGATGTCAACCGGGTTGTCAGTCCTGCGTGACGGCCGCCTTTACCCCCAGAATAAGTATCTATTACTCATTTCCATTAGAGGCTGAGTCGACCCCTGGGCCATAGTGCCGCCAGAAGGTTTGGGTCAGTTTAAAAATCCTGACCCCACCGGGACTTGAACCCTCGACCTTCCGGCTTGTAGCGCAATGCCTTAACCAGTACACTACGGCGTGTATAGTAACTAACAGTAGTTTAAGACATAGGCTATCGGTATATCATTAAAATATTGTGTTTTTTTGTTAATTTATGTATCGTTGCTATACGTAGTTTAGGCTATGAGATATACAGCTGTGATTACAACTTGGATGGTAATAATAACAATAATAATGTATATTGTAATAATGATTTATTTAAGTTGGCAGAGTTAAGACCATAAGGCCATCTCTTCCACTCAACCAAGGAATAATAAATTCATACAAAAAATTTATACATATTGCAATTTTAAATATTATTATAATATAGGTCAAACTAAAGACAATGCGGAAGTGGTCTAATATTTGCTAACACTAAAAAAATACGAAATGAAATAAGTTAAGCTTCCTAGATGATAGAAGTATATACAACATGTTGAAAATTGTTGCTACGTAGTTAATATATTCATTGTGTTGAACTTCAGTTATCAGTTAATTTGGATTTAAATAATAAAAGTGATTAACAGTTTGATACCATGTTTGGTTCACCAATTTTCAATTTTACTTGCACATTAAATTTTATACTTATGGATTAATTTGTGGATAGTAAATCATACTGTTTATTTTTTATAAATGTTTCTTCTCGCATTATAAATCGTGCAGAATTATGTTAGTACAAGAAAAACAGTTATAAAATTTCTTCCCGTCCACAAATTAATATTTTAAAATGATAGTTTTTTAAATGAAAATTGAAACTGGGAGATATGAAATCTTATTTTAAAATATAGATGGATTTCTTAAGGTCTGAACTATTCATCATGACTAACTAACAACAATATAAACCTACAACTTTAAATAAAATATTACCTTAATATTACCTTAAACGTTAAATAACTTTACCTTAAACGTTAAATAACTTTGAGTTTTTGGTCCCGAAATGTGTGCAAAAGAAAAAAAAGAACATCACCCAGAAACTGGATAAATTAAGCGAATTCTTCACCACGTCAAATGTATAGTCTAATTTTGCTGATTTACGGAATATAACTTTATTTTGTTAATTAAATCCTATGTATGTAGTTACACAAACAAATGTTAAGATATCAACCTGCAGGAAGAAGAAGACCAGGACGTCCACTCAAAAGACTTCTGGATGGTGTTTCTCTTGAGGCCGAAACAGGTCAACAATTGGCCTAAATTCGTGAATGTACTATGATGATGATGATGATGATGATGTATACATTTACGTTGCAAGATAATTAACATGGCGGCCGCTACAATGATTTTTTAATTAAGGCTCTCGTGTTAACCCCCACTTCTAATGTTGGGTTTTGCTGATTTTTGAACAATTCTTTCTCACTTTAATTCAATGGCATGTGCCGAGTTTATTTACGAAAAATTAACATCGCTGCCTCTATAGAGCGATTTCTAAAATTTTGCCTCGAGTGAATCATCACTCCTAATGATCCGATTTTGATGGTTAATGAACTCGACCTCATGTTTTTTTAAATTATTTCTTTATACCGAGTTTGGTTAAAAAATAAAAATTATTGCTTGGGAACCTTAACATATATATATATATATATATATATGCCGTGGTGGACTAGTGGTTATGCTCCTTGCCTCTAGTCCCGCGGAACGCTGGTTCAAACCGTCCGTGACCGATGCAATTTTTTAGGATGGAAAAATCCAAGGAGCAAATCCTCCGGGAGGGACTTAGGCCGTGGATCCTCAGTCTGAATAATTTCAGGCTCATAAAAGACCCTTAAGCCTGAATAAAAAGGCCTCGAAGCAAAATTTACTGACCCCAAAATCCTAGTAATACCCTAAACTATTCATGACATCTCTGGACAAATAAGGTAACTAAAATTAACTTGGTCTAGTAACTCGTAACAAAGGAGAGGCCATGTCTCAACAATGGGTTACGCTATTATATATATATATATATATATATATATATATATATATGGTATGATAAGAAAAATAAATGCCTGGACGGGATTCGAACCCGGATCTCTGAGTCTGTACCTCAGCGTGATATCCATTACACTACCAGGCGAATCCAATTCAAACACTTATTTTTCTTATATATGTATTATACTCTCCATTATTACTAGATGTCGCGAGAACACTGTCTTCACTGCCATCTAGTAGCTGATTATATCAAGTAAGCAAATTAAAGAGAATATTTATTTTACTTTATAGCAGTGACGCTTTATCGATGTTATAATTAAATCTTTAACATTGAGCAATTCAAGCTTAATATGGTATGATAAGAAAAATAAATGCCTGCACGGGATTCGAACCCGGATCTCTGAGTCTGTACCTCAACGTGATATCCATTACACTACCAGGCGAATCCAATTCAAACGCTTATTTTTCTTATATATGTATTATACTCTCCATTATTACTAGATGTCGCGAGAACACTGTCTTCACTGCCATCTAGTAGCTGACTATATCAAGTAAGCAAATTAAAGAGAATATTTATTTTACTTTATAGCAGTGACGCTTTATCGATGTTATAATTAAATCTTTAACATTGAGCAATGCAAGCTTAATATGGTATGATAAGAAAAATAATATATATATATGAATTTGTCATTATCATTTTTAGAGACTACTAAGTTTGATCTACAAAGATTTATAAAACCTCAATAGCTACATACCTTAGGAATTCGCTAAAAGAATGACCCTCGAGACAAGTTGGATAGCGTTGCTTTATACAGTAATATTGTCTTCCATTAACATAAATGTCATTCTGTTAATACTCTGATACATTTTTCTAAATCTATGTCAAATGCAATATCAGATATGTTTTTGAATAAACTTGTAATTGACTGATGTTGGAAATTTCGCAATGTGATCATTACAGATATCTGTTTCAAGCACCAACTTTGATTATAGCTTAATGAGAAAGTAGATGGCGGAAACCACAAACTGTCATGTTACTTTTGTCGAAACAAGTAAAATGTCACCGATAAACTTTATCAGATTGCTTTTGATTTCTCTACCATTGCCCATTTCCGTGCTCTAATAAAAATTATTTTTAAACTTCTTTCACTCTAATTAAATGTTACGACAATCGCCATTTGGCCCGCCGTGCTAGCTCAGGTGGTAGTGTGTACGTTACATAAATAGCGGGACGGATTATATATTTGGTGTCTTTTCAATTTTAATTCTAAAATGTTTCGATCTCAGACATAGGAACGGATGGTATTGTGTATGTTAAAGGATAAGACCTTTAGAACAGAAATGTTTAATTCTGGTGTTCCTCGATCCGAGATATGAACTTTGTATTTTCTGGGTCGGGAACTCATCACACCAAAACATGCTCATAAATATTTCTCTCTCTCTCTCTCTCTCTCTCTCTACCTCTCTCTCTCTCTCTCTCTCTCTACCTCTCTCTCTCTACCTCTCTCTCTCTCTCTCTCTCTCTCTCTCTCTCTCTCTCTCTCTCTCTCTCTCTCTCAATGGTACCAGGTTGTCTTTTTAATGACATTTCTGGTTTTTCCACCTGACATTGGCTGAATTATAATCAGTTTTTTTTAAGTTGGGACACCTGGAAGGCGGAGTTACGTAACCCCGATTAAATAAAGCGGGGTAAATGATAATGAAGCGCCAGGAGAGTTCTTAACCTAAACTCAACCTATATTCCAGGCCATGGGCAATCATAGCAATAATTTCACACAAGAAAAAAATCCTATGATCTGATCGGAAATCGAATCCGGAACCTCACGAACTATAGTCAGAAACGCTTACACTAGCTATCAGTCTGGTCTGTTCTAACTTTCACTGTTACTAACTTTATTTAACTGTAACACACATTATGTTAAGACTTTTTTTGTCGGTTTGTAATGTGTATCTGGTGGTATTTTGAAGGTGTGATTCACTGGGAATTTGTTCCAAATGAGCATAAAATCCATGTGGATCTTTATTCATAACAACTGAAACAAGTCCATAAGATTTTGAAACTCGCGGGTTCAAACTCGACCGGACCCACAATGTAGAAAATCTTGACAAATATTGAGCAATTGGTAAGAACTGAACTTCTGCCACACCCACCACACAGCCCTGATCGTGCGCCTTCAGATTATCATCTTATTCTATCTACGGCCCATTTATTAAGTGAAATTTCGAAAACATTGAAGCTGTGGAACAGGGTGACAACGTATTATTCGCATTAAAACTCAGGGGAGTATGGGCTACTTCGGGTATATCATGTATTATGGGAATTGGTTGCAAAATTAATTTTATCTGAATTTATAAGCTTTTTCTCTTTTATCTATTTTTTAGAGAAGTTTAATTCGTACTTAATTTTTAATCTTAGGATGGGATATTTAACTTAATAATCCGTTTAATTAAAATTGTATTGTAATCTATCACCACTTAAACATAAATTTTGGCTCGTACCGTCGCGGTATAGTAAATATCCTGAAAGATGGCTTAAGACCATGGAATCTGATCGCCTCCAATCTGAAGAGAAATTTAATTACTTGACAGAAAAAAATCCAAATAAAATAGTTTTAAAAATACAATATCTGTAATTAATGGATAAATAATTATTCTTGGAGGATCAGACTCCCATGGAATCAAATAGTAATTAAAACACACGTATTTGTACCATTCTACACTTATTTTATTCTTTGTATAATTTATTAATATTCGATGTATTATTTAGCGTCGCAACTTTGCCAGAGCAAAGATTGCCTAAAATTGTTATGGAATGAATCCCAATGGAAAGGAGGAAGAGAGGTAGACCAAAGAAAACTTGGATAGAACGGGTACAAGCGGCCATGAATATCAGAGGATTAAAGGAAGATCAATGGATGGACAGAGAGGAATGGCGTTTGGTTTCTGGAAGACGGCGGCAGCTGCCATGATACCGTATGATGATGATGAACTTTTAATCATATATAGATGAAAATAATCTACAAAAATGTATTACAATACAAGCTAGTTGCAATTAGCGATAGCGTTTCCAATGTTAGGGCATTTATTACAAGCTGCCTAATTTAGCAATTCATCTGTCCCTCGGACGCAACGTAAGGAAAAGTGTAAGATCTACTAGACAAAAATAATTTTCGAACTTCAAACGAAATGTGAAAAAGTAGTGAAACAAATACTATGTCAAACTAAGTATTAAACTGTATGCTTGTTTTTATGACGTAATGGTATCATTACTATAACCGACGAAATGTATCGCTCAGAACGCTATTACCCGTTTAAGGAATAAGCGCAGTTGTTGACGGAGGGCACTGCAGTCGTGTTTATGCAGGAATAGAACACGCTATCTATGAGTGCAGAGGGGAATGGGGCGTGGGACGCTGACAGTGTACACTGCCTTATATGACGTCACGTGTAGCAACAAACAGAGCTTCGTAATTCTTCCGCCTGCAGAGATATTTTGAATGACTAATACCTGTAGAGAGTTTTTGAAAAACAAAATTCACAGCTAGTTATTTCCACGCAGTAGGCCTATTCGTGTTAGACCTACTTTATTGTGTGAATAATCTGTCAGCATGGATTCTGTAGCAGATAGTAAGATATTTCATATTATATTAACTATTTCCCATATTATTATTGTTTTATTAATCTATGTAGCTTTTCGTAAAGTACTGTGATTACATAAAATTATAATTAAATAATAAGATTTGACAAAGGTATACAATTCCTATTCTGATCTATTTGTGCTTTCTATGTGAGGGTGTTTTATACATTCATTGAGATTATTATACAAAAAAACATAAATAAGGTTTAATCACTTTCTTAAATAAAGCATTTTCTTCACAGGTAGTCGAGCTGTACTGATACTAATGGTTCAGAAGACTGTGAAATCACAAAATATGAACCTTTATACTGTTTAAAGACAATAATTTATTTAAATTATCTCCTAGAAAGTGTTTTGAAGACGGACTCGATTATGGTTTTAACATATTAGACTAAATTAATGGTCTTCTGAGATAGAAAATTGTTTAAAACGAAAGGTGAGTGCGTTTATGTCAATACTAATTACAAAGTGGAAGGCAAGTAAATAAATACATGAAGAAAAACTATCAGTGGTTACACACAGATATTAATGAACAGTATAAAGCAAAAACGAGGGAGAGAGAAACAACTTTTTATTGGAAGTTCCGAGAGAACGAAAACAAGGACTTTATTGCCACTAGTGTTAGACATATCTAACGAAAGCTCACTCATGCTAATCAGAAGAGATTAATGAAGAGGAGGGAAAGGACATCAGCTCAAATAGCGAATATAATACCAGCAAACATATTATTAAGAAAGGAAGCTATTTTAGAAAATGCCACGACATTAAAGTTTCGAGAAAATATGGCTAATAGGAGGGAAGTTGTAAATTTTTATAAAATTTTACCCTCCTGCAAATGGTGTTTTTTTAACAAAACTTAATAGGAGTTTATACAAGTATAAATAATGCAATGGTAAACGACTATACAAAATTTCGTGAAAATACGTTTAATACGAGGGAAATTGTAAATGCTAAAAAGTTCCACACTCCTGTAAGCGGTGGTTCCTTACAACAACATTTGATGGAAGTTTCTACATATAAAAATTATGCAATGTTTAGAAACTACGTAAAGCTTCGGAAAATATTTTTAATACGAGAGAAGTAGTAAATCCTCGATATCATTATTTAATTCCAAATTAACTGATATCTTATGTTCGACACAATGAAAACATTAACTGCATAACAACTATATAGAGCATTCCATTAGTAATCATCTAGGAAGCTACTTACTTTATTTTATATCATTTTAATTGTATTATATTCTATGTTTTTTGTTAGTATTAGCTAGTATTAGATCACATCATCATTATATTTTGTTTAGTCTGTATTTTAATAATACCTTAAAATTGTAATATGTATGTAATTTTTGTATAATTCTACTATTCGCCGGTTGAGTGGAATAGAAGGCCTTATGGCCTTAACTCTGCCAGTCAAAATAAGGCATTATTATTATTATTATTATTATTATTATTATTATTATTATTATTATTATTATTTATTATTGGCCGATAGCGAGGAGATACTAAAGAACAACACGCACACACTATTGAGTAATACTAAGAAATTAGGACTGGAAGTAAATATCAATGAAACTAAATATATGGTCACACGTAGAAATTCATTATATAATGGAAATGGACAGCTAATGACAAATGAGGGAAATTTTGAGGAAGTGGCTGAATTCAAATACCTAGGAACAATGATCACAAATAGGAATGAGATGCACAAAGAAATTAAACATAGGTTCAATTCTGGAAATGCATGCTATTATGCATTGCAGATCTCTTGATGTCCCAACTCCTTTCAAAAAACTGAAAATATATAAAACTATTATTCTACCAGTTATATTATATGGGTGCGAAACATGGATTCTTACTTTAAGAGAGGAAAGGAGATTACAAGTATTTGAGAATAAAGTACTTAGGAAAATGTTTGGACCAAAGAGAGATGAACAGACAGGTGAATGGAGAAGACTACATAACAATGAACTACATGGTCTTTATAGGAAGCCAGATATAATAAGAACAGTTAAGTCTCGTAGTCTGCGTTGGGCAGGACATGTTGCACGTATGGGAAATGAAAGACTTGCATGGAAGCTTCTTGTAGGAAAGCCAGAGGGAAAACGCCCAGTTGGTAGACCAAGAATGAGGTGGGAGAATAACATTAAGTATGATTTGAGGGAAGTAGATTATACAGGGAATGATTGGAAAGCATTAGCTCAGGATAGGGATGTATGGAGAGCTTATGTCCGTGCGGCCATGAACCTAAGGGTTCGATAGTGCCAGTGAGTAAGTAAGTATTATTATTATTAAAGTGTAGTTTTTTCAACAAAATGTAGGTTTCTACATATACAAATAATGGAATGGTTAACAACCATGTAAAGTAGCGTGAACATATGTTTAATAGGAGGGAAATTGTAAATTTTAAAACTCTTTCATCTATAAGGGGTGGTTTTCTCAACAAAACTTAAAGGGAGTTTCTTCATATACAAACAATGCAATGGTTAACAATTATGTATAGTTACGTGAAAATATGCTCAATATGAGGAAAATTGTAAATTTTATAAAATTTCACTGTTCTGTAAGGGGTTTTTTTTTCAGCAGAGTAATGGGAGTTTCTAAACACGCAGAAAATTTCATGATTAACAACTGTGGAAACTTTCGTGAAAATACGTATGTCTAATAGTAGTGATGTAATTAATTTTGTCCAGCTACATCATACATTTTTTCATATGTAGGACGATCCAAACACCAGTGGCTCGAGTACTGATGCCAAGTCAAGAAGAGGGCTTTTTGCAGAAGTTTCCAGAACATACGAGAAACTTTTACAGGCGGAAGTAGATTAATTAAATATGGCAGAGCC
The DNA here is from genome assembly GCA_030220185.1 of Diploptera punctata. NCBI lineage: Eukaryota > Metazoa > Arthropoda > Insecta > Blattodea > Blaberidae > Diploptera > Diploptera punctata. The sequence continues at coordinate 3,066,887 of JASPKZ010009808.1, read as the reverse complement.
TATAAGAAATTGAGAACTTATTTATATTAATATAGAGCCAATGAGAGGCAATAACATGAATAATATCGAAGGCTTTGCACGGTACTGCCATATTGAGGAAAAATCAAAGATAGTGTAAAATGAATTTAAGCACAGAGAATATAGACTACAAATAGTGTTACTAACTAAATAACTCATTGGCACTTTCGACCCGTAGGTTCATGGCCGCGCGGACATAAGCCCTCCATATATACCTAATCTGAGCTAATGTTTCCCAATCATTCCCTGTATAATCTACTTCCTTCAAATAATAGTTAATGTTATTCTCCCACCTCATTCTTGGACTATCAACTGGGCGTTTTCCTTCTGGTTTTCCTACAAGAAACTTCCATGCACGTCTTCATAGTGCTATTAGATACAAAAACTGATACGAGGTAGCGTAGGCTGAACTGAAAGTTAAAATACATAAAATTAAATATAGGAATAAAAATAAAAGGAATAAAGTTTCCTCCACGTCCAGGTGGTGATGTACAAATGTATAATTTGCAGAGCGTGCGCTACATATCTGGTTTAATTTCAACCTCCTCCACATTTATAGGTTGTGAAGGGTATAGTAAATTTTGGTACGTTAAAATGACTTGGTTCTGGTGTCAATGTTTACTTGCAATCACGGAAGAGACATGTAATGTATTGTCTGTAAACTCAAAAGAATTGTGTGGACAGCGCATGTTCATCGCATGGTAAATGGACGTATCCGAAGGAAGATTCTCTATAAAACCCTAGGGGGCAAAAGGAGAGTGGGAAGACCAAGAACAGATGGATTGATGCTGTAGACGAATATCTAAATAATATTTTAGGAGTGAGGAACTGGAATAGGAAGAAAATGGATAGGGAGATTTGGAGGGGCTTAACACAGGAGGCCAAGGCCAGATATCGGGCTGCAACGCCATAGAAGAAGAAGAAGAAGAAGGAGGAGAAGGGATAACAAAATTTACAAAAGAAAATCAATAATCTATCGTCATGTATAATTAATTATACATGCAGATTCATGAAGTCAAAAACATTTAGAATTATCTTAAACAGTTGGTGCAAAACGTCACTCCGCGTGGAACACGAGGATTCTAGTGTTCGGTATACATTGTACAACGTTTGGGCGCCCATAGCGTCTCCTTATGGTACACTCTATGTGCAATACGCTAGTTGTCATAAGTAATGTCACGAGTGAATTTATCTACAGGATATGGAAATCAAGAGTAGCATTTGTTAGGACAATTTAACAAATAAAATTAAGCTGTTTACTAAAAAATCATTATTTAAATATAATTACCGGCATTTTAAAAATATTTATATATTTAATGAAAACGGCCATGTTTGAAAACAATTCAGAAATATGTGGTTATGTTTTTTTTTTGTTTATTAATTGCAACTTGATCACATTATTTATTGCCAAATAGGTTCGCAATATTGTAAGAATGCACCCTAGTGGAGCAAATAGGAAACACATCAAACTGTATGTTAATACCAACATTATAGGTTATTCATTTATTTTTTTTAGTAAACAACTAAAATAAGATAGACCAATGGACGAGGAAGAACAAGAGGAAGACCAGCCAAGAGACGGATAGACAGTGGATGCACATCCAATACGTCTTCCTCCGAGGAGTGATTTTGGAAATAAACAGGAAGAAAATCCTACAAATTATGAATAATAAGAACAAGTAAACATCTAACTAAAATCATCATTTAAAAATAAAATTATTGAACACACAGTTATCAAATGTGCAGTTCCAACGAATCTGTTCATTATTTGATATGTTCAATGTATTTTATGGAGTGTCAGTCACTGCAAAATAATGCTTTTACCTGTTCAGAATATTAAAAAGGAGGAACTTTCTTTATCATAAAAACAGGAGCTGGTAAAGAGAATTCGATAAAGAGCGAGGTGAAATAAGACTGTCATTAGTTGTAAAACAAAATTTATTGAAATGTGATTGGTCATTGACTCCCATATGGGGCATGAGTTAAATAGTAATTGAATTTATTAACTATACTTACTTACTTACTCACTGGCACTATCGAACCCGTAGGTTCATGGCCGCACGGACATAAGCTCTCCATACATCCCTATCCTGAGCTAATGTTTTCCAATCATTCCCTGTATAATCTACTTCCCTCAAATCATAGTTAATGTTATTCTCCCACCTCATTCTTGGTCTACCAACTGGGCGTTTTCCCTCTGGCTTTCCCACAAGAAGCCTCCATGCAAGTCTTTCATTCCCCATACGGGCAACATGTCCTGCCCATCGCAGTCTACGAGACTTAACTGTTCTTATTATATCTGGCTTCCTATAAAGACCATGTAGTTCATTAGTTGAATGCAGGCTTTCACGGCCGGTAATCATAATGTTGAGTGATTCCGGGTTCTGTGGCCGTGGTCCATAGTTGGTGTTGATACCAGACGTTTCGCCCTCAACTGCGGAGGGCATCTTCAGTGGCGAGTGCTTCTAGACGTGTTTCCTGGTCGGAAGATCTACTTAGAGTGAAACGACCGCAGCGTTCACTCTAAGTAGATCTTCCGACCAGGAAACACGCCTAGAAGCACTCGCCACTGAATATGCCCTCCGCAGTTGAGGGCGAAACGTCTGGTATCAACACCAACTATGGACCACGGCCACAGAACCCGGAATCACTCAACGTCATGTAGTTCATTGTTATGTAGTCTTCTCCATTCTCCTGTCTGTTCATCTCTCTTTGGTCCAAAAATTTTCCTAAGTACTTTATTCTCAAATACTTGCAATCTCCTTTCCTCTCTTAAAGTAAGAGTCCATGTTTCGCATCCATATAATATAACTGGTAGAATAATAGTTTTATATATTTTCAGTTTAACGTTTTTTGAAAGGAGTTGGGGAATCTATTAACTATTTGTAATTAATTTAATTTTTCTTGGAAGTTCAATAAATCATTGCTCATGTATGACGCACCGCCTCTAACAAGTATGCGCCGAATAGGATATGTGAATCCTGGGAAATTGTGCATAAGGGAGAATGCTGGCTGGTAAACATTAGTACACTGCCTAATATTGCACCAATACCCCAATGTGTAAGTATATAGTGCACCTGTTTTCTTGAATACGAAAAGAAATACAGTGTCTATATGCAAAGTAACGCATTCTGACTACAGCTGGTGAACTTATGACCCAGTAACAGGCTGACACACGTGCTGGGCGGAGAACTGCCCCACTTGTTAACCTATTATATCATTTCATAATACATCTTCAGTTAATGCAATTATTAATGTCACAATTTATAGCCAATACTTTCATTTTCACTTAAATCACGTTGAGTCTACCGTGATGGCTGAAATTATAAATAACTAACTGGCACAATCGAACCCGGGAGTACATGACCGTGAGGACATAAGCCTTCCAGTCATCCATACCCTGAGCTAGTATTTTCCAATCATTTTCTCTATAATTCACCTCTCTAAAATAAGGGTTAACATTATACAATCACCTCAGTCTTTGCCTACCTACCAGGCGCTTTCTTTCTGGTTTTCTTAAAAAATTCCGTGCCCCTTTTTTATTCCCTATTCTGCCACATGTACTTCCAATCGCAACTTAACAGCCCTATCTATTCTAATTTTCATATTAAATTCCGTTAAGATAGCAGTATGTCCACCGCTGTGGTCTCGAGGTAGCGTGCTGCCTTGTCACGCAGCGGGCCCGGGTTCGATCCCTGGTCGGGACAGATTTTATGGTGAGGTTTTTATCGGGGTTTTTCCTCACCTGTAAGACAAATGTCAGGAAAACTTTAAGGCCCAAACGGTCCCCGAAATCATATGGCCATCATCACCCTTATCATTATCATCATCATCATCATCATCATCCTTCACGGATGTGGAAAGCAATGGGAAGCTACCACACCTACAATTCCCTAGTAAAGCTGCAAAGCATAGCACGAAAATGCTATGATTGCAGTGAAAGACCTGCCCTCGGACAGAATTACTATGGACGGATGGAAGATAGCAGTCACAAAGTAAAATGTTAATATATATACCTTTTGGCAGGTGCCGTCTTCCTCAACTGTGTTAAAAATTATTTAAAATTAGTAACTGTAGGCCTTTCGGAAGCCTACTTCCATCATCAGTAGAAGAAATACGTTCTACTAACTGTTGTTGTTGTGCGACGCTTTAGATGTTGACGGTCTTAAGGCGTCGTCGGTAGCAATTTATATATTTTAACATTTTACTCTCTAACTATTCTCATTGCACCTGGATTCCCATAAAATTCGTGCAGCTCGCTGGTTTTTTATCGTGTGCCATCAAGGTGCCTTATGACATTTGAGGCATTCTCTCTTGACATTGGGGAATTCTAACCAACTTCTGAGGTTGGGACATGTGGAAGACATAGTTCGTTACCCCGATGATATATTTGGTATAGTTTTATTCATTCGCCTGTAAGTTGGTTTTCATATATATATATATATATATATCATTTTAAAGGCGGAAACCTTTTTTAGAGCCTTGCAGCGGCTCTCACTTTGCCCGCTATTGTGTTTTCACCGGCGGGGAGCGTGTTCCGTTACTACCGGCAAATGATGACAGTTAGAAACTACAAAATACAAATAACTCAACTAATTAGATTATTACAAAAATAGGCCTACACAGAGAGGCTTATTACCCACTATTTATTTGTGATTTTATACAATTGAGATTTTATATATTTGGGATTATATTTGAGATCTATTTGAGAAATTTCAGCAGTCTGGTCGCGGCGGCAGAATGATGCGTGGTTTCCTCTTAAAATGGATTATATATATATATATATATATATATATATATATCAATCCATAGTAATCCTGCCTGAAGACAGCTCCTTCACTGCAATCATAGCAATTTCATGCTAAGCTTGCAGCTTTACTAGGGAATTGTAGGTGTGATAGCTTCCCGTTGCTTTCCACACCGGTGAAGGATGATGTTGATAATGATAATGATAAGGATGATGATGATGATGGCCATATGAATTTTATGGGAATCCAGGTCCGTTTGGGCCTTAAAGTTTTCTTGACATTTGTCTTAGAGGTGAGGAAAACCCCGATAAAACCTCACTCAGAAAAACTGCCCCGACCGGGGATCGAACCCAGGCCCGCTGCGTGACAAGGCAGCACGCTACCTCGAGACCACAGTGGTGGACCATATATATATATATATATATATATATATATATATATATAGGGGCAGTTTTTCTGGTGAGGTTTTTATCGGGGTTTTTCCTCACCTGTAAGACAAATGTCAGGAAAACTTTAAGGCCCAAACGGTCCCCAAAGTCATATGACCATCATCCTTATCATTATCATCCTTACCATTATCATCATCATCCTTCACCGGTGTGGAAAGCAACGGGAAGCTACCACACCTACACAATTCCCTGGTAAAGCTGCAAGCGTAGCATGAAAATGCTATGATTGCAGTGAAGGACCTGCCTTCGGGCAGAATTACTATGGATGGATGGATATAATTATAACTCGAATAATAAACGTTTTATGCATTTCTATAAGCACCCGGGCATTAGAGGATCATAAACTGTCGGGAGAGGATTTTATTTAAAGCATGGACCAAAAATATGGACCTAATTTATTGATCGAAGAAGAATAATTAGGGCCTATCTGGAAGTCTGATCACCTCAATACCAGATCGATTTTTCGATGAAACAAGAACATTTAAGACAAGACACATCACACAATCATTTTTAATACGGATAATATGATATAGGTGATTGTGATGAACAGATGGTGTTCGAGACTGTGTATTTTGGTCTTAAAATCTCGTAACATTTATCTTACAGGTGAACAGAACCCCCAGGAAACGGTCCCTACTAGAGGCCGCTGCGTTTGAAGCAATGACGTTATCTCTAGAAAACAGCGTTTGAATAAAACATATTTTTTCCTAACGTAAAATATTTTATTTTAGCCTTATAATGAAAAAGGTACTATTGGCATATACAGTCCCTTTATTTTGAAACATCCTGTCTAAATAACGATTTATTTAAATTTAATTTAATTTTAAAAACACGTCAATTTATATATTAAGGATAAGTTTAAAACCAGTGTTAATTGAATTTTATGTTTGGGAATAAAACTCCCAGCCTATGAAACTTTTTTGAAATTCTAACTGCCACCTCTATATTTTTATACTTAAATTTGAAAGAGTATTTAATTGTTGATACTTATCGTTCCCTTCGCCTATTATGTTTCCTCTCGTCGCCTGGCAACCATTTTAATTACACAAACACATTGATTGCGTGAAATGTTCAACAGTCTTTGTAATTTTATTCCCTCCATGTTTAGCCAAAAATAACAACAGTACAAGTAGTCAGGAGGCAATAGAAAACAAAAAAAAGTAGAAACAAAAGCAAAATATATTAATACCTTTAAAAGTAATTTTGAACCAGTGCCACATACGGAAACATGCATGATCTAGCTGGACAAAATTAATGGCATCACATATTTTTACAACCCTTGTCAAATCTTATTCTTTCATTGTAATATTATGCAATTAAATTACTTTATAAAATGCATATGAAACTGTCGAAATTTCAAATGATATGCGGAACTATACGTACAACAATAAAAAATAAAACAAGAAGAGATACTAGATTGAAATTTTATAAAAAATTGGCAGTTCCTGCATTACTTTATGGGAGCGAAACTTGGGTAATTGCAAAGTAGAATACAAAGCGCAGAAATGAACTTCCTTAGAAGAACAAAAGGCTGCACAATACTGGATCGGATAAGGAATGAAGATATAAGAACAGAGTTAAATATATACATATATATATATATATATATATATATATATATATGGTATGATAAGAAAAATAAATGCCTGGACGGGATTCGAACCCGGATCTCTGAGTCTGTACCTCAGCGTGATATCCATTACACTACCAGGCGAATCCAATTCAAACACTTATTTTTCTTATATATGTATTATACTCTCCATTATTACTAGATGTCGCGAGAACACTGTCTTCACTGCCATCTAGTAGCTGACTATATCAAGTAAGCAAATTAAAGAGAATATTTATTTTACTTTATAGCAGTGACGCTTTATCGATGTTATAATTAAATCTTTAACATTGAGCAATGCAAGCTTAATATGGTATGATAAGAAAAATAAATGCCTGGACGGGATTCGAACCCGGATCTCTGAGTCTGTACCTCAGCGTGATATCCATTACACTACCAGGCGAATCCAATTCAAACAATTATTTTTCTTATATATGTATTATACTCTCCATTATTACTAGATGTCCGCGAGAACACTGTCTTCACACTGCCATCTAGTAGCTGACTATATCAAGTAAGCAAATTAAAGAGAATATTTATTTTACTTTATAGCAGTGACGCTTTATCGATGTTATAATTAAATCTTTAACATTGAGCAATGCAAGCTTAATATGGTATGATAAGAAAAATAAATGCCTGGACGGGATTCGAACCCGGATCTCTGAGTCTGTACCTCAGCGTGATATCCATTACACTACCAGGCGAATCCAATTCAAACACTTATTTTTCTTATATATGTATTATACTCTCCATTATTACTAGATGTCGCGAGAACACTGTCTTCACTGCCATCTAGTAGCTGACTATATCAAGTAAGCAAATTAAAGAGAATATTTATTTTACTTTATAGCAGTGACGCTTTATCGATGTTATAATTAAATCTTTAACATTGAGCAATGCAAGCTTAATATGGTATGATAAGAAAAATAAATGCCTGGGCGGGATTCGAACCCGGATCTCTGAGTCTGTACCTCAGCGTGATATCCATTACACTACCAGGCGAATCAAATTCAAACACTTATTTTTCTTATATATGTATTATACTCTCCATTATTACTAGATGTCGCGAGAACACTGTCTTCACTGCCATCTAGTAGCTGACTATATCAAGTAAGCAAATTAAAGAGAATATTTATTTTACTTTATAGCAGTGACGCTTTATCGATGTTATAATTAAATCTTTAACATTGAGCAATGCAAGCTTAATATGGTATGATAAGAAAAATAATATATATATATATATATATATATATATATATATATATATATATACATTGGATGAGAAAATCAGAGAATGTATAGAGAAATGGTTTACACATATGGAAAGAATGCATGTATCAAGATTATCAAGAGCAGCATTCAACTACAAGCCAAGAGGTTCAAGGAATGTAGGAAGGCCAGTGAAAAGATGGACAGAACAACTGTAAGGCGGAACAGGCAATTTGCCTAGCCCGTGAAGTGAAGTAGAAGAAGAAGAAGAAGAAAAAGAATTGAAATATGAAAGAGCATATTTCCTGCTACAGAATCCATGCGGACAAATCACTCAACGACGAAGTAACACGAATACTGCGAGGAAATAACCAGGGGTAAATTTTACCTTTCAAGGATTCTCCGCACATGACATTCTGAGCGATACATTTCGTTGGTTTTAACGATGGTGTCATTGACAGCATAATCAAAACAGGTATACAGTTTAAAACTTTGATTCATATAGTATATGTTTCACTACCTTTTTCACATTTCATGGTAAGTTCAACAAATTATTTTATCCAGCTAGATAGTGAATTTTTCCATATGTGCACGGTTCATTTTCAAAATTTATCGGCTTATCACAATTTAGGAACAAGATCACAATACTCTTCTTTACTTTTGATACCACAGAACAGGACATGTCTATACTCTGAATCTTACACAATATCTATGACTGCAGCATGGAACTCACTTCCCAGTCATGTCAGGGACTGTCAATCGCTATCATTATTTAAACCCAAATTAACTGATATCTTAAGTTCGACACAATGAAAACATTAACTGCATAACAACTATATAGAGCATTCCATTAATAATCATCTAGCAAGCTACTTATTTTACTTTATATCATTTTAATTTTATTGTATTCTATGTTTTTGTTAGTATTAGCTAGTATTAGATCACATCATCATTGTCTTTTGTTTATTCTGTATTTTAACAATATCTTAAAATTGTAATATGTATGTAATTCCTGGTTGAGTGGAAGAGAAGGCCTCATGGCCTTAACTCTGCCAGCTAAAATAAAGCATTATTATTATTGTTATTATTATTATTATTAATTTTACTATAGAGAATGTTCGGACACTCCCATTACAGATTTCTAGGACTTGTAGAGGGGACTGAGTAGATAAAGTTTTGAATAGGGATTTTTGTCTGGAAGCGTACCGATTTCGTGCTGCAGGTACAAGTTCACATTAAGTGTTTAAATCTCCTGCGTCTGCCGGGGATAAATCAATACAATTAAATTATTTTAATTACAATTACACAACCCAACATTAACTTATCTCGTAACAATGTCCAATGTCTAGAGAAAAATAAGGAAACTTCACATTGTCACTGCAAGAATAAGACGAAACCAATTTACTAGAACATGATTCGCAAGTTCACTGTGTGAAACAAACTTGGTAGTCGTCAAATCGAAATGCAGTTTTAGTTGATATGTGTTAACCACATTGTTATGTTCAGAAGAGAAATTTAATTAGTTTGCGTATGAACAATTATTACTGAATTCAAATACTTAGCAACAATAATCACAAATAGGAATGAGATGCACAAAGAAATTAAACATAGGCTCAATTCTGGAAATGCGTGTTATTATGCATTGCAGAGACTCTTGATGCCCCAACTCCTTTCAAAAAACGTTAAACTGAAAATATATAAAACTATTATTCTACCAGTTATATTATATGGGTGCGAAACATGGACTCTTACTTTAAGGGAACAAAGGAGATTACGAGTATTTGAGAATAAAGTTCTTAGGAAAATTTTTGGACCAAAGAGAGATGAACAGACAGGTGAATGGAGAAGACTACATAACAATGAACTACATGCTCTTTATAAGAAGCCAGATATAATGAGAACAGTTAAGTCTCGTAGACTGCGATTGGCAGGACATGTGACACGTATGGGGAAAGAAAGACGCGCGTGGAAGCTTCTTGCAGGAAAACCAGAGGGAAAACGACCAGTTGGTAAACCAAGAATGAGGTGGGAGAATAACATTAACTATGATTTGAAGGAAATATATTATACAGGGAATGATTGGAAAGCATTACCTCAGGATAGGAATGGATGGAGAACTTATGTCCGCGCGGCCATGAACCTACGGGTTCGATAGTGCCAGTGAGTAAGTAAGTAAGTCTAAACAATTATTAATACAGTGAAAAAGATAAGTTTTATAATTTTCCCATGACATTGGATATTGTCAAGTAGTCAGTGAATAGGCCCGTTCACACACAAAGTTTCGCGGCAGTTTTAGAGTGTACACTCCAGACGCGCGGTCCAAATATGTAGGTGTGAACACCGGACTCCGAGATGCCGGGAGTGTGAGGTTAGAGAGCCGCGCCTGGAGTGCAGGCTTCACTTGCATGGGTTTGTACATACACACTTTTTTTCCCGCGCTTCTATAACATATTGTTTTTCGGTTGACTAGTTGACTACGAAGTGCTGAAGTGGCCTGGAGGTGGAAACTCCATGCGCCACCCAAAACCTTTGTAAATGGCCTGTCCAATCCAACCTCAAACTCTCGGAGTGCGGCTATTTTTGTCTACCACACTCCATCCTCATGCTCCTGGGCTGCTGCTCCGGAACGGCAGGGGTTTAGAGCTTATGAGTGACGGGCCTATTGTTGGGTTGTGTAAATGTATTTAATAACTAACTAATTCACTGGCACTATCGAACCCATAGGTTCATGGCCACTTGGACACAAGCTCTCCATATATCCCTATCCTGAGCCAATGTATTCCAATCATCCCCTGTATAATCTACTTCCCTTAAATCATAGTTAATGTTAATCTCCCACCTAATTCTTGGTCTACCAACTGGGCATTTTCCTACAAGAAGCTTCCACGCACGTCTTTCATTCCCCATGTCTTGCCCATCGCAGTCTACGAGACTTGACTGTTCTTATTATATCTGGCTTCCTATAAAGACCATGTAGTTAGTTAACTGTTATGTAGTCTTCTCCATTCACCTGTTTGTTCATATCTCCTTGGTCCAAAAATTTTCTTAAGAACTTTATTCTCAAATACTCGTAATCTCCTTTCCTCCCTTAAAGTAAGAGCCCATGTTTCACATCCATATAATATAACTCCATAGAATAATAGTTATATATATCTTTTCAATTTAACGTTTTTTGAAAGCAGTTGGGAAGTCAAGAGTCTCTGTAATGTATAATAACATGGATTTCCAGAATTGAGCCTATGTTTAATTTCTTTGTGCATCTCATTCCTGTTTGTGATTATTGTTCCTAGGTATTTTAATTCAGCCACTTCCTCAAAATTTCCCTCATTTATCATTAGCTGTCCATTTCCACTATATAATGTATTTTTATGTGTGACCATATATTTAGTTTTGTTGATATTTACTTCCAGTCCCAATTTCTTAGTGTTACTCAGTAGTGTGCACATTTTGGCCTTTAGTATCTCCTTGCTATCGACCAATGGTACTACATCATCAGCATAAACCAACAGCTTATTAATACCATTGAGTTGTAGGCCTTCTTCATCCTCTAAAGATTTTATGGCATGCTCTAGTACAAAATTAAATAGTAGAGGAGATAGTGCATCTACTTGCTATAACCCATTATGGATTTCAAAAGTATCCGAAAACTGTTTGCCTTCACGCACCCTACTCTTTGTGCCATTTAGACACATTCATATAAGTCTACTTTCTAAGGATTCCGAACTCTAGCAGGATATTATATAACTTCTCCTTCTTAATTGAATCGTATGCCTTTTTGACGTCTACGTATAGTTGATGTACAGTACATTATATTCCCATTTTTTTCTAAAATCTGTCTTAAGCTAAAAATCTGTTTCTTCTAAATGCACATTGATGATCTCCTAAAATCTCATCAATATAGGGAGTAAGTCTGCTTACTAATATATTTGTTAGAATTTTGTATGGAGTTGAAAGTAATGAGATGCCCCTATAGTTGTTGAAATCAGTTTTATCTCCTTTCTTATAAATTGGTATGATAACTGATTCTTTCCATTCATCTGGAAGAGCTTCTTTATCCCAAATCATATTAAGAAACTGGCGTATCTTGTCCATCAATTTTTCTCCCCCTGATTTTATCAGTTCTGCTGGGATCTCATCTGAACCTGATGCTTTATACAGCTTCAATTTTTCTATCGCCATTTCAACCTATAATGCACTTGGTTCTCTACGATTAGCACATCTGCTGTCTGTAAATTATCCTATTCAATATCCTGTTCTGTATGTACATTTAATAATAGATTAAAGTAACTTTTCCATCTATTTAATATACTCCTGGAATCTGCAATCATATCCCCATTTTCATTCCTAATTATGTTTGTTCTAGTCTGAAACCCTTTCTTCTTCTCTATCCTAATTCTCTGATATAATTCTCTAATGTTCCTATTTTTGGCATTCAATTCAAGATCATTAATCTTCTCTCTCAGATATTCCCTCTTTTTACTCTTTAGTAACCTCATGATTTCCCGTCTAACACTACCCAATTGCTCCAAATTTACCTCATTTGGCTAGTGTAACCATTTCATTTTTGCTTGCTTTGTTTTCTTTACAATGTCGGCACATTCCTCATCAAACCATTTCTCGTTTTTCCTCTTTTAAACAACCAATGCTTTCTGTTGCTGACAATTTAATAGTATCTCTTATAGCCTCCCATTCTTTATTTATATCAGTTTCTTCTTCGTTTGCCATATTGTCATCTGAAGATTTCAGTACTTCAAATCTATTAGCAATTTTAATTTGGTATTCTTGCTGCATTTAATCATTTTTCAAGTTTTTTAAATCAAATTTTTCAGAATCATCTTTAGCGTTTGTTCCTCTGATTAGCGATAGACGTTGTCTGATTTTCACCCTCACCAGGTGATGATCCGAATTGCAGTCTGTCCCTCTAACCGATCTAACATCGATGATGCTACTGTGCCAGCGTTTGTCCAATAATACGTGATCTATCTGGTTTCGAGTTTTGCCATCTGGAGACGTCTAAGTCATAAATCAATAAACTACTATTGATTCGTTTCCCGGCACACCCTGGAGATTTAAACACTTTTTGCGAAATTTTTGTACCTGAAGCACGAAAACGGTAACGGTACATTTCCGAGGAGAAAATGTTTCTATTTCGAACTTACCTACTCGGTCCCCTTTACAAGCCCTAGAAGTTTGTAATAGAAAATTCCGAATATCCTGTATTCTTTTCTATTCAAAAATGATGCCCGAGGGCAGGTCTTTCACTGCAATCATAGCATTTTCATGTTATGCTTTGAAGCTTTACTAAAGAATTAGTATAAGCGGTTATCTGATATAAATTAAATTTTTTACTGGTTTTTCAAAATAATTTTATATCTAGATCTTGAAATAATCACTTCTTGGAGAAATGTCTGTGTTAACTATAAACCATGAAGTAAATATGTAGGCCTACTGAACATTTTAAGGAAATCCCTTCAGTATATCGTGAAAAAAATTGAATGTTATCTAACACTAACGACATGAGTCCCTTAAAAAAGTGACCTTTCTGTATAACGTATCATTCCATAAGGTTTAGTGGGTCAACAACTGTATGAAACACTGTAAATGTAACAGAATAATCTGTACAGTAGAAATGTGTTGGAGAATTCGTTTCTACCCTGTATAGGAAAAGTTAGTGAGGTAAACACAATTTGAACTTGTGAGTTTGTGTGTAACACACAAGTTTCTTACAAACTCATCAACACTGTGTCAATTCTACACGTGTATTTTTTTGCTCTCTTTCTTTTCAGACTTTTTTTTCAAAGGAATGGTCATCAAACTACAGGAATGAACTATTTGTTTCTAGCGGAGTAAACACTTCAACTAAATGTTAAAAGAACGTCACAGTATAATTACTATAATATGCATCATCATTTCATATTACTACAGTTATTATACCTTGTTTTTAGTCCCGAGATGTAGCCGAGCTGCCCTTGGTGGGGAGTCAGTTCGAGTCCCAGTGGAGGAAGAAATATTTCCAATAGAATATCGGCCTATATGGGACCTGTGCCCACCCAGCATCGTGAGGAATTTGAATAGCTGTGATAATAAGTAGTGGTTGCAGGTATAGAAAACCAGCGGTAATGTCTAGAGGATCCGATATACTTTCCACTTGCCACTCTATACTTGTTTGATGATTGTCTACTTTTGTGATTAATACATATGGATGTGAAGTAAGCAGTCGGTAACTACTAAAAGGCTTTCTAGGCCAGTGGCGCCATGGAGTAGGCCTTGTTTTAGTTAATATGTTTATTGTATATTTACATATTTATCCCACCACGAATAAAATTTTAAAATAAGTAAATGCTGGTTGAGTGGAAGAGAGGGCCTTATGGCCTTAACTCTGCCAGAATAAATAAAGTATTATTATTATTATTATTATTATTATTATTATTATTATTAATACCCACATACAGAAAATGGGCACATTTCAAAATCCGTCGAGCAGCAACTTTATAAACTAAACGAATTCCTCAGGATGTCGAATTTATGGTCAGATTTTTCTATTTTACTGAATATATCTATATTTTGTTAACCGTTTATATAGACAATACACTTATTTGTTACGTCAGTTATTTAAATGATCGGACCGCAATGAACATGAAACGATTTTTTTTAATTGGGGTTCTATGTAAACTCCCACTTCAAATTTTCGGATTCCACAGATGTTCGGATGATAGCTTCCTCGTTTTATTTAAATCGTACACACTGTGTTTCATTGCGAAGAATAGAAAATTGCTGCTGCTAGAGCGATTTTCAGATTGTTGTTTCAAGTGAACTCCTTCTCCTAACGTTCCGATTTCATAGTTAATGAATTCGACCTTACTTATTTAATTGACTGTTCTATGCTCTGAAAAAAAAATACACCACACACATACACACACACACACACACCCACATACATAAGTATTATCATGGTAATTTAAGTGTCTAATAGGTAGGATTAATGAAGATAGGCTACATGAAAATTATTTTAAAATATTAGCATGAGAAATCTTCAACATTTTAATTTCTTCGGAATTCGCTAAATGGAAGAAAACAATAATTGTACTACAATCACTGTCAGAAAAGAAAATGAGAAAAACAGACAAGTTATACCACAAATAATTCAAATTGCCTCATCCTACAACAGTACAAAGATTCTTCTGAATAGAACTCAGAATGTTTTCCATAAAGAAATAGCTGAGAGAACACTGGATAAACCATGGAAAGAAACAATAATAAAGGACCCTGATGAATAGCTGTAGCAACATTCCGACTCACAACCGGACAAGAAATATCTGTGCCGCATTGGTGTAAGATTTCAGCCACTTTGCCCTCTATGTAACCTACAAGCCATCATGGACCGCCAATGTCATATGGAGTATCCATCCATGGAAAATATTTGAGTTTGTGACCGACATTGCTAGGAATAAAATCCCTTAATTTCTGTCATTTTATTATAAGTTATGTAGAGTGTTTAATATTGTATATATGTATTATGAATTGTATAATATTATATATATATATATATATATATATATATATATATATATATCATCATCATAGTACATTCACGAATTTAGGCCATTTGTTGACCTGTTTCGGCCTCAAGAGAAACACCATCCAGAAGTATTTTGAGTGGACGTCCTGGTCTTCTTCTTCCTGCAGGTTGATATCTTAACATTAGTTTGGGTATTCTGTGATCTTCCATTCGATGAACATGTTGTATCCATCTTGACTTATAATCAGAAATTTTGTTTTCTAAAGATTCCATGTGTAATTCTTCTAAGATGTCTTCATTTTTTTTGTGATCTAGTAGTGTGTATCCTGCAGTCCTCCGAAGATATCTCATTTCAGCAGATCTAAGTCTCTGTATATCCTTCTGTTTCAACGTCCATACTTCGCTACCATACAAAAGAGTTGGAAGAGCCAGTGTTTTATACACTTTCAGTCTTGAATGCTTTTGGACTAACTGTGGCTTGAAGATAGAATTTATTAACCCTAAAATTCTTAAAAATTTAGATATTTTTGCATTTACATCCTTTTCTTCTTCATATGAGATATTGCATCCTAGATATGTAAAATTATTCACCTGCTCCAAAATTTTATTGTCCAGTACAATTTTACTTCTGACAGGATCTACACCTTGAAATGCCATAATTTTTGTTTTTTCTGTAGATATCTTTAATCCATATTCTTCTGTAATTTTGTTAAGTTCATACAGACCTTTCTGTAGATTATCTTCGGAATTTGCTATTATTATTTGGTCATCTGCAAACAATAGGGTGTTTAATTTTCTATTTTCTGATATTCTTATTCCAAATTTATATTTTTTGTTCCAGCAACATATTACTTCATTGATATAAATTGCAAAGAGTGTTGGGGATAGGGGGCAGCCTTGTCTCACACCACGATTTATAATTCCTTCTTCAGAAAATCTGTTATTTAATTTAATCTTTATGGTGTTGTCTTTGTAAATATTTTGTATGTTCTGCCGAAGTAAATTTGGTATATTTCTGTCTTCCAATATATTTAAGAGTTTTGATCTCTTGACTGTGTCGAATGCTTTTTCAAAATCTATGAAAGCAAAATGTGTTTCTAAGTTGAATTCTCTTCTTTTTTCAAGCAATAGTTTAACAGAAAATGCTGAATCAATACAAGATCGTCCTTTCCTAAATCCATTTTGACATTCCATAAGGAATTTTTCACTGAAACTTTTCAATTTTCCATTTAAAATGTCTGCATAAATTTTGTAGCATGTGTTTAACAAACTGATTCCCCTATAGTTGTCCATTTTTCTCTTGTCTCCTTTCTTGAACAGGGGTATAACAATGCTTGTCTTCCATTCTTGTGGTATATTTGCATTTTTGAATACATTATTAAAGAAGGACAACAGTCTTTCATGGAACTGTTTGCCTGCATATTTGTACAATTCAGAATTCAAGCCATCTGTGCCAGTTGCCTTCCCATTTTTTAATTTCTTTAAACTATTGTTCAATTCTTCCAATGATATTATGGAATCTGTCTCATTATTATTTCGGAAAATTGTATCTTCATAGCTATTGTCAGTCCAAAGACTTTTATAATAATTGAAAAAATCTTCTTTTGTTACTCCGCAATTAATTTTGGTAGATTCTTTAATATCTTTATTCAAATGTTTTAATATTTTGAAGGCATTAGGTTGGAGCTTATGCAAATCTGATTCTAAATGTGTAACAAAATTTAACCATGTTTTCCTATGTTTCTTTCTTATTTCCCTCTTAACAATAGCTCTACAGTGTTTGAATTCTATTTCACTTTCTACTGTCTTTGCGTTCAAATATTTTTTATAAGCTGCATTTTTTTCTTCAATCAATTGTTTTATTTGATCATCCCAGATTTTTAGAGTTCTATTTCTTCTTTGTTGTATATTTACTTTTCCTAAAGTTTCATTAGCTGCATTTTGAATTATCATTTTAATGTTTTTCCATTCTTCTTCGACATCATTACTTTCTGGAGTTGTAGCCATATATTGCTGAATTCTTCTCGAATATAACCATTTAATGCTGTCATCATAAAATAATTTTACCTTGTACTTTTGTTCTATGCTCTGTTGTTGTTTCTTCTTTTTTAACCATCTTGGTGGAAATCTTATTCTTGCTTCTACTAGGTAGTGATCTGAACCAATATCATATCCTCTGTAGGCTCTGACATCGAGAAACAATTTAAAAATCTTATTATTTGCAATGAAATAATCAATGATTGATTTTGAGTCCTGACGATGCCAGGTATATTTATGTATGTTTCTATGATTGTAAAAGGTATTCGTTATTTTCAGTTCATTGTAGATAGCAAAATCTGTTAATCTTGTCCCATTCCTATTGCTGGTTGGTTCGCCAAATGTTCCAATATTATTGTTGACTTGAGCATTGCCCACTCTGGCATTTAAATCTCCTATTATGAGAATGTAATCATTTCTATTAATTTTGCTATAAATTTCTTGTAATATTTTATAAAATTCTTCATTGTCTTCTTCACGGCCTTCCTCTGGTGCATATACACCAAGAACTGTCAAATTACCTCTATTTATTTTCAGTCGAAGCTCTAATATTCTTTCATTCCAGTAAGTGTAGTGTTGAATTTTATTTCTTATGGTTTTATTAATCCAAATCATTACTCCAGCTTGTCCATGGGTTTTCCTGTCGACACCGCTATATATTTGTACATAATTTTGTGTTTCTTTCGTTCCTTTAAGTTTCTTCTTAGTCTCTGTAGTTACTGCAATATCAATGTTTCTATTTTTAAATATACTGTCTAGTTCCTCTTCTTTTTCATGGATGCTTCGGACATTCCAGGTTGCATATCTTACAATATCATTGTGCCGTTTTCTTTTAACCATATTTCTTTGCTGTGGGTCGTCATATTTCAATTCCTTCTGGCTTTTTTCGTGTTGAGACTTGAAAGTAGTTTTGAAGTTCCTTAGGACAGGTTACTGGCCCGACGCTAAGTAGTCCAGTGGTAGGGCTGCTACCTTTTAGTCTCTGGACAGACATTAGGATACCGCATTTACTCAGTACCTGATGGAACGGTTATACCGCCGTGACTCGGTCCTCAGAGCCTCGTTTGTGAAAACAGGTTGTACCACGAGAAGGTGAGGATGAGAATTGGGTAGGAGAGGTTATACACACGTCACTACCCCTTACAACCCTATATATATATATATATATATATATAAATTAAAAATAAGTGGTCATATGGTCTTAAACTTGCCAGAGATAACATTATTATTATTAATAATATTATTATTGTTATTGTTATCACAAGATAATTGTTTAAAGATTACAATAATTGAGGACTAACACCAAATTAAAAAGGACATATTATATGACTTGTGGAGATGTAACAAGAGATCTCGTTTTGAAAAACGGAAAGGGTTGTATTAAAGACTGATTAATATTATTTATTTAGGCACTGATATTGAAAAAACTAATTATCAAAAGAATAATATAAATCAAACAATGTACTGATAGGAAGACTGATTAATATTATTTATTTAGGTACTGATATTGAAAAAACTAATTATCAAAAGAATAATATAAATAAAACAATGTACTGATAGGAAGATAGGTCATAAAAATGTTAAATGGGATATTATGGGATAAACATTTAGCAAACGATACAAAAATACACATTTTTAAATAAATAGTTAGGAGCACCATAACATATAGAGCTGAGACTTAGCAACTGAATCAAAATACTAGATTAAAATTACTATCAGCGGAAATTGTAAACAAGATTATAATTCCAGATCGAAAAAAAAATAGGAACATGTGGCACTAATGGGGAATGAAAGCAGAGGATGGAAACTCCTTGTAGGGAAATCAGAGGGCAAGAGCTGATTCGGTAGTTCATGAATGAGTCGGAAGATTAACAGTATTTGATTTGTCGAAAATTAGTTTTACATGGAATGATTGGAAAACATTAGCTCAGGATAGTGATATATGAAGAGCTTTTCGTCCGCACAGCCAAGAATCTATGAGTTCGAGAATGTCAATGAAATAGATGGTTAATCATAAGACTGTATGATCAGGTATACCTAAATTATGATTAGAGTTCGGATTTTTTTGTAATAAAAGATAAAATTCCAAAACAGATACTATGTATTATTCAATTGTCTGTGTGTTGAACCCAAACAAAAGACAGTCATAAGTCTAACTTCTCATTATACTATGTTGCAATCTTACCTTTTAGTACATAAAAATCCGGACTCCAATTATGATAACAAATTAACATATTTGTTTTAAATGGGATAAAAAAACTCGTAATCAAAAATGTACATATCTGAAAATATCATCATCGTCATAGCTCATTCACGAATTTGGGTCATTTGTTTGTTTAGGCCATTTGTTTCGGCCTTAATAGAAATACATTCCTAGAATATTTTGAGTGGACGTCCTGGTCTTCTTCTTCTTCTTTGTGCAGGTTGATAGCTTAACATCTGTCTGGGTATCCTGTGATCCTCCATTCGATGAATATGTAGCATTCATCTTTACTAATAACAAGAAATTTTGTTTTCTAAAGGTTCGATGTGTAATTCTTCTAAGATGTCTTCACTTTTTATGATCTAGTAGTGTGTATCCAGCAATCCTTCGAAGATATCTTATTTCAGCAGATCTCTGAATAAAATTAGGTGACATTTTATAATGTTTTATGTCCTTTAAAGAAACATTTATCTTAAAAATATGCAAATAAGTATTAGACATCTTGAACAATACAGTTTAAATTTTAAAAAATAATTAAGCTTGGACAACGTATACCAATAATGTGGTACAGTTGTTTCATCTTAAAATTAATATGAAAGTGGAATATTAACTACATGCAGCCATGATATTTAAAATTTAGTCCTAGCAGTTCCACTGTTGTGGCTATAATATGAAAATAGAATGTAATTTAATTTAATTTTTGTGATTTTTATATAAAGTGTTGATGAAAATATTATTTTGGCGGAATACATACAGTATCTGGTACATAAACATCGTCTTACAATGAATAAAATATCTAAAAAATACATACTCTACCCCCAGTACCTCCTGTGAAAAGTCTATTAATAACACTGAGTAACAAAAAATAAACTTTTTTTGTGTCAGAAAAAAATGTGATTCTGATAGTATTTTTTCTCCTGAATTCAAATATGAGATCGGTTTTTCTCCATCTCGCAAGGTTTCCGAGAGACAGGAATTTATATTTTCAAATCACTTTGTCCTTGAGGCAATCCTCTAATGAGGAAAGTTTTATATACCGTAATAATAATAACACAATTTCTACATTCGTTACTACACAATATTCGAACATTCGGACTCACCTAGAAGGTAAAAAATGACGATTTTCTGCTATATTTCACCTGTGGAGCATCTCTCTTCATGGTGCAACAATAATTGGCCAGGATATTAGGATTCCATTTGCCTTGACATCTCTTTTCCATAGCTGAAAACCATTTGAGTTAGCTCATTTGGTTTTATTTTATAATGGACAAAGGGACGAAAGAACGTTTATTAAAAAAAATATTATTTAAATCCATTAATTAAAATTGAAATAAAAAACTGTGGGTGATAGAGAAATTCCGAATACATATTTGAAAACACGATAAAAAACTGAATTAAGTACAACTATTGGTACTCATGAGATAAAAATCATGTTGACCAATGTAACATGATTCTCTGGAATTATTTATAAATTAAATTAGATTCAATGATTTAAAACGTCGAAAAACACTAAAAGTATACATTGTAATGCGAACTTTACATTTAATTAGTATTAAAACAATAATTATTACAATCAGAATGATATGGAGAAGGAAATTAAACAGAGAATATACTCGTATTCTGGAAATCCATACTACTCGGCATTATAGGTACTCTCGTCATCCTCACCTCTATCAGAGAACGTAACAATGCATTCAGTATATAACCACCTCTCGCCTAGTAGATACTTTTTATATGCTGCACGACCCCCGGGACTTTCAGTGGCATGATCTTCGGGAGAAGGATATTAAATTGTGGATCACATACATACATTTTTGACCACGTAAGGATATGGAATGGCTAATCAGCTCAATGTCAGGGTCTCCTCCGAGATAGCACAACATTAAGACGAAACACACCATTCACATACACATTCAAACTGAACACGACGAATACAATAATGGTGTTCGGGGACGTTTTGGGTCTTAACGTTTCCTGACATTTGTCTTACAGATGGAGAAAAAACCCGAAAAAAACATCACCCAAAAAATTTATCCCGACCGGGATCTCAAACAGGGCCCGCTGCGTACGAAACAGCGACGCTAGCCTGAGACCACCGATTTAGACTAACGTTAAAATGTATGTATAAAAAGTCCATGTTATATTATATGGATGCGAAACATGGACTCTTACTTTAAGCGAGGAGAAAAATTACTAATATTTGAGAATTAAATTCTTTATGACATTTTTGGACCAAAGAGAGAAAAGTAGACTGGTGAACGGAGAAGACTAAATAACAGTAAGTTATAAGATCTTTATAGATGTAATAAGGATAGTTAAGTATCATAGACTGCGACGACAGGGCATGCTGCACAAAATGGGGTATGTAAGAACGTCTTGTAAAATCCTTAAGCACCTAGTTAGGCCAAAAATGGGGTAGGAAAATAAGATTAATTCATGACGTGAGGCAGGTAAATTATACAGTAGGTTACAGGTAAACAATATCTCAAGATAGGGGTATATTGAGAGATTATGTCCGTGCGTCAACGAACCTGCAGTTTCGATAGGCTCACTGAATTAGTTTGTTAATGTCTATCTTTCTTCATGACAACAGATTGCCCTAAAACCTGGAAAAGTAGAATTTACTGATAGCAGCTGTAGTAAAATGTTGTCACCTTGTGGATTGTAGAATTTTGTTGAGATGTTTAAAAACTTACCACGTTGATGAGCTGAACAAAGGCGAGACCAAATCGAACATCGACTTTTTGCGTCATGTTCTGAACAGGTCGGATGAGCTTGTTGTAGCCCCTGAACAGGTCCCTAACAAGCCGCTCTTCATCCTCCGAGCACCAACCTGCACAAAAAAATACAAATATTTAATTAAACACTACATGCGAAATTCATGTACAGATAATTCCCATTCAATGTTTAATATAATTGCTACCAGTTTCATATATTCAAAGCAGTTTCATTCTCTAGTTCATAAATGTGAACTACTGAACGAATTATTAAGATTGTAGCATTTGAGAACCGCGTTCAAGAAATATCAATTTCAAATCCCTAAAAACTTTTTCAAGCGGGGCAAGGACGTTCTCTTCAGGGAGTAACTTAACAAATCTTAAATTAGTTTCACTTAATTCCATTACAGAGAGAGAGGTAAAGGTACTATATAATAAAAATGGACAGTTAATGACAAATGAGGAAAATTTTTGAGAAGTGGCTAAATTAAAATACCTAGCAAAAATAATTACAAACAGTAATAAGTAGGGGGCGGATTTTTATGGCCTAAAAAATGGAAAATATGCATGCATTTATGACTTAAAAAAAGGTTTAAATATGACCTAAAAAGACAAAAATATGACTTTAAAATTGAATGAATTTTTTACCCATACTATATTAATTGTTCAGTCATATACATTTTCAATTGTATCATAAGAAAAAGGAAATAGTTTTCTATTGCCCAGTGCAAACGTTTGCTAGCTATTATCAGTAACCTTCGAAACAATGTACTGTGAAACTGACGATTTTATACAGATACAATGTTGGTTATTTCCAATCGCCTGATGCCTAGGCTATTAAAAAAAAACCGAAAATATTACTTTATCATAGAAATAAGCAGAAATATGACCAACGATCTGAAAAAGTGAAAAATATGACTTTTAAGATCCAATAAAAACCACCTAATCTTAATAATAAGGCATATATAAATGTATTTACTTACTTGAAGCTTAGAATATAGGCTTTAGTAAAAATATGACATGTCATAGGAATCCGCCCCTTAGTAATAAGGTACAGAAAGAAACTGAACGTAAGCTCAATTCTGAAAATGGGTGCTATTACGCATTAAAGGGACTTTCGTCATCTTATTTTTTCCCAAAAATTGTTAAACTGAAGATGTATTAAACTGTTATTCTCCCATTTCTATTGTATGGATGCGAAACTTTGAACTCTTACTCTAAGGGATGAGAAAAGATTACAAGTATTTGTGAACAAATTTCTTAGGACAATTCTTGAATCAAAGAGAGACAAAGAGATAGGTGATTGGAGAATACTACATACCAGTGAGCTACGTGATCTTTATGGGAAGCCAGATGTAATAAGAACAGTTAAGTCTCGTAGACTGGGATGAGCAGGACATGCATATCGAATAGGGAATAAAATAGGGTTATAGAAAGTCTCTTGTAAGAAATCCAGATGGAAAACGCCCAGTAGGAGGAAAGAATGAGGTGAGAGAATTATATGAATTATAATTTGATGGAGGTAAATTCTGCAGCCACAGGATAAACATACATAAGTCTGAAAACATAACTTTTCACGAGAGTTTATTAATATTCAAATCACTTATTAATAATAATTGCAAATTCGCATTACTTCTGACCAAGAGATATATACCTTAAGAAAATAAGCTATCACTTAAGAACTTGGCCCGTATGATAGAGAAAGAAATATGCTGCATTTCAGACATATTAATCTACAAAATAAAAAATCAATAAAATCAGACTTATACACTATTGCTGCAGAATTATACAGTAGATGTTTGGAAAGTATTGGCTGAGGATAGGGATGTATGGATAACTCATGACCGAGCGGCCATAAACCTACGGGTTGGATAGTGTCCGTAAGTGAGTTAGTTTAGTTTAGTTTAGTAATTTTACTTATAGATATTACCGAGTGACCCGTGGTAGCTCCTCGAATAAAAGAACTAGTAGGCAACTAAGGTATTTCTAAGTTGGATAAGACCAAATAATGCTTTCTCAGAGGTTCTAATTTAGACTTGAGATTATTTTATATACACGAAAACTTTCAAACTCAGGACCCACAGTTTAAAGTTCCTCGTGGAGTACTTTTACCTTACATTTCTCCATCTTAAAGAATTCACTGATCCCGACCGGGAGGGAAGAAAATTTCTAGATCACCCGGGTATCAATTCTCCCTCCGCTTAATTAATCTACAGTTAGTCTCCTCCACATTTCAATCTCCATCGTCCAATCCTTTTTCTTTATGCTCTTCGATTCTTGGGCTCTTTAGCAAAGCATTTTTTCGAACGAACAGAGAGCTGGCTTTTTAGCGAAAACATTTTTAACGAACAGAGAGCTGGTTTTTAGCGAATAATTTTTTCCCAACGAACAGAGAGCTGGCTTTTCAGCAAATCATTTTTTTTTTCAACGAACAGAGAGCTAGCTTTTTAGCGAAATATTTGTTTTTTCCAACGAACATAGATCTGGCTTTTTAGCAACGCATTTTTTTTCGAACGAACAGAGAGCTAGCTTTTTAGGAAAGCATTATTTCCAACGAACAGAGAAGTGGCTTTTAGCGAAGCATTTTTTTTTTCTCCAACAAACAGAGAGCTGGTGTTTTAGCAAAGCATTTTTTCCCAAACTAACAGAGAGTTAGCCTGATGCGTCATCCTCCCAATCTTAAATACCAGAAGTTTTTTTTTTCTGCCTGTCCACGGTAACCAGAAAAGGGCGCACTTCCAGATACCGAGCTGAGCCTGGGATTTTTAATGGGGTGTATCTCCCACTCCTCCTTTCCATGCAGGTTTGTGATCGGCTTCGGCAAAGTTTATATGTTTTCCTCATCTATTTTAGTGTAAAGTAAGTATGATAGATGAATATTTAAAAAAATATATATAGTCCAACACTGTGGTCTCAAGGTAGCGTGCTGCCTTGTCACGCAGCGGGCCTGTGTTCGATTCCCGGTCGGGACAGGCTCCTGGGAGAGTTTTGTTCGGGGTTTTCCTCACCTGTAAGACAAATTTCAGTTAGCTTAGAGCCCAACAGTCTCCGAAAATCATCCGGCTATCATCATTCTTATCATTATTATCACCATCATTCACCGGTGTGGAAAGCAAATGAAAACTACCACACCTACAATTATCAAGTATAGCTGCAAAGCATATCGCATGAAAATGCTAAGATTGCAGTGAAAGAACTGCCCTCGGGCAGAAATATAATAGAAAATATATATCCATCCATTGTAATTCTGCCCGAGGGCAGGTCTTTTACTGCAATCATAGCATTTTCATGCTATGCTTTGCAGCTTCAATAGGGAATTATAGGTGTGGCAGCTTCCCGTTGCTTTCCACACCGGTTAAGGATGATGGTAATGATAATGATAACGATGATGATGATGATGATGGACGGATGATTTTTGGAGACCATTGGGCCCTAAGCTTCCTGAAATTTGTCTTACAGGTGAGGAAAAACTCGAAAAAACCTCACCCAGAAGCCTTTCCCGACCGGGAATCAAACCAGGGCCCGCTGCGTAACAAGACAACAAGCAACCTCGAGACCACAACGGTGTGTATATATATATTACGGGTTCCACCCTAATAGCGGCATTCATTCGGATTTCGCTAAAAAAGAACGTTTCTTAAAGGACAAGTATTAAGATGAATGGAAGGAGTAAACGACTATACATAGTGTGACGCGTCGTAAAAACGTTTGAATTTCGCGTGTAAAGGTGAGAATGGTGTTCTCGCATTGGTAGAAATGGATTTGTGGGTCGCCAACTCACGAGTCAAAATACCCGCGCAGACCATTGAAATATCTAGGCTCTCATTTCAGAGATATCTACGAACACACATTTTCCCTTTCGGAAAAGGTCGGTAGCTAGAAATTTCCATGTTTGGAAGTTTCCCCATAGTAAGCCTAAAACGTTTCTCCCTGCCTATATATCTGGCGAGGCATGATGTGAGCCAGTTGTGTATTTGCAGCCATAAAAGCGAGGTGTGACGAGAAAACAAATTGCAGCGAGTGGAATCATCAGATACTGTAAAATAATTGTGAAACAGATAAGCTTCGATACAAGATTTATTGTTAGTTCAAATTACACTGAGCAACAAAAAGAAAGTTTTTTTTTTGTCTCAGAAAGAAAAATACGTGATTCTGATAGTATTTTTCTCCTGAATTCAAATATGATATCGGTTTTTCTCCATCACACAATGTTTCCGAGAGACAAGAATTTATAATTTCAAACACTTTCATATTTTCTACATTTGTAACTACACAATATTCGAACATTCGGACTCATCTAGAAAGTAAGAAATGACGATTTTCTACTATATTTCGCCTGTGGAGCATCCTCTTGATAGTCCAACAATAATCGGCCAGCATATTATGATTTAATTTACCTTGATATCTCTTTTCCATAGCTGAAACCATTTGAGTTAGCTCAATTGGTTTTATTTTGCAATGCACAAATGGACGAAAAAACGTTTATAAAAAATAATTATTTAAATCCATTAATTGAAATTGAAATAGAAAAATTATGGATGATGGAGAAATTCCGAATACATATTTGAAAACACGATAAAAAACTGCATTAAGTACAACTATTGGTAATCATGAGACAAAAATGTTGTTAACCACCGTTATGAGTAAATAATTACCGCTTATAATATGAAGAAGTAAATAAAGTGATTGTTTATTTTTAAACGACATCTGTGTGATTATTTATGCCGAAATTACATGATGACGAACCCCTGGTCATCTGCGACAATATTATGATAATAGTACACATGTTACAAAGATTCTGCATAATGTGTTGAATATTCTAATATAAAACTTGGCTTCAATAATAGCAATTTATTATATTTTCAGAATCACAAATATCCCTTTTGTTGACAATGCAATCTCTGCATACTTGATCCTACCTTTGTTTTTTGTGTTTACAAATAAAAGAAGCTCTAGTGTACACACAATATTGGCACTGGTCTCTTGAAATCCAATTTGGTCTAAACCACACTTTTTTTAGATTCCTCTCTTCCCTTCACAAATGGAGATCTCATAGGGATTTACATAAGATTTCCATTGTGTTTGTGGGGAATAGGA
Organism: Diploptera punctata; assembly: GCA_030220185.1. Taxonomy (NCBI): domain Eukaryota; kingdom Metazoa; phylum Arthropoda; class Insecta; order Blattodea; family Blaberidae; genus Diploptera; species Diploptera punctata. Next base: position 3,039,281 of record JASPKZ010009808.1, on the reverse strand, counting down.
AAAACCTTTGAAAAAATTACCAGTTTCGTTCTTCTACCACTACTTACAATCTAACGAACTTAGAGTTGGGAAATGTTGCGGTTGCATATAATTCACAATGCTGGTTGTGATAAGTTAATAGCCGAGTTATTTAGTTAAATTTTATTTATTCGGTCAAGTTGCTTTAACGATTACGTTCCTTACCTCCGATCTGGAAGGTCTCGGATTCAAATCCAGCTTGGATAGATTGACTTTTCAAGATGAAAAATCCAAGGGACATGTCCTCTGGGAGTGACAGATGACTTGGGTCCCAAATCTGAAGAATTTCGTACTCATAAAAGAATTTCAAGCATAAATTATAATATCATGGCAAAATATAATCGTTCTTTCCATCCAAGTAATAAATTAATCCCAAATCTTAAGTTTTTCGGGGTCGTAAATGAACCTCAAGCCTAAATTTGAGCCATAGGCAAAATTTAACGAGTCTTTCACATCCAAGTAATAACGTAAACCCGAGTCTGAAGATTTTAGGGCTTGTAAAAGAATTTAAAGTTTAAATTAGATCCTCCGAGTAAAATTTAATCGGACTTTCTCCCATTCAAGTACATATCCATCCACCCATAGTAATTCTGCCCGAGGGGAGGTATTTCACTACAATCATAGCATTTTCATGCTATGCTCTGCAGCTTTACCAGGGAATTGTAGGTGTGGTAGCTTCCCGTTGCTTTCCACACCGGTGAAGGATGGTGATGATGATGATGATGATGATAAGGATGATGATGGTCATATGATTTCGGGAATCGTTTGGGCCTTAACGTTTTCCTGACATGTATCTTACACGTGAGGAAAAACCCCGATAAAAACCTCACCCAGAAAAACTGTCCCGACTGGGGATCGAACCCGGGCCCGCTGCGTGACAAGGCAGCACGCTACCTCGAGACCACAGCGGAGGACCAAATATATGTGAGGTTTTTATCGGGGTTTTTCCTCACCTGTAAGACAAATGTCAGAAAACTTTAAGGCCCAAACGGTCCTCGAAATCATACCGCCATCATCATCATCATCACCCGTATCATTATCATCATCATCATCACCCTTATCATTATCATCATTATCATCATCTTTCACCGGTGTGGAAAGCAACAGGAAGCTACCACACCTACAATTCCCTAGTAGTAGTAGTAGTAGGACTTTATTAGACAAAAAGTAAGATATTTACAACATTATTTACAATATGGGTCGCACGGGCAGTAAGCCGTACGTGCTGTTGACAGTCCGTTACAATAAAGTAATAATTGGTACTAGTGTAAAGAAAAATAAACAACAAAAACAGCAATAACATTACAATTACATAAAGAAAACACAATAATAATATTACAATTAAATAATAACACAAGAGCATTATACACTAGAAAAACATTAACATTACAATTACATAAAGAAAACACATTCATATTACAATTAAATAATAACACAATAGCATTATACACTAATTAATTTTAGATAATCAATTGTTTAATAACTACTTGTATTAGGGCCATTTTGATACCACATATATAATCTCATTGGAGTGAGTGTTTTCGTCCTTTATTTTTCGCGTTTTGTCCAGAAATTTACCGAGGTTTATCCAATTTTCTGGATTTACCAATAACCAGTATCGTGTAAAGCATGCCAGATTGCTTTACCCGATTTGAATTTAGAAACTCGTTGTCTGCGTAATAACTGACTGCTCTTCCAATCATTCTAGAATCATTACATTTTCCTAATATATGTATCTCATCTCCCAAATGTCCTCCCGCACCTTGGACAACATATTCACATATCGCGTGATCGCAGCTATTCAATTTACCGAATTCATGCCCCTAGCCCGAAATCCAAGCAAGCCCCCTGATCTCATCGGCTTACAATCCTTAGTTAATACGCTGCAATCATAGTATTCGGCAATGCTATGATTTCCAGTGAAATACCTGCCCTCGGGCATACTTTCAGCTCTGACTATATATTATAGATATATATGTATAGATTGCAAATGCCCCATGTTGGTCTTTCGACATTCCTGGTGTTCTCTGTCAGCCATGGCACGTTACCTCTGTAACCACACTGGTGAGGTTGGGTCGTGCCTGGAAGGTCGGGGGTTACGATAGGCCTCCGATTATATGATGGGTGATGATGATGTTAGTGGTGCGCCAGGAGAGTCCCTAATCCTAAGCTTAATCTAAGATGAATATGAATGATGATGATTGCGATCCATATGATTTCGGGGTCCGCTTCGGCCTTTAAGTTATTCTGACATTTGTCTTACAGGAGAGGAAAAACCCTGATAAAAACCTCACCCAGAAAAACTGTCCCGACCAGGAATCGAACCTGGGCCCGCTGCGTGATAAGGCAGCACGCTACCTCGAGACCACAGCGGTGGACATGTGTATATATATATATATATATATATATATAAAATAACTGTTACTCTACCAGTTACATTATATGGATGCGAAACGTGGACTCTTACTTTAAGGGAGGAAAGGAGATTAGGAATATTTGAGAATAAAGTTCTTAGGAAACGTTTGGTCCCGCGCCGTAGCCGAGCGGTTAAGGTAGGAAGCCTTGGCGCAGAGCTACGGGACTTGCGCTGGTTCGAGTCTCCATGGGGGAAGACATTTTCTCATGGTATTTCGGCCAGTATGGGACCGGTGCCCACCCAGCATCGTGAGGCAATTGGGTAACTACAATAAGTAGTGGCTCCAGGTTGAGGAACCAGCTATAACGGCTGGGGGACTCGACATGCTAACCACATGTCACCTCTACAGTGGCTGTTGATCATCTACCTCTGTGATTGACACATTTGGATGTGAAGGGCCAGCAGCCGGCTGGTAAAAGGGCAACCGCTGAAAAGTGGAAAGACCCTCAATCGGATCGGAGGAAACGTTTGGACCAAAGAGAGATGAACAGACAGGTGAATGGAGAAGACTACTTAACAGTGAACTACATGGTCTTTATAAGAAGCCAGATATAATAAGAACACTTAAGTCTCGTTGACTGCGGTGAGCAGGACATGTTGCCCGTATGGGGAATGAAAGACGTGCATGGAAGCTTATTGTAGGAAAACCAGAGGGAAAACGCCCAGTTGATAGACCAAGAATGAGGTGGGAAAAAACATGAATCAAGATTTGAGGGAAGTAGATTATACAGGGAATGATTGGAAAACATTAGCTCAGAATATGGATGTCTGGAGAGTTTATGTCCGCGCGGCCATGAATCTATGGGGTCGATAATGCCAGTGAATTATACATATGTGTGTGTGTGTGTGTGTGTGTGTTTACATACCCTATAAGACACATATATGGCCACTAGTGCTCCCCAGCGGGAGTTTCTTAACCTAACTAATTTAGTTACGTTTATTTACCTACTTATGTTAAAGAGTGACATGTGATTAGCACATCGCCTCAATGAGACGTTTAGTAGGGAACTATGTATTATTTGGATGGATGAGGGTCATTAAAATTTGCACAGATGTATTTTTATAGAGGTTTGTGATTCTTTTACAAGCCTGAAAATCTTCACTTTTGGAACCCGTGGTTTAAAGACCCTCCGGGTAGACTTGTCCCTTGGATTTCTCCACCCTTAAAATACATCGATTCCGGACGGATTTGAACCCGTAACCCTCGGGACTAGAGGCAAGGAACATAACCACTAGATCACCGGGCCGACACAATTAGGCCTATTATATTACAATTAAATTATTAAGCTATAATCCCTTAGGAAGACAGGTTCGATTAGGAACCTGGGTAGCCACTTGCACAAGACACCGTCTTGGTTTCCAATACGCCCAATCCATCTTTCAGCAAATTGCTTATTCAAAACGTTCTTAACATCTAATTTCTTTCCAATAAAAAAAAAAACATCTCTATACAGCATCTCAAAAATCTGTAATATCAGTAAGGTGGTATCACTGCAGCCATTCAATTCATCTCGTAGATAACTTGGACAGTGTGTACCATGAGTAGGAATATCGCTTTGATGTACGGAATTCACATGTGGAGAAAAAAAATGAATGGACACTAATGGACTAAAAAAATACTATTAAGCTAACAGGCCATAAGAAATGCAGGAACGCCCTTTATAAGATGGAAGGGTGGCGTTGTAAAGACGGAATAGGCCCAGAGCCTAAACCGTGAACTGAACAAGAAGAAGAAGTGCATTTATGGAGCTGTAAATGATCAAGTTTATTGGTCTAATCAAAAATCGTGTATAACCTGTTATAAGAGAAAAGTGGAACATGTCTCAATAATTAAGTAAGAAAACACCAATGGTAGGGTTGTTTTAAAATAATGGATGAAAATGTGTGTTTGAGGTGACTATTTATAGGAAATCCAGGAGGACGGCGACGTGGGGACTCCCTCGAACTAGATGCCTGCAGGAAGATGAGAAACATTTTATGGAAATTAGGGTACAAGTTAGAAAGAGGACGGCCAGAAATAGTGCGACTAACTAACTCACTAGCACTATCGAACGCGGATGTTCATAGCCGCGCGGACATAAGCTCTCCATACATTCTTATTCTGAGATTTGTTCAATCATTCCCTATATAATATATCTCACTGAAATCATAGCTAATGTTATTCTTCCACCTCATCATTGGCCTACCTACCGAGCATTTTCTCTCTCGTTTTCCTATAGGGACTTTCCATTCCTCTATTTCATTATCATTCATACCAAGCGTAGTCTACGAGGTTTAACTATTCTTATTACATCTGGTTTCCCATAAAAAATCATATAATTCACTATATGGTCCTCTCCATCCATTTGCTTATTCGTAAATGTTTTTCCTGAAAACTTTATTCTCGAATACTCGTAATCTTTACTCTTCACTTAAACTGTGAGACCACGTTTCTTATGAATATAATATAATTGGTAGACTAACAGTTTTATATATTTTAGTTTACGAATGAATGAACAGCGCATACCTAGAAGAGTGTATAATTATAAACCAAAAGGGAGCAGAATGTTGGGAAGACCATTGAAGAGATGGAAGGACCAATTCGACCTATAATGAGATCGGAACAGGCCATTGGGCTTAATTCTTGTTGTTGTTGTTGATGATGATGATGATGATGATATATTTTAGTTTAACAGTTTTTTTTTTTCAGAAAAGTTTGAAAGACAAGATATTCGTGTAACGCGAAAATATAACTCATTTTTTTATTTCTTTCTGCATCTTATTCCTGTTTGTAATTAATTATTCTTCTTACGTTTTTTAATTCAGCCACTTATTCCGAATTTTCCTCTATGTGGAGATAGGAGGACTTGGGTAAAAAATTATTAAGGAGACCAAGACCCTTCAAGTACCGTGAAATATGTAATGTAAGTAAGGACACATTTTATGGTATTCACTATTTCGTGGTATCATTAAAAAATACTCCAGATATAATTGAAAGCGATATGGTCATTCTTTATAAATGTCTATAAATACTTAAATTAAAAATATATATATATATTGTAGTAATTAGTTATATTACAAGAATTTAAACAGACGTTTTATGTATGTGTTGAGAACTAGGCTCCAGCCGAAATGAATAAAGAAACATGTCCAATAAAGAATGGTCATCATTTTGTACAACCATAATTTGACACGAATCATTTTTGTTTTATGATATTTGTTAGCTTAATGTGTCATGTACAATGTACACCCTTAGACAAAAAAAATGAGTCGTCTCTTGAACGCATATTTCTTCTAAGTCCTACTCGACACAGCGCTGGGACCACACTAGTAAACTAGTCATAATTGTGCAAGCCCTGAGCTACTGCGTTATGTGGCATGAACTGAGTGAAGATATTCCTACGTGCCCTATTAGGTCAGCGGTAAAGCCTGCAGTCACTGTTTCTGTTAATGAAGGTCGCAGATTCGCGTCCTCAATTATGTAGTTTTTTTTTTCGTGATATTTGTATTAAAATGTTTCATGAATTAAATACATTTTATTTTGACAACTGAACTAAATCAATGTTAATGTCGTTATTGTAACAATTATTTTATCACATTCAGTGTTTGTTCTAGGTGATGTCAATGTATTAATTTTAATAGACTGATGCGCACGCGTTCTGCGCACAAGCAACAGCCTCTAACAAGTTTATTTATAATGAACTCTAATTGACCTGCAGATACACGAAAGACGAAAGATGGCTTATGGGCACAAATTCAGGACGTCTGGGATGCTCTAGCCGAAAGTCCACGTGACTGTAGAAATTTGATTGCATCAATGCCCTGCAGATTGAGGGCGGTAATAGATGCTGAGGGTTCATACACCCGATATTAATTTTGTTAAAGTTTTCATTTTAGAAGATATTATTTTCTTTCTTCATTTAATTATTAGAAGGTTTTCATGTATGTGTTTTGTGTGTGCATTAAAGCCATGAAACTCAAATATATAATTAAATATGAAACTATATTACAGGCGAAATGCTATCCTAACATTCAGTAAAAAAAAGTAGAACGGGAATCGAACCCATGAGGTTACGAACGCAGATGTTGTGTGTTAAACCTCTCGACCACGGAAACACACAAAGGCCAACTCTCTCTTTTATGTTACTTGAGTGTGCACTGCGTTAACTAGCAAACAACACAGTACAATTATTGAAAACGTGTTAATGCGAATAAGGATTCTGCGAGTGCTCACGAAGTTCCCTGATCGGTTGATAGAATCAATAAATTACTCTTTTTTTTGTCTAAGGGTGTACATGTGCTACAGATTTCACGGAAATCCCTCCCTGTTCCTGTATGAGTGGTGTGAAAATTGAAACATATTCACTGTCACTTACGGCTAGAATGGAGATGAAACACTTCGAATTGTATACAGAATTCAAATTATGCTTTTGTCTCAACAAATCTTCTTCATGAGAGAAAACAAAGAAGCTATGTGTGGATATCTCTTCCATCACCAGCCTCCGCATCTAAAACAAAAGTGGTTTGTTGTGCTGGTAAAGTTGTGGGCCAATTGTTTTTATAGTCATGAAATGGTTTATCATCATGTCAGACCTGTACACACATACACACTAACTAGTTAATATCAGGGAAGACCTGGTAAGTCCGTAAGGCCATATCAGGCGCGAAAAAAAACCTTTCCTTGCAATAAACTAGAGGTGCACCCACGATAACAACTTACGAGATCGCAGGTCTCAAAGCGTTTTTTTTAATATCTTGCAATAATCAAAGCCTATATCATCCTCTCTATTATTCGGATATAGTACCATTCTATTTTTTTTCTATTCCATAACCGGAAGAAACACCGTCTCGAGAGGCGTCCATCTTGAGAAGCAGTAGTGAAAACTGCGATGGCGGTTTTGAAAGACCTGTCGAAAAATAGTTTCCAGCATGTCTTCGCAGACTGGTAGAAACTTTGGAAAAATTGCATTGATCCAAAGGAAATTACTTTGACAAGGACCATCAAAATTCTGAGGATGAGAAGACGGAAATGTAAGCTGTCAAAAAAATAATGATAATTCTTTATTGAAAAGCCCTCGTAACATATATTCAATTCCTGCTATGTACATACTTTTATTTCATTTGTCGAATTTGTTTATTTATTATAAGTAATGCCACGAGTGATTTCCAAATTATCTAGAGAATTTGGAAATCAAGAGTGGCATTTGTTAGGACTATTTAACGAACAAAATTAAGCTGTTTACTCACAAATCATTATTTAACTATAGTTATTTAAAATATTTATATATTTAATGTAAACGGCGATGTTTGAAAACAAATGTGAAACGATTGGTACGCTTCATTTGCTTATTTTGTTCATCACTTCAACCAGATCATATTATTTGTTGCCAAAGGATCGCAATATTGTAAGAATGCACCCTAGTGAAGAAATTTATAACTAACATTATATGTATTAATGCATTCCTGATGTCCTATGATGTAAATCTGTCAATTATATGACATTCATGCAATATATATATATATATATATATATATATATATATATATATATATATATACATACAATCTGGTAACCGTATTTCTTAGAGAGTCAGTCACTGCAAAATAATAGATACTATGACCTATTCAGAATGTTAAAAAGGAAGAGCTTTCTTTAATATGATAAACTTCGGTTGATAAATTTGAGACGAAACACGACTGTGATTGGTTGTAAATAAAAAAATCATTGAAATATGATTGATCATCAACTTCCATTTGGGGCATGAGTTAAATAGTCTTAATAAATAAATATTAAAATATCTCTATATAATCTATTCAACAACTGCCACAACACGACACAAAAAAAATGGTTGGAATAAACTTCTCATATGGGATGCAATATAAGCTTTATAACGAGTTGGAATTTGACTGAAGATGGAAGTAATACTATACTTCTGAAACTGGTATCGTGAAGACACGCAACTTTATGAGGTGAGATGTTAAAACATTTTCTCCAACTCATTTATTAATCTAAATACCTCATAGAGTTTCCTCCCACTGTAAATTTAATTAAATTTATAACGAGTGTTTTATATTCATATTTTGTCGAATTTCACTAACAATCAAATTTTAACATGTAATAAATAAATCTATTCTAATTCTAATGTAGGCCTATTACATATTCAACAACTGATATATAAATATTAAATTATCCTCACATCCACCGCTGTGGTCTCGAGGTAGCGAGCTGCGTTGTCACGCAGCGGGCGCCGGGTTCGATCCCCGGTCGGGACAAGCTCCCAGGGTGAGATTTTTTCGGGGTTTTTCCTCACCTGTAAGACAAATGTCAGGAAGCTTAAGGCCCAATGGTCCCCGAAAATCATCCGACCATCATCATCATCCTTATCATTATCATCACCATCCGTCACCGGTGTGGAAAGTAACGGGAAGCTACGACACCTATAATTCCCTTGTAAAACTGCAAAGTATAGCATGAAAATGCTATGATTGCTGTGAAAGACCTGCCCTCGGACAGAATTACTATGGATGAATGGATTATCCTCACAATGAACTTCCTCGTATGGGATTTTTAAGATAAATAGAAATAAAATAATATATCCATAATATATACCAACATAAATTAATCATTGCATAAACTAACTGTTAAGAATGTGTAGTCAGACACTTGCATTATGACATGTAACAATTAAACAAATTAAAGTAGTTAAAATTAAAACAGGCAATTGACAAAATGGAATTGTGTAACTTTTTATGTTTTATGTTTTACCTTTTATATTTTACTTGTTATCAATCAATGCTTAATTATACAATTAAAATTATATAAAACAATAGCAAGTGCTTATGAAAATTGGACAGTTAATAAATCAGATAAAAGGAAAATAGAAGTAGCTGAAATGAAATACTTACGTTTAGTAACAGGCTATACAAAATTCGATAAGAATTATAATGAAGAAACAACCGAATTAAACATCTACAGTGTTAAGGATAAAAGTAAAATTTCAAGAACTAACTGGCTCCAACATATAGAAAGAATGACACCCAATAGATTCCCACAAATTTTGCTTCACTGCCAACCCAAATGAAGAAGAAATATTGGGCGCCCCATAAGTAGATGGGGGTTAATTCCACGACATACAAGAAGAAAAAGACAAAAGAAAATATAAATTATATCTCGATTGTTAAAAATATGTCTGTTATGTAACATAATTTATTTTTATTTACCTTTATAATAAAATAAGTAGGCCTATTGACATATGAACTTATTATCTATGTCAATATAATTTCCATTGATTATTATTCTTATTTGTTTATTTACAAAATTATTAATTAAGTTTGAAACAATGATAATAATCTATATGTGGTTCGATGGTGGGTTATCGCTGACTCTATAAACTCTGGCGCATGCACACTGTTGTTCTATAGGACTTTGAAAATATATCAGGTAAGTTAAAGTGGACTTTGGAAAACAACGGGAAGCTACCACACCTTTAATTCCTTAGTAAAGCTGCAAAGCATAGCATGAAAATGCTATGATTGCAGTGAAAGACCTGTCCTCGGGCAGAATTACTATAGAATAGAATAGAAGTTTACCTTGATTTGTTTGTGTAGTTAGCGACAGTTGCGAACGATTTTTAATACACAGTTCATGGTACAGTAAAGTTATATTTTGTTAAATCGTGAAGTATTGAAATTAGACGTAGTATGAAATAAAGTTGGTCATGCAGAAACTGTGTAAACTAAGCGAATGCCTCAGCAAGTCTAATTTATGGTCCAATTTTCCTGGTTTACGGAACATATGTTTATTTTGTTATGTAGTGGTAATAGGACTTTATTAGACTAAAATAAGATGAATACATTGTTATTTACAAATATGGATCGCACGGGTAGCAAGCCATTAATGCTGTTGACAGTCTGCATCAGTAGATGTATGTCTAGTAATAATCTAATATATAAAAATGAATGTTTGTTTGTTCGTAATTTATGCGCGGCCATACCGTTGATCCGATTGTGATGGGGTTTTTTGTAAAATGGTCAGGAGATTCCCGGAATGAACATAGGCTATAACAGAGTTGAGATACTCAACTCCTACACCCTTAAAAACACCCTTTGTAGTGAAAAACGTAAACAAGTCCCTTTTTTACCATTAAATGGTTTACGCTGCCTAGATACACAAAATTAATGTACACAGAATTGAATATCTAAAAAAAAAACTCTACAAAAAAGTCCGCGAGAGCATATGTTTATGTTTTACAGATAACACACAATAGCCATTTTTTTGTCTTTCATTGATGCCAAGGAGATCGGGATAAGTAGATTCCCGGGCAAGCATGTCCTGCCATATCATTCATATGATTGTCATGGGGCTTTTTGTAAATTGTTCAGGATTTTCCCGGGATGGTTATAGGTTATAAGAGAGTTTTAATGCTCAAGCCCTTCACCCTTAAAAATCACCTTCTGTAGTGAAAAAACGTGAAAAATGTCGCTTTTTGTAAGCTTAAATGGCTTACGCTGCCTAAACCATAACAATTACACAAAATTATTATACACAGAATTGAATATCTCTAAAACCTCTACAAAAAAGTCCGCGACAGCATACGTTTATCTTTTAAGGATAACTCACAATAACCATTTTTGTCTTTCATTGATGCCAAGGAGATCGGGATAAGTAGATTCCCTGGCAAGATTGGCAGCGCACGACGGATAACCCACAATAACTAATTTAGTCTTTCAGCTCATTTATGCCAAGTATATCGGGAAGCGTAGATTCCCGGGCAACGCCGGGTAATCAGCACGCGGTATCTAAAAATAATAACGATATAGATTTATATTTATTTTTCCTTTTACTTATTCAACTAAATGCAAAAACACATCATTTATTTAGGTGTAGCAGAGTACGCCGAGAATAATAATATAAAAAAATAAAAAAATAACACTATTGATAACAATGCAATTGCCTTATACATTGATAAATAAATATAATAATAATAATAATAATAATAATAATAATAATAGCTTAATTTACCTGGCAGAATTAAGGCCTTGTCTACCACTCATCATCATCATCATCATCATGAACAAATTCGTTTTAGGCCATGTGGCCTGTACGGTAAACCTAGCGAAGATGGTCTTGATCTTTCAACCGATGTTTTGGTCTTCCTTGGTCCCTATGTCCAGTTGGGGTGTATTGGAATGCCAATTTCTTGCCATTCTCCTCAGATGATTTTTCCATTCTTGTTGGTATCGTTGTATATTTTCATTTAAACTTGTTACTCCAAGTTTTCCTCTGATAATAGTATTCCTTTGGTGATCCAGTCTATTAACTCCTAACAATGATCGTAAGAATCGCATTTGGCTTACTTGAAGTTTATGAGAGTTTCTTTTATTTAAAATCCAAATTTTACTTCCGTATTTTAGAGCAGCTTGTGAAGTGATGTTATGTAATCTTAGTTTTGTCTCTGTCCTCATCCAGGATAAAAAATACAAAAGTATTGTTACATCTAAATTACAATAAATAAAATTATTACATGTTATATCTACAAAATAATTATTACTTACAATATATTTTGATTTACTCTAGATTTAACGAATGAATAAAAATGAGAGAAAAATAAATTAAAAATAAACTATTAATGATATAGAATAAATTTAGTTCTCGAGAAAAATTAATAATTTAACAAAAAATAATTGTATAAACGTGACTTGAAAACTGTGAATGTGTGGTAGCCCCTGTTACCTTAGGGGAGGGAATTTCAGGAAAGGGCAGAGGCTACTTTACGTACAGTTATTAAGTATTAACAATACAGGGTGGACCGCTCGAATGGACCTAATTTCAATTGCTTGTTACTGGCAAACGGTTGAAGATAGAAACTTAAAACAACGTTCATAGTACAGAAAAACTCACCAAGTTTCGAATCCTGTCGGTAGATGGCACAAAGATACGTTTCTCGTTCTTAGATTTAATTGTTTGTGAAAATGGCGACTCCGCAGATGAAAGCGCAAGCTGTTTTGTGGTATGCGGAGTTTAAATCAATCATTAGAGTTCAAAGGGAGTTCCGGCGTGTGTTTAACCGTGATGCTCCAACTGCTAGAAGCATAAAGAAGTGGCGTGATACATTATTAGCTACAGGATCTGTGTTGAAGAAGCATGGTGGTGGTCGCAGAGCATCCGATGAAATGGTAGCAAATGTTCAAGCCGCATTTGAGCGAAGCCCCCGGAAGTCATTAAGAAGAGCTTCGCGGGAACTTCAAATACCAAAATCGACATTACAACGGATTGTCCACAAACGCCTCAAACTGCACGCATATAAAGTGCAGTTAGTGCAACGTCTGGAGCCGAATGACATGCCGAAACGAGTGGAATTCGCCAATACGATGCTGGACCGTCTCGGCGCTGATCCTGACTTCATGACCAAGATTTTCTTCTCGGACGAAGCCACTTTCCATTTGTCAGGCAAGGTAAACCGGCATAATGTGCGGATCTGGGGATCGGAGAATCCTCACGCTATTCAAGAGCATGTTCGTGATAGTCCGAAGATGAATGTTTGGTGCAGTTTGTCACATAATAAGGTCATTGGACCGCTTTTTCTTCGCCGAGAAAACTGTTCGTGGTACCACATATCTTGACATGCTGGAGCAGTTCTTCTTTCCACAAATTGAACAACTGCAGCCTAACATCGTTTTCCAGCAAGATGGTGCTCCTCCCACTGGTCCAATGAAGTTCGTACGACTTTGGACAACATTTTCCCTGGCCGTTGGATTGGTAGGGGAGGACCAATCGCGTGGCCCCCGAGATCTCCCGATTTAACACCACTGGATTTCTTTCTCTGGGGCTATGTCAAAGATAAAGTTTACACCACCCCAGTCAAAGACCTTCGTGATCTTCGTGAGCGCATCATAGAGGCTATTGAGAACATTCCAGAAGACATACTCCAACGTACTTGGCAAGAAATTGTTCATCGCTTTGATATCGTCACAGTGACTGCTGGGGCTCATATAGAGATGTGGTGATCTGGATATCAAAACTTGGTGAGTTTTTCTGTAATATGAACGTTGTTTTAAGTTTCTATCTTCAACCGTTTGCCAGTAACAAGCAATTGAAATTAGGTCCATTCGAGCGGTCCACCCTGTATTATATTTAGCTTACATATTTATTTATTCACGGTTAATTAAATTTAATTAAAATTATAAATATAATAAAATACTTTAACGTTTTTCTTCCTTCTGCAAAATATTTTAAATATCGACAACCATTATTATGAAAGACATGGCCCTTGTAGCATTGAGAGGTGCATTGCAAATTCTACAACATTATCGTTATTACAAATGAACATTGCAATTCTCTCAGTTTAAAGGCATTTAGATACAGTAAGTTATATGGTTCGTATTTTTAACAAATTCTGAAGGAATGAAACTATTGAGGTTGTTCTCATGGAAATATATATATTTTTTTTAATTGCAGATCTTTACTGCTCCTATCTAGTAGACATCGATAATGACGACGGCCACAAATTATATATAAGCCTATATATGTACGTTAATGTCCTAGCGGCCGGATTTTGTTTAATAGAAACCAAACTTGGCATATAGCAATTAATTAAAAAAATAAGGCCGAGATCATTAACCAGCAAAATTGAACAAATTAGACGTTGCAGTTCACCTAAAACGAAAATTTAGAAATCGCTTTAGGATTCACAATTTTCGATGCTTCGCAAGTAAACCAAATATATGCCATTAAAATGAAACAAGGAAGACATTCTCCAAAAATGAACGAAATCCGGCAATTAGAATACGTGGTTTATTGGATACAAGAAATTAAAAAACCATAATCGCCATGCTTGATTCACCGTAATATATATCATACAATTTAATCAACTCTTAAATTGCCAATGTGTCTCACAAGATATTATATTAGTTTAATATTTTTAATGAAGTAATGGTTAAAATAATCGGTGTATATATTAATTAAATTTGTGTCAAATTATACAATATTCAAATAGGTTACTTAGGGTTACACGTGATTAGTTTTCATTGTAGTCAATAAGCTGCTATCAGATATTAAATTGAACCTGTTTTTGTAGTTGTTGCATAACGGACTTTCATTTTATTGTTTCCGATATGTCCAACGCCGTGGCGTAGTCGGTAGAGTCCCTACCTTCCACCCCGGCGACCCGGGTTCGATTCCGGGCGGCGTAGGGGATTTTAAATCTCCACCTTGGGTCTGGGTGTGTGTCCTGTCCTTGTGTCAATATGTGAGAATGAAATAAAGTTAACAAAAAGGTAAAACAATAAAGTAAAAGAAGAAGGAAAAACAGTAAAAAAATATGTTATTTGTTGAACTCCCAATGGAGTCAGATTTGTATTATTGTAAGAATATTGGAAAAGTACAGTTACATGCTAGAAAAAAATTGGCTATTTTTTTTTTCAAATTTCATGTCATCAGATTTTATTGATTTTTGGAGAATGTCTTTCTCGTTTTATTCCAATAGCTTGTACTGAGTTTATTTGTGAAATATCGAAAATTGGGGCCGCTAGAGCGATTTTTAAATTTTAGCTTCAGCTGGCCCGATTTAGCTGTTTAACGAAATCGACCTTAATGTTTTTTTTTTTTAGTTTACTGCTAAATGCCGATTTAGGTTCCAAAAAAAATTAAGCTACTAGAGCAGCAACAAGAATAATCACACACATGTACACATTTTTGCGATGGTTACTTTCAGTGTCTAGTAGGTAGGATATATGATGATGATTTATGAAACAGTTTATTATTGTGTTATTTTCATGACAACAACCTCAACAGTTTTATTCCTTAAGAATTCGCTAAAAGAAGCCTCTGTGCAAAATGTGTCAGTTCTTTCACGCCCAGATTTTAATTAGTACTTCAGTTACCTTAGCTGATAAAGAACGTCGTTAAATAACATAACTAAGTAACTCTGCTTGCTTACTTGTTCCCCTCCAATCAATTAACCTCTTGCCTTATAGGTTGCGTGTAACATGTCACCTGGGCCTTAGAGTAACTCGATCTGTTGGGAAACAGATTTTAACTACGGATCACATAATATTTTTTGACCACACAGTAAAAAGTAAGGGTCGAGATGCTTTTGAAATATTTACGAGCTCTCAGTCTCGAGCTTTCCGGCTCGAAACCTGCATCAACTCATCTATGTACGCTGATGTAAGCAGCTGTTACTGTTTTAAATACAGAATGGTATTCGCAGTAAAAGAGTACTTATGTGATGTGATCATGTACGCTGATGCAAGCAGCTGTTACTGTTTTAAATACAGAATGGTATTCGTAGTAAAATAGTACTTATGTGATGTGATCATGTACGCTGATGTAAGCAGCTGTTACTGTTTTAAATACAGAATGGTATTCGTAGTAAAAGAGTACTTATGTGATGTGATCATGTACGCTGATGTAAGCAGCTGTTACTGTTTTAAATACAGAATGCTATTCGTAGCAAAAGAGTTCTTATGTGATGTGATAATGTACGCTGATGTAAGCAGCTGTTACTGTTTTAAATACAGAATGGTATTCGTAGTAAAAGAGTATTTATGTGACATGATCATGTACGCTGGTGTAAGCAGCTGTTACTGTTTTAAATACAGAATGGTATTCGTAGCAAAAGAGTACTTATGTGATGTGATCATGTACGCTGATGTAAGCAGCTGTTACTGTTTTAAATACAGAATGCTATTCGTAGCAAAAGAGTACTTATGTGATGTGATCATGTACGCTGATGTAAGCAGCTTTTACAGTTTTAAATACAGAATGGTATTCGTAGTAAAAGAGTATTTATGTGACATGATCATGTACGCTGGTGTAAGCAGCTGTTACTGTTTTAAATACAGAATGGTATTCGTAGCAAAAGAGTACTTATGTGATGTGATCATGTACGCTGATGTAAGCAGCTGTTACTGTTTTAAGTACAGAATGGTATTCGTAGTAAATGAGTACTTATGTGATGTGATCATGTACGCTGATGTAAGCAGCTGTTACTGTTTTGAATACAGAATGGTCTTCGTAGCAAAAGAGTACTTATGTGACGTGATCATGTACGCTGATGTAAGCAGCTGTTACTGTTTTAAGTACAGAATGGTATTCGTAGTAAATGAGTACTTATGTGATGTGATCATGTACGCTGATGTAAGCAGCTGTTACTGTTTTGAATACAGAATGGTCTTCGTAGCAAAAGAGTACTTATGTGACGTGATCATGTACGCTGATGTAAGCAGCTGTTACTGTTTTAAATACAGAATGGTATTCGCAGTAAAAGAGTACTTATGTGATGTGATCATGTACGCTGATGCAAGCAGCTGTTACTGTTTTAAATACAGAATGGTATTCGTAGTAAAATAGTACTTATGTGATGTGATCATGTACGCTGATGTAAGCAGCTGTTACTGTTTTAAATACAGAATGGTATTCGTAGCAAAAGAGTACTTATGTGATGTGATCATGTACGCTGATGTAAGCAGCTGTTACTGTTTTAAATACAGAATGGTATTCGTAGCAAAAGAGTACTTATGTGATGTGATCATGTACGCTGATTTAAGCAGCTGTTACTGTTTTAAATACAGAATGGTATTCGTAGCAAAAGAGTACTTATGTGATGTGATCATGTACGCTGATGTAAGCAGCTGTTACTGTTTTAAATACAGAATGCTATTCGTAGCAAAAGAGTACTTATGTGATGTGATCATGTACGCTGATGTAAGCAGCTGTTACTGTTTTAAATACAGAATGATATTCGTAGTAAAAGAGTATTTATGTGACATGGTCATGTACGCTGGTGTAAGCAGCTGTTACTGTTTTAAATACAGAATGGTATTCGTAGCAAAAGAGTACTTATGTGATGTGATCATGTACGCTGATGTAAGCAGCTGTTACTGTTTTAAATACAGAATGGTATTCGTAGCAAAAGAGTACTAATGTGATGTGATCATGTACGCTGATGTAAGCAGCAGTTACTGTTTTAAGTACAGAATGGTATTCGTAGAAAAAGAGTACTTATGTGATGTGATCATGTACGCTGATGTAAGCAATTTTTACTGTTTTAAGTACAGAATGGTATTCGTAGTAAAAGAGTACTTATGTGATGTGATCATGTACGCTGGTGTAAGCAGCTGTTACTGTTTTAAATACAGAATGGTATTCGTAGTAAAAGAGTACTTATGTGATGTGATCATGTACGCTGATGTAAGCAGCTGTTACTGTTTTAAATACAGAATGGTATTCGTAGTAAAAGAGTACTTATGTGATGTGATCATGTACGCTGATGTAAGCAGCTTTTACTGTTTTAAATACAGAATGGTATTCGTAGCAAAAGAGTACTAATGTGATGTGATCATGTACGCTGAAATAAGCAGCTGTTACTGTTTTAAATACAGAATGGTATTCGTAGTAAAAGAGTACTTATGTGATGTGATCATGTACGCTGATGTAAGCAGCTCTTACTGTTTTAAGTACAGAATGGTATTCGTAGTAAAATAGTACTTATGTGATGTTATATGAGATATCACTCCCCGAATGAGTGATCAGCTCAATCGCCAGGGCCTTCTCCGGAACAACACAATATTAAGACGAAACACACCATTCAAGCATACATTCATACTAAACATGAATATGATAATGATATAGGTGGAGCCAGAGCTTGTTAACATTTAAAATTATTAATTATAGTTGTTTATTCATATGTTGACGAAAGTTGCATTTTTGATAACTTTACAGTAGGCCTACATCATATTATAAAGTTACATTTCCTGGTTTTTTTTGTAAAATCATAAAGTAATGTAATGAGACAGTATGAAATAAAATAAAGTGGTGTTCTGGGATTCTATATCATTCAATACAAGTAGTAGTAGGTCATGCAGAGTGCAGGTTGCCTACACAAAGTCCCATTTCCTTGGTAACGAATTGAAAAGAAGAGTAATTCCCTCCTACTGAATTACATTTGACCTTTATAATCTCAGAAGTTGTTACATTGTCATATTGCATTGGGGAAACTTTAATTGGACACACGTATCCGTCTTATGATGTCTTCATCTTGCAACGACCAATTTACGGAATGTTTCCAACCCTGGCGTTCTAAAACTATACTGGTTCGCCACACCGTGTTTCGCTGTCCGGAAATTAGAAGCACATTGTTAATATATAAGCAACTCTACCTCCTTTGGAGTAATTAAGGAAGCTACTTCTTGCAGTAAAAATATGTAGAAGTAAACAAGCAAAAATGTTTTAATGAATTAGATCGTTATTTTAACAATACTTACATTCCTAATTTACAATTTGTGTTACATGTTTGTAATTTTCTAAGAATAACATCAATTGTACGAGGACTGTTCAAATAAACATCGTCAGCATCATCATCCTCAGTTCGACAAAGGTCCTGACTGTCCGAAGAAGTCTCCGCCAGTTTGTCCCTGTTCGTGCGTTTCATCTTAAAATGTTATTCTTGTCTCGGAGGGTTTCCTGAATTGTGTCGATCAAATAAATCGGTGTGGCTATCCATTTCTTTGTGTGGTCAAAGAAATGTGTGATCCAAAAGTTTTGAAAATCCCTCTCCCGACGCGACCGTGTCCAAGTATAGCCTGTATGGCGTGGGACATTTAAACGTAACTATAAAGTGAGAGGTTAAACTGCGATGGAGAAGAATAAGAAAAATTTAATTATAGATACTATGACTTGACAGTACGAAATATCAGAGAATAATTAAAATTGTCCTGAATTTGATTTTTTTTTAACTATAGGTGGGTAAATAGCTTATAGCAGTGTGAAATCAATAAATAAAGTTGTGCACAACAAGTAGAGACAACCTTGCAGTTATTGTTTGCTTGGAAACAATTGGTAGCTTTCAGACTGTAAGATTGTACGATACTGAAACCTCATATGCATTTTACAGGAAATAGAATCAAATTCTGAAACATTACAGCTGATAGCAAGTTTCCATCGCACGCCCTAGATTCACAATTGTCAACAAAACAAAATATAGAAACCGTTATAGAAGACTACAATGTTGTATCTTCAATACAGATTTTGTAAGTTTTCTATTCTCTTTACAAACCTAAAAAATAACTAAGAAATTCGTCATATTTTGCTTAGTTTTTGCATTTTTACTACCATATTTCACGTAGGAATAAGATTAGAGATTTTTTTTTCTCTAACTCTTGGTTAGGTTCGTGGCCGCGCGAGCATAAGACCCCCGTATCTTGAATTACGATTTTCCAGTCATCCCCTGAATAATTCACTTCCCTCAAATGATGGTAAATTCAATTCTCCCACCTCATTGTTAAGTATTTACTGGCGTTTTACCTCTTGTTTTCTTACAGAAGTTTCCATGCCATTCTGTGTTTTCCAATTAAAGTCTATGAGACCTAACTGTTGTAATTATATAATGTTTCCCACAAAGATCATGTAATTCGCTGTTAGCTAATCTTCTCTATTCACCCGTCTGTTCATCACTCTCTGGTCGGCGTGTTCATTTCTCTCTGGTCAAAAATGTTCCTAAGACTTTTATTCTCAAATTCTCGTAATCATCGTAGAAAATCATGATGTTTTTATTATTCATTTAACATTTCTCAATGAAAGATAAATTATATTTGAAGAGAAAAAATTTTTCGCCTAGACCGGGACTCGAACCCGGGACCTTTGGCTTTCCGGGCCAAGTGCTCTACCAACTGAGCTACCGAGGCGAGTTACGATCTAGACGCAAATTTTTCTCTTATATACGTTGTAATTCCCTATCGCCAAATGCTTTTGAAACCATTGCTTCTATCTTTGCAAATGGCGGCTTCTTAGTTAAGAAGACATTTATTGGGAATTTAACATTACTTTATAAAGCTAGTAAGGCTTCTAATGATGTTTTTATTGTTCATCTAACATTTCTCAATGAAAGATAAATTATATTTGAAGAAAAAAAAAATTCTCTTCAAATATAATTTATCTTTCATTGAGAAATGTTAAATGAATAATAAAAACATCATTAGAAGCCTTACTAGCTTTATAAAGTAATGTTAAATTCCCAATAAATGTCTTCTTAACTAAGAAGCCGCCATTTGCAAAGATAGAAGCAATGGTTTCAAAAGCATTTGGCGATAGGGAATTACAACGTATATAAGAGAAAAATTTGCTTCTAGATCGTAACTCGCCTCGGTAGCTCAGTTGGTAGAGCACTTGGCCCGGAAAGCCAAGGGTCCCGGGTTCGAGTCCCGGTCTAGGCGAAAAAAATTTTCTCTTCAAATATAGTAGGAAATCATGTTTCACATCCATATAACTGGAAGAATAGCCTCTTTATACATATATATATATATATATATGGTATGATAAGAAAAATAAATGCCTGGACGGGATTCGAACCCGGATCTCTGAGTCTGTACCTCAGTGTGATATCCATTACACTACCAGGCGAATCCAATTCAAACACTTATTTTTCTTATATATGTATTATACTCTCCATTATTACTAGATGTCGCGAGAACACTGTCTTCACTGCCATCTAGTAGCTGACTATATCAAGTAAGCAAATTAAAGAGAATATTTATTTTACTTTATAGCAGTGACGCTTTATCGATATATATATATCATCATCCTCATCTGCATTCATGGATTAGGTCTGCTGACCCGTTCTGACTTCAGCCCATCTCTTTCTAGGTCTGCCCACATCTCGGGTGCCTTTAGGTTTGTATTTTGTTATTTGTTTTGGATATCTATCTTCATTCATTCTGTCTATGTGTTGCTTCCATTTTTGTCTATATGTATCTATTTTATCAGTTATTGCAAATATTTCAAGTTCCTGTCTTATTTCTGTGTTCTTGATTCTGTCTTCCTTTGTGCACCCTTTAACAGATCTCAAAAATGTCATTTCTGCCGTCGTTATCCTACTTAGATATTGTTTTTTATGTATCCAGGCTTCTGAACCATAGAGCAGTACCGGTACTGCCAACGTTTTATAAAATATATATATTAGTTTAAAAGTTTTCGACAGAATTTGGGATAACAAATCATGGTTAATGTTATTCCGAAACCTCATTCTTGGCCTACCTATTTGCCGGTTTCCTTCTGGGTTTCCTACAAGAAGTTTCCATGCACCCCTTCCATTCCCCATTTGTAACATATGCCCTGCTCATTGCAATCAACAAGACTATCACCCAATTCAACACAGCGTTTTAAAAACCCTACAAATTCCTGAGTTTTATAGCTATACATTTGGCGTAGCATACTTCACACAGTATAGAATCGTTTTAAATAACTGCTAGGAAAACGGACGAATAAACTCAGTTCGTTTTTCCAGCAAGCTCATTAATTGAACATAATTTTAAATAAAGATATAATAGAGAAAACACCTCGCCGGAATCTGCATTCATGACACTAACATCATTATAAACTCATATTTTGAACACAATATTTTTAGCGAATTCCGAAAGAACGTAGACACTGAGACTGTTCTCGTAAATATATTTTTGAAAAACGTTTACAAATTTAATCCATCATACTTAGTAGACGCCGAAAATGACCAAGACTATATACATACACTGGTGTTTCTAAATTAGACCGACAAAATTTTGGAGCAGATAGTTAACCTTCATTGAAGTATATTTTGACGCTTCGTTTCAGTGCAAAAGGGGTCTTAGAGGAAGGGATGGAATGAAGTAGGTACGTGCAAATAACAAGTAATTCTGTGTCACATAATTCTCTGTGTATATCCAAATATTTTACAGACAAGCAGACACTCCAGTGTTGCATTGTCAGTATGGATATAGTTTATCGTCCCATCACAACAAGTGATGGAAAACACGTCCATTGATACACAAACAAACAGTGCATCGACGTGCCATAATTTGTCGTACTCTTCCAAAATGGCCAGGGGTTTAGTCTATTTCAGTTTCTGCGCTGACAATGCATGCTACAAGATCTTCAGAGTCAATATCGGTTTCATAAACCGTTGCATTCGTGTAACTAACTAACTGACTGGCACTATCGAACCCGTAGGTTCATGGCCGTGTGGACATAAGCTCTCCATATATCCCTATCCTGAGTCAATGTTTTCCAATCATCCCCTGTATAATCTGCTTCCCTCAAATCATAGTTAATGTTATTCTCCCACCTCATTCTTGGTCTACCAACTGGGCGTTTTCCCTCTGGTTTTCCTACAAGAATCTTCCATGCACGTCTTTCATTCCCCATTCGTGTCACATGTCCTGCTATTCGCAGTCTACGAGACTTAACTGTTCACATTATATCTGGCCTCCTATAAAGACCATGTAATTCACTGTTATGCTGTACTCTCCATTCACCTGTCTGTTCATCTCTCTTTGGTCCAAAAGTTTTCCTAAGAACTTTATTCTCAAATACTACTCGTAATCTCCTTTCCTCTCTTAAAGTTAGAGTCAATGTTTTGCGTCCATATAATATAACTGGTAGAATAATAGTTTTATATATTTTCAGTTTAAAGTTTTTTTAAAGGAATTGGGAAGTCAAGAGTCTCTGTAATGCATAATAGCCCCACAAAAAGAAATATAGGCAAGTCAGGTCAGAAGAGCGTGCCAGCCAGACACTGCGCCCACGCCTACCTATCTAACGAGCGTCGAATATAGCTGTAAGATAGCTATGTACTTTGTCCTCAAAGTGAGGTGATGCCCCGTCATGTTGATACACATGCTGCATCTGATATTCAGAGGTATCGGGTGAAGTAACTCAGGCAGAAGATTTTTTTTTCAGAAATATAAAATAACTGTTGGCGTTCAGTTGTTCAGGCACAATGTATGGGCCCAGAAGGAAGACATCTACTATCCCTGCTCACACATTTACACAAAATTGATGTAGATGTGATCGCACAATCGTTGTATGGGGGTTTTACATGGACCAGATATAGGAATTCCGAGAATGGAAGATTCTCTCACGGGTGAAGCATGCTTCGACACAGTTTGCAAAGTCTGGTTGGAGTATGGTGTAGTTCAAATACCAATTACAAATGTATTCGGGATGGATAGTCAGCTGATTTAAGATCATGAACTCTCTCAAGGTGGTACGGACGCAACAACATTTCCTGCAGAATTCTGCAGACTGTGACATGAATCATGTGAAAGTGGCGTGCAATACCTCGAGTACTCACTGAAGGATTATTATGTACCCACTGCAGCACGGCTTCCCCGGCCTCAGGTATTCGCACAAAACGCCCCCGTCCTTGACCATCTGCTCGTCCGTGTACTGTCCCCGTTTGGGATAGTCGGCGATGAATGCTGGAAAAATGTCGTATGATGCTGAATCCGACGGTTTGGATATTTCTTACCCCGGCTAAGGCTTTGAGCAGAACGACCACTTGTAAATGCTGCGTTGTATGCCAGATGCATGTCCGCCATTTCAATCCATGTGTAACGTTCCATGTTTCTTCGTAATTCATAAAAATCACTGTTCTGCCTACAAGCGAAGACACATTGAACGTACAGTACAGTATGTACTGCAGTACTGAATAGCACATTAGAATGAGATTCATCCACCCTCCGATGTTCCGGATAAAAACAGATCGTACCAATTGATGTAAACAAACTTGCTGTAATTAGTAGTGAATGTTACTGAGCTCCGGAAGTAAACAAACCAAGCGATAGTACTAATGACAAACCCCCCTTGGACTGAAAGGAGTGTTTATCCGTTTCCTTCAATCCCTTCCTATAAGATCCAACTAGCACTGAAACGAAGCGTCGCAGCCCTTAGGTTCCTTAACAAAATATGCTTCAACGAAGATTATCTATCTGATCCCAACTTTGCCGTCTAATTTAAAAACACCCTGTATATATAAATATGCTATATAAGGTATATATTATTATTGAATCTCCAAATAATTTGAAAACCTATTTCGCCACAAAGACATGTTAGGGTTATAGCTTACTATAACAATATTACACTATATATACTAAAACAGAAACATTAACTTATGGTTTTGAATTATTATGAATTACTTAAATTGTCTACAAGAGTTTTATCAAAATATTATATATTGTTACGAAAGTGTGTTATGTAAAGTAAAGTATTACCACTACAGGCCTCAGGAGGCCTTTGGGGTAGTGGGAGGTTAAGGCTCCCACTTTTTCTGGACAATCGGCACTTGATGTCAGCCGGGTTGTCATGCCTGGGTGACGGCCGCCTTTACCCCCAGAACAAGCTTCTGGTACTCATTTTTCGTTAGAGGCTGAGTCGACCCCAGGACCATAGTGCCGCCAGAAGGTTTGGGTCAGTTTAAAAATCTTGGGCCCACAGGGACTTGAACCCTCGACCTTCCGGCTTGTAGCGCAGTGCCTTAACTACTACGCTACGGCGTTCCCCAAGTGTGTTATGGATTTCATAAAATATTTATAATAATATGATGATCTTGTAGAAGATTTCCGGTCTGTTGAGGGGAACTACAAGCCTCAAGACCACGGCCAACAGCCCGGAAATCTTATACAAGATCATCATAGTAACTCCGGCCGTGAAAGCCTAAGTCAATATATTTATAATAATTTTGATTCTTAAAAGTCACTATACATATCTATCTTTAAAAGTAAGTTTAACCAGAATCGTTGTCTTTCGAATATAGGACAATCAAATAAAACACGTTTTTACAGATTGCAGTGACGATTGAAGTTAAGGTATATATTAGACTGGTCCTTATTTTCGACTTTTCGTATATTATTTCGCACACCCCCCCTTTTTCTTTCCTTTTTCCTTTTTTTGTAAGATGCAATTTGAAATCGATTTTGTTGAAACTTAAGATGAGAAACCCGTGCCACATTGAGCTAGAACAGGAGCAACATGTAGCTATATAATGATAATGATTTGTGTTATCGATTCATTTTATTAAACCCAGTAGTATTTGAAGATATTTAGTGATTTATTTCTCCAATTTAAGACACTAGAAAAAAAATACTCTTGTTATAACGTTTTTGAACTCTATAAATGTATGTCTAGTGCGGAACGTTACACAATGTTTATTAATTTTAATACAATTTGATACCCTATCAAATAGGACCAAGAGGCAAACAATTATAAAGTATGCGTTTGAAATCAAACGACATTTTAATTCACCCCTCTAAATAAACTCCACCCTTATATGTATGTATATTAGGGTGGTCCTTAGAGGGGTGAATTAATATGTTGTTTGATTTCAACGTACACCAATTATTTTTTCCCCTCTTGGCCCAATTTTATAGTGCACCAAATTTCATTACAATACATTAACATTTACCTGTTCCGCACTCGACCTAAATCTGTAAATATTCAAAAAAATTTATTTACAGCAAGAGTATTGTTTACATATTTTTCTTTCATCTTAAACAAGAGAAATAAATCAATAAATACCTTCAAATACAGAAGTTTTAACGAAGTTAATTGTTAACCAATCATTACCATTTTTATCGATATTTTTTTTAAATGTTGCACTTATTCCAATTCAATGCGGCATGGGGCCCCTCATCTTTAATTTCAACTAATACACTTTAAACTAATTCTTACAATTATTACTCATAATATATATATATATATATATATATACCACTAGTGTCCAAAATTACAGCAACAAACTGAAATGTTTACTTTCTACTGAGTGATTCAGAAATATGGCTATATGTTTGATCGCATTTTGTGACGAAAATATTATTATTAAAGGAAATATGATGTTATCATTCGAAAGGGAATCCTTCAAATTACAACAATAGAACAAAACAAAACAAATCACTGCTCACATGTAGCTTGGCGGGTTGATTTTTTTGGGCTAGCGTCGAACGCCTCCACAATTCTTTTCGTTGTTTCTACATCCGTGCTAATGCGAGGCCTTCCAGGAGGTTAGATTTTCTGCATCCTTCCCGTTTCCAACAGTCATTTTCTCCACTTCCCCACAGTCGACGGCTGCAATGATACGTTAAACTCACGTCTTGCCCGTCTTGCGGCCTCACGATCATTAGCATACGTTATTGCCCATGCAGTAATTGTAATTTGCTATTCCATATTCAACGCCATTTTGACTAATGACTTAAGTTCTACACCATTTTGTTTTATTCCATTGTTTGTAATTTGAATAATTGCCTTTCCAAAGTAATTTCATATTTCCTGCAATGGTAATATTTTCATCACACAACGCGATCAAACGTATAGCCATATTTATGATTCACCCCGTATCTTAATTGTGCCACAAAATATTACTGGCTCTTACTAGAACAAAAGTACTAAACTCAGTAAACATTCTAACATCATTTTTATGACATAACAGAAATAAAAATGATTTTCTTATTTTTAAAGTGATCTTAAGTTCACACTCAGTATCGAGAAATGTGGTTGCAAGTGTTCAATATGGCGCGGTATCACCTCTGGCAGCAACACAGGCCTCACAACGACGGTGCATGCTGCAAAAGAGGTCATCCATCTGATTTTGAGGTATGAACGTCCATTCTTCCTGCAGAGCAACTCTCAAGTCCTCAAGAGTGATTGATGGATAATGACGTGAAGCAACTCGTCTCTTTAGCATATCGCAAACATGTTCTATCGGATTTAAGTCGGGAGACCAAGCAGGCCAATCCATTCCAGCAATGTCTTCAATTTACTGGAATCCATAAACCACCGCTGCTCTGTGTAGACGAGCATTATCGTCCATCAGCAGGAAGTCTGGACCCAAATTATCTTGAAACAAGCGTACATGAGGTAACAAGATCTCGTCACGATACCTGGCAGCGGTTAAACCTTGTCGGTTTACCGTACAACTTCCTGCAGAGGTGTTCGAGCAGTTATCACAATGCCTGCCCACACCACTATTGATCCACCTCCATATGAGTATCTTTCCAGAATGTTTGATGAACGAAATCGTGTTCCAGATTCTCTCCAAATGCGAATCCGACGAGAATCGCTCTGAAGACCGAATCTGGACTTATCTGTAAAGAGGACATTAGTCCACTGTTCGTCCATCCAACTGACATGTTGTTGGCTCCATTCTCGACGTCTTTTTTGTGATCACGTGTCGAGGGTACACATACAGCGGATCTCCGACAGTAAAGACCTCTCTGTTCAAGCCTTCTGTACACTGTTTGTCGCGATACAAATGTTCCAGTGGATGCTGTGAGGTCAGATGCCAGTTGTTGAGCAGTACAACACTGTTCCGCCTTGCCCTTATTGTCAAGTAACGAACCTCTTTTTGTGTGGTGACTCCTGGTCGCCCTTGCCCTGGTCTTCGGTTTACATTTTCTACCTCTACAAACTGTTGCCACATTCAGGAAACAACAGAACGATACACATAGCCTAGTGGCCACATCAGATAGAGACTGTCCAGCTTACATTTTCCCTATCGTCCAACAACGCAGGGAGTCTGCCTGGCGTCTTCTCTGTGTCATACTGCACCTGAATGTTTACACAGTGAATGCTGAAGTGGGACTAAAGAGACTAAACATAAATTACCCTTTGATAGGTGCACTGACGTTATCACTTCATTGATTCTACAAAGACAGGAATGCTATCTCACATTGAGGATATGATTATACAGACATTTGCTTACGTTCTACTGTCGCTTGGTACCATTCCATTGTATATTTGAAGGCGAAATTTCAGTTTGTTGCTTTAATTTTAGACACTAGTTTATACACACACACACACACACATATATATATATATATATATATGCTCTAACGGTCGCAAACTTTTAACCAAACTAGGCATATACCGAGTCTACATTATCTGTTGGAACCGCTAGAACTGCATTTTTAAACTGGGCAATGCTGATTGCTTCAGCGCGTAGCGCGATCAGCCGGTTTGACATTCATGATACATGCATGCAGTTAGTCAGCTTTAAATTATCAATATGGTGAGACCGATTTCGCTAGTGTATCGAATTTTTGTGTGTAAAATTTATTTTAAATGCGAGTCTGCTCGACGGGTACATGGATTTATTCAGATATTTACTCCTGAGTACCATCTTCTAGAACTCACTCCCGTTGTTTCGAATACAATGCCAAATACAACGCTTTCAACATATGTTGTAAGGTAAAAATATATGTAATACTTTTGCCGGGAAGCCGCGCTCGGGTCGAGTGCAGATAACGCGGGCTTCGTAGCGGAAAGTGAAAATATCGCTCGCATGGATACTACATATAGTGCACACTCTATAGTAATCAATTAAAAATACATTTCATAAAAAGAGTACGTTAACCGACAAAATCGGACCAGAGTTCACCTGAAGCGAAAATATAAAAATTATTCTAGCGGCTGCAATTTTCGATTTTTCGAAACAAAACTCAGTATGATGATGTTGATGAAGGTTTACGGGCTGTAGGCCGTGGTTGTCAGGCTTGTAGTTCCCCGACGTTTCGCCAAAGACTGCGTCTGGCATCCCCAAGGGTTGTCTTGAGACTGAGGATGCCAGACGCAGTCTTTGGCGAAACGTCGGGGAACTACAAGCCTCACGACCACGGCCTACAGCCCGAAAATCTTCATCAACATCATCATAGCAACTCCGGCCGTGAAAGTCTACGTGAATACAAAACTCAGTATATTGCATTGAAATAAAACGAGGAATTTATATTCCAAACAACATCTAAATCCGACCATTAGAAGTGGAGTTTACGTAAAAGTCGATTTTTAAAAGTCGTCCAACCGAACTTCTGCTTTGTTTGAAACTCATATAATAGAATTTAATTTAAACAGATACATCCCGTAAAAGTGTAAAATCGGATCATAAATTTCACTTGCTGAGGAATTCGTTCAGTTTGCACGATTCCTGCATGACGGATTTTTTATTCTCTGGTTACAGTTAAGTCCCTGTCAGAGAATTTCAATCAAATGTATCATCGATTTTCCAGAGTTGGCATTACTGCTACATGTCCATTAGCTCCTTTTGAAGACATTTTCAATTCCCAGTGCGAGAAGGTGGTCAGATCCGGCCTTATCTCTACTAGCACTCAAAGGCATTCAAAACTAAGTACAAAACGTCTTGTGCGAGAAAATGTCAAACCGTGATTTCCTGCTTTCAAACAGCCACCTATTTTAAAAATAAAATAAAGTCCACATTTTATCTATATTAAAATACAGGATGTTTTTGGTGATGATATATTGTTACACTTATTATTTCGGGATCTTGTTAGGTTCCATCTTCAATACTTTCACGACTGTTATGTCGTCTTGAAGAACTGCCCCCTGCTCCCTCTGATGGTAGACTGATCAATAGGGCTCGGAAGTTGAGGAAATATCTCCTTTTTTTAATTTTATCTAAATTTATATATGCTCTAACCTCGACTCCATCATTACCCAGTGAAAGGAACATATGTTAATTGGTGTTTCTCATATAATTTATCATATTTATACTATTATTATTATTATTATTATTATTATTATTATTATCATCATCATCATCATCATCATAAGTATTATTGTATAAAATGATGTTTGTGCATGAAATTTACATTGCAACATTTAATATATTTTTAATTCTTTATAATTAATATAGTGTATATCTACATTTGTCAAATATTTATTTGTATTTGTGCTAGTTGAGTGAGGAGGCCTTATGGCCTTAACTCTGTCAGAATAAATAAAACATTATTATTATTATTATTATTATTATTATTATTATTATTATTATTATTATTATTATTATTATTATTATTACTATTATTATTATTATTATTATTATTATTATTATTATTATTATTATTATCCTAAAGTTTCTATTCCTTCGCCTTTCTACTTTGTTTCTGTCAGTACGATTATATCCTGCTTCAAATCCTCCATCTGTTTAAGGACCTCCTCCATCTTATTCCTTACGCCTTGTATGTTCCATGTTCCAATTAGCAGAGTTCGTTTCCATAGCTTGATTCGTCTTCAGCAATTAAGATGGTACGAACATGTCCAGCGAATGGAAGAGGATCGGCTACCAAAATCCGTTTTGGAATGGAAACCTGAGGGAAGACGAGGCAGAGGAAGACCTAAAACCTCCTGGAGTCAGGGAATATGTTTATACATGAAGGAGAAATATCTACGACCAGGAGATTGGATGGACCGACAAAATTAGATATTTGGAATCGGACGATATCAAAGACATGACCTATTTATTTATTTATTTATTTATTTATTATTATTATTATTATTATTATTATCAAGACGAGGCCCAAAATATTACAAATAGCTACATTTTGGGTTATTGTACGCAAGAAAATGGTTGATTTTATTTGTCCTTTTTGTCCTTTGTTCAACATTTTAGGTTTATTGCTCCATTTTTGGTCTTTTTTGGTCATTGTCTTTTTTTTGCAACTTTACCTTATTTTGACTACATTTATAACATTTGTATAATTCAAGATTCTGCAGGGTCTGGTCTGAATTCAAAAGTCTTTTAAAAACATTATGTAGTTTTACTTTCTAATGATTTTTCACTTTACAAACATTTTTGTTCCTCGAGAAACTATTGAACCCTCACAAAATATGACGTTATTTTTAACCATCAGCCAAACAATGGCAATATGCCGGCTGTCATATTAGATAACGAACAAATTCCTTGCACCGACATCGTTAAAAACTTGGGACTTTACTTAGATTCTAATTTAAATTGGCATGTGCAAGTAAAACAAACATCTAAAAGGATCTTCTCCATAATGCATTCCCTAAAGCGTCTCAAAAATTTTCTTCCTACAGCTCTTTAAAGAATTTTAATTCAAACGTTCTACTAACTGACGTAAGTGACGGATTGTCGGACAAACTGCAGAGTGTCCATAATATGTGTATCAGATTCATATTTAATGTTCGAAAATACGATCACATTTCTCCATTATTCCACGAATTGTCATGGCTACATCTAAAAGAGAGAAGAAAATCACACTGTCTAATTCTCTTATTTAAGATCCTACATACCTCGATTCCCAATTATTTATCATCTCGTTTCCAGTATCTATCCTCAAACCATAACTTAAACACAAGATCACAACATAGTCTCTTGCTTAATATACCGCAACATAGGACATCACATCACTCCATGTCATATACTATCTTCATTTCTCGCAACTGGAATTCCCTACCAGAATAAATAAGGGGCTGCCGGACTTCGGCATATCTTAAAATAAATCTAAATTTATATTTGATCTAACCTCGACTTCATCATTACCCAGTGTAAGGTACATATATTAATTGGTGTTTTTCGTATAATGCACCATATTTATACTATTATCATAATTATTATTATATTATTATATTATTATCAATGTTATTATCGTATAAAATGTTGTTTGTATACATGAAATGTACATTGCTACATTTAATGTATCTTTAACTGTTTATAAATAGTGTAGTGTATACCTATATTTGTCAAGTATTTATTTGTACTCGTATTTGTGCTGGTTGAATGGAAGAGAAGGCCTTATGGCCTTAACTCTGCCAGAATAAAGAAAACATTATTATTATTATTATTATTATTATTATTATTATTATTATTATTATTATTATTATTATTATTATTATTATTATTATTATTAACTGACCGCCTGAACTATTGTATTTCGACTTCAAATTTTCTAAGAAGTTGCCACTTTGTGAAAATTGCTTGGAACAGAAGATAAAAGCCACTAGATTATTTTTATCCACTCGTTAGCAACTGCATTTCACGTCCATTTTCCAGTTTTTAGGTATTTTGTAGGACATCTTTAGGTCCTCAACTTCCGAGCCCTATTGATGAAACTCTAAATCAAATCACATTCTGGTAATTTCAAAATTCTTTAATTTCTCGTTTCCTATTTTTGAATGTCGATTTTTTCCCTAATCTTGAGCTCTTTTTTCTACTTATTTTCTATCTATTGTATTAATCTAGCATTTCTTTCGATTTGATTTTTTTCCTAACCATGCGTGGAGGGCTACTCCAGTTTTCTACTTCTCCATTTTTGACGTCCCTAAGATGTTTCTTTTCGCTCTGGTTTTTAAATTTCTCTTTGTTTTTCCTATGTAAGCTTTATCACATTCCCCGCATTTAATCTGACTATTTAACTCATTCCCCAAATGGCAGTCAATGACCAATCACATTTCAATGAATTTTGATTTACAAACGATCACAGTCTTTTTTTTTACCTCGATTTATCAGTGTCAAAAGAGAACGTGGCTCCCAGATTGTATACATAGTGCATGAATGTAACCAGATTCTGCTTGCAAGATATAACAGAAAAACATTCGTAGCAATTGATTATACCATAAAAGAAAGAAACCACTGTTTGCACGTTCTTAACCGTATTATTTCCCAGGAATTAACGTTGCAAAAAAATATAATTGTCATATATACATCATAGGTCATCAGAAATTAATTAATAACCTGTAATTACGTGTTTAATTTTTTCTCCACTAGGGTGCACTCTTACAATATTGCGATTCTATTTGGCAATAAATATGGTTGCAGTAATGAACAAATGAAACATAAGGTTTCTCATTTGTTTTCAAACATAGCCGTTTACATTAAATGTATAAATATTTTAAAGTAACTATATTTAAATAATGATTTGTGAGTAAACAGTTTAAGTTTATTCGTTAAATAGTCCTAACAAATGCCACTCTTGATTTCCAAATTCTCTAGATAAATTTGGAAATCACTCGTGGCATTGCTTATGATAAATTCCTGATTTGTTTTCTCCTTCTATTTAAAAACATTTTTGGATCCAGTTAATCTAATAATGCTGAAGTCGTTTTTCGGTGCCAGTCTGAGGTTTTGCGATACAATTTTTCCTGGATACAAAGTGATTATTCTAAATTGCAAATTCAGTCAAATAAATATTTAATTTATTATTGTCAGTCACGTGATGAGACGTAACTTGCAATTGTAACTGTTTTGTTTTTATACACTTTCAGCATGCTATTAATTTATTCAATATTCAGTCTCGATATTAATGGCTTGTCTATCGAAAAGCATCGATGGCTTTTAAAATATGGTTTGGTTTCAAGTAATAATATGTGTAACACGTTTATCTGTTTATTCTCTCTGATAGTCTCGGTAGACTACAGACAGTATTGCTATTCTCCCTGAGTGGTTCGGTAGCTCGTGTGTTGAATTTGTCATCATGTAATACCAGTACTAATTTTCTTGCTAGATTTAATTTCAAATAATTAATATCGGAAATATTAATAAGGTAGGAAAATTCATTTTTTCCTCACTACTATCAATTACTCTTCCAGTTTTAATAAAATTCCTGGTTTATATTGAGACACTTAGAAATTTAATCCGTCCAAGTATGTGTATTTTTATAAGAGCGTAAAACCACTGAATATATTAATATTATTATCATCATTAATATATTTATTATTAATATTATTATTATTATTATTATTATTATTATTATTATTATTGATTTACCGAATGTTCCCGTCTTAGTACTATCTTGGTTTCCTAGATGTCAGTATGAGGCGTAACGCTGACCACGGACCACTCAAAATGACATCTATACGAAAACAAGTGTAACTAAATTAGTATGGTTCAAATTCTTCCCTGTAGGGGGAGAATGCCTAAATCTCTGTAAAGGGAAAACAAGGGCTTACAAAAAAAATGTTGTTATTATTATTATTGTTATTATTATTATTGTTATTATTATTATTATATTATAGGCCTATTCTATAGTGTTCTGTCCGAGGGCAGGTATTTCACTGCAATCATAGTATTTTCAATCCATGCTTTGCAGCTTTACTAGGGAATTATAAGTGTGGTAGCTTCTCGTTGTTTTCCACAATAATAATAATAATAATAATAATAATAATAATAATAATAATAATAATAATAATAATAATAATAATAATAATAATGGTAAAAATAATAATGGAACTGGTTAATTTCACCGAATGGAGTTAAGAACTACTATTGCAGATATCAATACATAAAATTAACTGAAAATAAATTTATGAAATTTTATGCACTATTTTTCTTCATTGTATGGGACCGGGGCCCACCAGCATCGTGAGGCATTTGGGTAGCTACATTAAGTAGCGGTTCCAGGTTGAGAAAAGCGGCTATAACGGCTGGGGATTTGCATTGCTGGCCACATGTCACCCCTACACTGGCTAGATGATCATGTACCTCTGTGATTGACAAATGTGGATGTGAGGCCAGCAACCGGCTGGTAGGCTAAGGGCCTTCTAGGCATGTCGCGCTTTGGAATTATTATTATTAGGCCCTATTATTATTATTATTATTATTATTATTATTATTATTATTATTATTCATTAACTTTTATTTCATCTTTGCGAAGAGAAAATTTGTTTTTTTTTTTTCGGAAATTTCACAAAATATTATCAGCGTTGCAGCTTTCATTTAATTTGAGAGTTTCATAAAGAATATTTTCTAAATTACAAGTAAATTGCGTAAAGTTGCTAGGAATATGAATAAATAAATAAAATGTTCTGTAATCGTATTAATCTACTGCTTGTATCAGTTTTTAACTGACAAATGAATTATTCACATTAATTTCTAAAATTGAAGAGTTTCAAGCCATCTTGATGCCATTTTGAAAATCAACACTAGTTTGTGACAGAACATATATATTAATTTTCTGGAAGCCATACGAAAAAATCGAATAAGTTTTTATGACGTAAACTATAAAGCTATTGTGTTGACAAGCCACACTTGTCTAACCTTAACTACGGAAGCGTCGCGGTCGCGAGCAGTTCATATAGGCTACATGTGTACGTACACAAGTCGCAGATTTAAGTGTTCTAAACAAAAATGAATATGGTTGAAGATAATAACGAAGAGCGCAATGTTGTGGATACTGAAAGAGGCGGAAGATACTGAAGTGACAAACAAAAGAGGAAATTAGAAAACGTAAGGTACTAGTACGTTGTGTAGAGTGTAACATTGTATGGTCAGAGACTTGGACATTACGACGGAATGAGGAAAAGCAACTGGACGTTTTTGAGATGTGGATATGGAGAAGGATGGAGCGTATAAAATGGACAGACAAAATAAAAAAATAAAGATGTGCTAGACAGAGTGGGAAAAAGGAAAAACAATGCCCTGAACTTATAGAGAAGAGGAAAATAAACTGGATTGGCCACTGGCTATGAAGAAACTGCCTGCTGACGGATGCCCTAGAAGGAATGGTCAACGGAAAGAAGGTTAGAGGCAGAAAAAGACATCACATGTCAGACTATATTAAAATAGATTATTTTTATATCCATCGCTGTGGTCTCGGGGTAACGTCGTACCCTCGCACGCAGCGGGTCCAGGTACGACCTCGTGCGGGACAAATTTCCTCGTCGAAATTCGGGATTTTCCTAACCTGCAAGATAAATGTGGGAAAACATTTAGGATACAATAATTATCGAACACCTTTTGGACATCATATTCACTCTATCATATTAGCTTATTTAGTATGAGTACATGTGTGTCTTGTGTTAAAGGTTCGTGTTGTCTCGGAAGTGGCCGTGACATTGAACTGATCCCTCGACCGGTGAGTCCCTACATTTCCCTGAATGGTCAAAATAGTATGTATGGGATCAAGGGTTTAAAATACTTATCTCGACTGATCATGTCATTTTATGGCCCATGCAATGAACAAGTAGTAGTAGTAGGACTTTATTAGACAAAAAGTAAGATATTTTCAATATTATTTACAAATATGGGTCGCACGGGCAGTAAGCCGTACGTGCTGTTGACAGTCCGATACAATAAAGTAATAATTGGTACTAGTGTGAAGAAAAATAAACAACAAAAAAACAATAACATTACAATTACATAAAGAAAACGCAATAATATTACAATTAAATAATAACACAATAGCATTATACACTAAAAAAACAATAACATTACAATTACATAAAGAAAACACACAGTAATATTACAATTAAATAATAACACAATAGCATTATACATTAATTAATTTATATATAATTATTAAGAATTAATGTTATTGCATTTTAATAACATATATTTATTCATGAATGAGTGTTGTTCTTATTTTCCGCGTTTTGTCCAGAAATTTGCCCAAGTTTATCCAGTTTTCTGGATTTACCAATAACTCGTAGCATGCCAATCTTTCCCGATTTGAATTTATAAATCTTTCTGGTAATAACTGACGTCTGGCGAAAGTATCTTGTTGGTTTATATCTAAGTACCTCCTCCTTATTTTTCTCCACACGTTCTTGCGAATGAACAAGTAAAACATATATAAAAGGGAGAGGTTAAACTAAGAATAAGAAATAAAGAAATGTATGCACTGTTGGTGGCTAATGTGTTGTCTAAATACATACGATTAGGACATAAAAAAAATCGGATAAAAATTTGATGTCTCATAGCACCGAAATCATATACTTCCGGATATTGAATCCCATGTGAAAAAAGTATTAGTTTATCAAACTTTCCTAAGTGTGTCTCGGAATTCTAGGCACTGTTAAAATTATAATTGAAATGAGTATTCAACACATGTCCCAAATGGGAGTCAATGACCAATCATGTTTCAATGAAATTTGTTTTACAACCAATAACAATCGTGTTTCACCTCATCAAAATAAAGAAAGCTCCTACATTTTAATATTCTTAACAGGTCAGAAGATTATTTTGCAGTGACTGACTGTCCAACAAATACGTTAAATATAGTAAATAATGAACAGATTCCTTCAAATTACACATTTAATAATTGTGATTTTTAAATAATTATTTTACTGAGTTGTTTCGTGAAAATATTATTAAATAATAACCTATATTGTTGGTTATAATATACAGTTTTATGTAATTCATTATGTCTCCACTAGGGTGTATTCTTACAATATTGCGATCTTAA
Organism: Diploptera punctata; assembly: GCA_030220185.1. Classification (NCBI taxonomy): domain Eukaryota; kingdom Metazoa; phylum Arthropoda; class Insecta; order Blattodea; family Blaberidae; genus Diploptera; species Diploptera punctata. Next base: position 3,002,134 of record JASPKZ010009808.1, on the reverse strand, counting down.
TGGGTTATCCCTGATTGCGATCCTATTTGGCAATAAATAATATCATCAAGTTCCAGTTCTTCTTCTTCTTCCTTCCAAGTATTAGACCAAGGCCTGTTACGATCCTATAGAAAATTTCCCTCCGGGAAATTCTCGTATAAGACTGGAAAGCATAATAATAGTCCCTTCCATTGGTTGTTGGCCAAAGGAAGGCAAGACCAGTGATGGGGCTGCCATCTTATAGCCTCTGGTCAGGCTTTTCTGGACAAGAAAATAAAATAAAGGAAAGAAGAAATGGAAGAAAGGAAAGACTCCCTAGCCCTCGGATGCCCTAATAGCGTCGGGGTCGAAAAAACAAGAGTTAACCAATAGAGGTTAGATAGTAAAGTTAAAAGAGTGCAAAACACAAGTAAGTGGAAGAAATGTTTTGCTCAGCTTGGGCACCTTGTGGTCGCCATCCACATATCCCCTAGATGAGGACCCCTGAGGGTTCAAGTTGCAGTTAATAAACATAACCACACATTTCTGATTTGTTTTCAAACATCGCAGTTTACATTAAATATATAAATATTTTAAAATATAGGTAACTATATTTAAATAGTGATTTTTGAGTAAACAGCTTAATTGTATTCGTTAAATATTCCTAACAAATGCCATTCTTGATTTCTAATCCTCTAGATAAATTCACTCGTCATTTCGACACTCGTGAATTTATCGATAATTTGGAAATCACTTGCGACATTTATTATGACTATTTAACTCATGCCCCAAATGGGAGTCAATGACCAATCACGTTTCAATGATTTTTGTTTTACAACCAATCACAGTCGTGTTTCACCAAATATTTATCAATATTAAACTTACCACATTAAAGAAAGCTCCTCCTTTTTAATATTCTGAACAGGTCTGACCATTATTTTGCAGTGACTGACTCTGTAAGAAATACGGCTACCAGATTGTATATATAGTGCATGGATGTCAACACATAGCGCTTGCAGGAGTTAATATAAAAACATTTGTAGCAATTGATTATACCACCAAAAAAAGAAACCACTGTTTGCACTTTCTTAAATGTAATTTTTACCAGGCAATACACCAGAAAAATATAATTGTCATATTTACATCATACGACATCAGAAATGAATTAATATACAGTTTGTTGTGTTTCATTTTTTCTCCACTAGAGAGCATTCTTACAATATTGCGTTCCTGTGGCAATAAATAGTATGATCTGGTTGCAGTGATAAACAAAAGAATCAGATGAAGCGTACCAATCGTTTCTCATTTGTTTTCAAACTTCGCCGTTTACATTAAATATATAAATATATAAACTACAGTTAAATAATGATTTGTGAGTAAACAGCTTAATTTTATTCGTTAAATAGTCCTAACAAATGCCACTCTTGATTTCCAAATTCTCTAGATAAATTGGAAATCGCTCGTGGCATTACTTATGATAAATTCAAAGTATTTTTAATTAGAGAATATCGATGTAATGGAATTTTATCAATATTTTGGTTATATTCCTTTCCTCTGTTCCCGAGGGTCACGGATTTAAACCTGGACTGATTCGATGGAATTTTAGGATGGAAAAATCCAAGGGACAAGTCCTCCGGGAGGAATTTTAATCCGTGGATCCATAGTTTGAAGTTTTTCGAGCTCATTAAAGAACCTGAAGCCTAAATTTGTACTTTTGAGCAATATTTAACAGCCTTCCCCATCCTAGTAATAGAATAGTTGCCTACTAGGTATCATATTGAGGCAATGTGCTGACCACATGTTACTCACTGGCATTTGTAGAGAAATAAGTGTAACTAAAGTAGCTGGTAAAGAAAACCCCGCTGAGGGGGCACCAATGTCTACACAAAGGACGTAGGGCCTACAGGATAAAAACATTATTTCCAACTAAGCGTTTTCGACATAAATTATTTGAATATAAGTTCAATTTCTGTTAGTAACAGTTACAAGTAAGAAAAAAATACTGACATAAACGTGTATATATATATATATATATATATATATATATATATATGTGTGTGTGTGTGTGTGTGTATATATATATATATATATATATATATATTAGTATAAACTACAAGTTTGTATGTTTAATATTAAAGTAGCTTCAGGGTCTTTATTAGTAGCTGTGCACTACAGTTATAACTTTTTGGACTTTTATCAAATAAAGTATTTCCTGTGCAATGAGTGGATGAACTTTTGCATAAAACCACTGAAAAAGGCCTTAATTTTACTGAGTTTCAAGAAAAGGTCACCCCCAGATTAATATTAAATATTGATATATAAATATATTTGGGGGTGACCTTTTCTTGAAGCTCAGTGAAATGAAGGTTTTTTCAATGGTTTTAAGTACAATTTCAGCCATACATTGCACAGGAAATATTTTACACCCATTCATTGCACAGGAAATATTTTATTTCACAAAAGACCAAAAAGTTATAATCCTGGAAGGTTGTAAGTTTTTGGACTGTCTGTTGAAATAAACTATTTCCTGTGCAATTAATGGACGAGCTTTTACTTAAAACCATTGAAATAGGCCTTCATTTCACTGACCTTCAAGGAAAGGTCACCCCAAAATCAATATTAAATATTGATATATAAATATATTTGGGGGTGACCTTTTCTTGAAGCTCAATGAAATGAAGGCATTTTTCCATGGTTTTAAGTGAAAGTTCATCCATCCATTGCACAGGAAATATTTTATTTCACAAAAGTCCAAAACGTTATAACCCATGTGTATCTGCAAAAATATATCAGTAAAAGGAAAGAGTGGAGAATGCTGAGTTTGTAGTGAAAGACCTGCTCTTGGACAGAACATTATGAATGAAATGAATAAAAGGTTAGAGAGTGTTGAAGGAGAATACGTCTAACACATCTGGCTGGAGTGGTCCACAACTCCAACACCAAGACGTATTAAAAAATTGAGTTATGAAGGCTCTTAAGTTGAAATGAAGTTAAGAGACGAAATTAGATTATCATTTTACAACAGCCATTTGCTAAGAATGCAATATCCTAATTTATATTCACATTCTATTTCAATTTCTTTCAGTGAATTCATGGAACAAGTGTACTGTACTTAACTACAAATTTATGTAACACGTAATAAATTACTCCACTTTCATTAGAAAAGGAATTCCTTCAAAAACTACTAGTAAAAATTCATCGAAATGGACAGATTACTTACTTACTTACTTACTTACTCACTCACTGGCACTATCGAACCCGTAGGTTCATGGCCGCGAGGACACAAGCTCTCCATACGTCCCTATCCTGAGCTTTCCAATCATTTCCTGTATAATCTACTTCCTCAAATCATTCTTGGTCTACCAACTGGGCGTTTTCCTTCTGGCTTTCCTACAAGAAGCTTTCATGCACGTCTTTCCTTCCCCATACGCGCAACATGTCCTATCGCAGCCTACGAGACTTAACTCTTCTTATTATATCTGGCGTCCTATAAACACCATGTAGTTCATTGCTATGAAGTCTTCTCCATTCACCAGTCCGCTCATCTCTCTTTGGTCCACAAACCTTCCTAAGAACTTTATTCTCAAATAGTCATAATCTCCTTTACTTCCTTAAAGTAAGAGTCCATGTTTCGCATCCACATAATATAACTGGTAGAATAATAGTTTTATATATTTACACTTTAATGTTTTCTGAAAGGAATTGGGACGTCAAAAGTCCCTGTAATGCATAATATCTTGCATTTCCAGAATTGAGCCTATGTTTAAATTTCTTTGTGCATCTCATTCCTATTTGTGATTATTGTTCCTAGGTATCTCTGATTTCAACCACTTCCTCAAAATTTCCCTCATTTGTCATACGCTGTCCATTTTCATTATATAATGAATTTCTTTGTGTGAAAATATATTCAGTTTTATTTCACACATCAATAATACATTTCTCTCTAATAGTTGTAACTTTAGTTCTTTATTCAGACTGAGGGCAGACTGGTATGAGCACCGCGATCTCAAAGAATTATTGTGCTATCCCCATATTATGGAGATGATTGGAATAATGTTTGATGCACGGTTTTACGTGATTTTTAGGTTGTCTTATAGGTTCGACATACCAGATACTACTTCTATGATATATATAGCAATTTTTGAGTTAGGCCTGTGTTCACTAGGGACGACTAAAACCCTCCATTTGGTCCTTCCTGGCATTTTATATTATTCAGGCTACGAGTCACGAATTTTCATCCTCGTAGGCTACTCATTAGATCCCCACAACCAAATATTTTCAACTTCTGTCAATTTTCAATCAAATTACTTTTTTCCCTAACATGAGATTCGATTACGTGTGCTATAAAATGAAAGAAAGAATGAATGAGAAATAAAATAACATGAAGGGGAGGGAATGGGGTATGATGATGGGACGATATTCGGGAAACGGGATAACCTTTAGAAAACCCCAAAAATCCCGGTATGGCCCATCACCAATATACCTCTGGATTCTTACCTGGGATTCCAGTATGGGCTGTAGCGCGAGCTAGTCACGTGACTACCAGACGGCGTTATTTTATAATTAGTGATCGATGATCATATGTTTCTTATATAAAAAAACTCAGCCAACATCCCTGAACTACCTCTGAGAATCTTCAATTGAACAAAACAAATAATTATTCCTCTATAAGTCCACCGCTGTGGTGTCGAGGTAGCGTGCTGCCTTGTCACGCAGCAGGCCCGGGTTCGATCCCCGGTCGGGGCAGTTTTTCTGGGTGAGGTTTTTATCGGGGTTTTTCCTCACCTATAAGACAAATGTCAGGAAAACGTTAAGGCCCAAACGGTCCCCGAAATCATATGGCCATCATCATCATCCTTCACCGGTGTGGAAAGCAACGGGAAGCTACCACATCTACAATTCCCTAGTAAAGCTGCAAGCATAGCATGAAAATGCTATGATTGCAGTGAAAGACCTGCCCTCGGGCAGAATTACTATGGATGGATGGATGGATGGATGGATTCATCTATAGCTAAATGGTAGAGAAACATACAAACTCGCATCCGGAGAAGCCATCGCTTTAGCTCTGGTAAAAATGTGAGTTCGTCCGAACTAGCAAGTCCGGAAATTTTAATTGTAAAAGTTTCAAATTCTGGCCTAGGAGGAGTGATGGTGTAGAATTATTAATCGCTAGATGGGGTAGAAGATAGCTGATTCAAATTCCAAGCTAATCCGCAGTACAGATGTTGAGAAGCAACCATATAGAATTCTTGATAGTGATTTTTCCATGCGATGGGTAAGTTTGAACTTGGCTGTCCCCCTTGGTTTATGTCGACAGTATTAGACTTATTGTGGACAGCGAATTTCACATTCACCTTCATTTTCACAACACACGTAAACTACATAAGAATATTTTAACTACACGCATCCTACGTTACCCTCTGTACAAAATACATGTAAACTTTCATCTATGTACAAAGATCTGCCGAAGTGGTGTATAAATTTAAAATTGACCATATTAACACATTCCTTTGAGAATAAAGTTCTTAGGAAGTGGACGAGATATATCCCTATCCCAAGGAATTATTAGAGCTGTTAAAAATGTAAATATTTGGGATACTTATTGATGAATCAGGGAGTTGTAAAGCTGAAGTAGATAGCAGGTTAGTACAAGCACGAAGAGCCATACAAATGTTGAATAGAGTACTGTGGAGTAGGACCACACGAAGAAGAGGATTTTGAAGTCTGTTGTGGAAAGCATAATGACATGGTGCTGAGGGATGGACTTTGGTAGAGGGGCAAAAAACTAAGATCTTGGTAGTGGAGATGGATGGAATAAGACGCAATGCCAGGGTGTCCAGGTTGGAAAGAAGAAGAAATGAAGAAGTGAGGCGGATGAAGGATATGGAGGAGACAGTGGTGGAAAGGATCGAAAGACGTGCTCTTCAGTGGTATGGCCATGTCAGGAGAATGGAGGATGATAGGTGGCCCAAAACTCTTTTGGAATGGTCACCTTCTGGTAGAAGGAAACGGGGCAGGTCAAGAACAACTTGGAGAGTAAAGATCCATAGATTGATGAACGACCGAGGTCTGGAGGAGGATGAATGGCGTGATCGGCAAGAATGGCGAATGGGAATACAGGGTAACCGCTGAAAAGTGGAGAGGCCCTCAAAAGAAGAAAAAGAAGAAGGAAAATGTTTGGACCAAAGAGAGATGAACTGACAGGTGAATGGAGAAGAGTTCATAACAGTGAACCACATGGTCTTTATACCTATAGGAAGCCAGATATAATAAGATCAGTTATGTCTCGTAGACTGCTTGGACAGAACATGTGGCACGAATGGAGAATTAAAGACGTGCATGGAAGCATCTTGTAGGAAACCAGAGGGAAATGCCCAGTTGGTAGACCAAGAATGAGGTGGGAGAATAGCATTAACTATGATTTCAATGAAGTAGATTATACAGGAAATGATTGGAAAACATTAGCTCAGGATAGGGATGTATGAAGAACTTATGTCCGGGCGGCCATAAACCTACGGGTTGGATAATACCAGTGAGTTAGTTAGTTAGTTATTAACACATTCTATCCGCCTAGCATAGCACTGTAAATACATATCCAGGAAAGAAAACAAACTAAGAGTGTTATAACCTGCGATTCTAGCTTTAATATTCGGACCGATGATATATCAGAAAAAGAACGAGGGAACCTTACGTAAGTTTTATTTTATAAGGCGGGTATAATTTGAATTGTAATGTATATAAGTTACAATTTGATTAATTTGCATCAAATATCTACAAAATGTATATAGTTTAGAAATTAAATGTGGATTATTAAGTCTGATATTTCCCGTCAAACTCCGCAACGAGCTCCAAGTATAAGGAAACAAGTTTAGGTACATCCTAACATATAACAGGGGAACAGGATCACAAATTAATAGATCCAAGATGTCAGCTATTAATGACCTATCATAGCAAGTACCAATACGAAACGGAAGTAGAGAGATCATGTTTCAAGACTTGAAAATGAAAGAATATAACAATGTGGTACCCAAGGATTAGCATAAAATCTAGCAAAGGTCTAGGATGAAGATGATATGATGTCTTCAAATAATATGTTGAAAGTCATTAGTCAAGTAGAGCGAGAAATAGGAAGAACTGGAAAAAAAGTGTGTTATTACCAATTGAATGGACATAATCAAAACAATGAACAACCCTAATCGTGCAAGTATCTCTTGAAGATGGGCCTCATCTCTTGAAATAATATATAGGAAGTCATTGGCCAAATAGAGCGAGGAATAGGAACGACTAAAAAAAAACTTTAGATAAAGGAACTCCACATGCAACCTTTAGAAGAAACGATAACCACCTACAGAGACAGGTGGCTCCAGAATGTATTCCGAATGTCACCAACTGGGATCCCTAATGTAAATCTTCGGTATAGCCCACAAGGACGATGACAACCTGGACGTCCACAAAATCGACTTTTAGACCCTGTCTAGTTGAGACCGAAATAGGTCAACATTGGCCTATATTCATGAATGGTGTTTGATGATGTTTATGTGGAGAACATCAAAACAGTGCAGAAGGTGTTCCAAACAAACATACCCAAGCTTGAGAGGATCTCTCACATGGAGTAGCTCTTTCCTGTGAGAAATTACAATGCATCTTCTTTGAGGAATGGTTTCCCTTAAATAGGACAATTTAGGCTGAATTATTTATTTTATTTTTATTTCATATTACGTCTAGGAGACTGAGATGGACAGGTCATGCAGTTCGAATGTATGGTAGTAGAATTACCTTATATTACAATAAAATAAATTGATTACAATTATTGTGTAAACATGAAAGAGTGACGTACGAATTTCACATAAAGAACAATGGGCGTATGGTTCATATACATTAATAATAAACGGTGAACTTTCTGTATAAAACTATATTTTTATTCTTGGAAATGTGTTGTATGTAAAACAAAAAAACAGTGACATATCTCTCTGTGTTTCGTATTTTGACTTCATTTAATTCTCTATTATCCCATTGTTTTGCGTTTACTTATCCATAAACACACACATACACACACACACACACGGAGAGAGATCCAAGTTGGTGATTTAAATTTCCTAACAAAACGAAATTGAATAAAGAGTTCGAAAGCAACATAGTGTTGCTGCATGGGGATGAGTTTTACTGCCTCTTGTTTAACATAGCTATGGAAAAAGGTGGCGAGAGACTCTGGACTGCAGAGAGAGAGAGAGAGAGAGAGAGAGAGAGAGAGAGAGAGAGCTATTTTCACTAAATCCGTACAATTACTTACTTGCTTATGCGTGTGATGTAAGCATAATTGTTAAATATTTCCGGGTGCTCTCAGAAGCCTTTCTCGCACTTGAATTTAAAGCAAAGATGGAACTTGTCAACGAAAAGGAAACAAAACATATACATTCTGATAGAAATTATGCAACAAAAAAGGTAAGTTATAATAGGAGCTCATACATTTGATACAATTGACCGTTTCACATACCTAGGGGCAATATTCTAAATGGATGATGTTACAACGCATAAAATTAAACATCGAATAAAATATGGGTCATAAATGTTGTTATGAGCTACTACAGAGCATGAAGAGTAGACTTTAATTTACTTTTTTGCATTCACACCATGAGATTTATTTATTTAGGTAAACTTTTATCACTAACCTCATATTCTTCTTCTTCTTAGTCCAGTTTAAAATCCTTGATCCAGGATAACAGGCCAACGGTCTTAAAAGTACAGGCGATGGAACCGATTAAGGATTTGAAACTAGTGTAAGAAGAAGAATATGAGGTGAGTGATGAAAGTTTACCTAAATGAAAAGTCTAGTTTTGTTGATGTCTGTGAAGATACTGCTATAGGTTATAATACTCTCGTAAGACCCGTCTTATGCATGCATAATGTGGATTATTGGTAAAAGTAGTGAAAAACTCTATGATGTTTTGAAAGGAAAATACTGAAAATAGTTCACGGCCCCATATAAGATAATCACATCTGGAGAAAACATTACTTACTCTTACTTACTCACTGGCACTATCGAACCCGTAGGTTTATGGCCGCATGGACATAAGCTCTCCATACATCCCTATCCTGAGCTAATGCTTTCCAATCATCTCCTGTATAATATACATCCCTCAAATCATAGTTAATGTTATTCTCCCACCTCATTCTTGATCTAACAACTGGCCGTTTTCCTTCTGGATTTCCTACAAGAAGCTTCCATGTACGTCTTTCCTTCCCCATTCGTACCACATGTCCTGTCCATCGCAGTCTACGAGACTTAACAGTTCTTATTATATCTGGCTTCTTATAAAGACCATATAGTTCATTGTTAAGTAGTCTTCTCCATTCACCTGTCTGTTTATCTCTCTTTGGTCCAAACATTTTCCTAAGTACTTTATTCTCAAATACTCGTTATCTCCTTTCCTCCCTTAAAGTAAGGTTCCATGTTTCGCATCCATATAATACAACTGGTAGAATAAAAGTTTTATATATTTTCAGTGTAACATTTTTTGAAAGGAGTTGGGACATCCAAAGTCTCTGCAATGCATAATAGCACGCATTTCCAGAATTGAGCCTATGTTAAATTTTTTTGTGCATCTCATTCTTATTTGTGATTATTGTTCCTAGGTATTTGAATTCAGCCATTTCCTCAACGTCCTCGTGGTGATTGTACAGGGAGCAGAGATCGAAGAGAGAGAGAGCAGAGAGAAAGAGGAGAGAGAAAGAAGAGAGAGAAAGAAGAGAGAGAGAAAGAGAGATGAGAGGAAGAGAGAGAAAGAGAAAGAGAGAGAGAAAGAGAAGAGAGAGAGAGAAAGAAGAAGAGAGAAAGAGAAAGAGAGAAGAGAGAGAGAAAGGAGAAGAGGGAGATAGAGGATATAGAGAGAGAGAGAGAGAGAGACGAGAGAGAGGAGAAGAGAGGAAGAGAGAGAGAGAGAGAGAGAGAGAGAGAGAGAGAGAGAGAGAGAGAGAGAGAGAGAGATAGAGAGAGATAGAGAGAGATAGAGAGAGAGAGAGAGAGAGAGAGAGAGATAGAGAGAGATAGAGAGAGATAGAGAGAGATAGAGAGAGATAGAGAGAGATAGAGAGAGATAGAGAGAGATAGAGAGAGACAGAGAGAGAGAGATAGAGATAGAGATAGAGATAGAGATAGAGAGAGAGAGAGAGTGAGAGTGAGTGAGTGAGAGAGATACGTGTAATTTATAAGCACCTGAGTAGGAGATGGCGAATCTGCTATATCACATCTGACTTCAAACAAAACAAAGCTCAATTGTAAATTGTTTATTCGATAAAACATTTTATTTCGTACCTGATCTCAATTCAGTATTTTATGATTTAAGAAAAAGGCCGAAAATAGAAACATTACAGCATCATGTACTGTGATATTCATTAAAACGGATGCAACTTTCTCTAATATATAAATAAATTATGATAAACGTAACAACTAAATTTACAAACAAATAAGCAGTTATAATCAACAGAAATGATAAGGGCATAAATAATAAGTTCATATCATCGTACTTAATTCATTATATGCTTAATAAAAACTTTGTTTTCACAAACATGTATTTTTAATAGTTGTGTTACAATTCGCAATTTATTTTGTCAGTCAGTATAACGATACAGTACATTAACTGAATGCAGACTTCAAAGTGCACCCGATTCAATTAAGATGGAGAAGTTTATAGTATCCTGCTTGGACCTAGAAATTCATAAAAAGTTAGACTTATTCGAAAATGTCTAAATGGCACTAAGAGTAGGTTGCAGGTACGCTAACAATTTCCAGATACTTTTGAAATTCATAATGGGCTAAAGAAGATAAATTCACTCTCTCCTCTCCTGTTTAAATGTGTACTACAGTATACCATTAAATATTTACAGGATAAAGAAGGAACAGAACTCAATGGTATTAATGATAATAATGCATTGATGATGTAGTATTATTAGGCGATAGTGAAAAGATACATCAAAAGAAAGTTCTGTATCACTTAGATCCCAGGAATTTTTAACGGTTACACAATAACCGATGATGCAATATTATTATGCGATATAGAGGAGATACTAAGGAACCTAGGAATTTGTTATACATACATCAAAAGAATGTTTTGTATCACCTCTGTCCCAAAATTTCCTGAACCGGTTACACAACAACAGAAGAGATATATACAAAATTAACATATAAGCTTTCATTATTGCTCATGTGAACCAAAACTAGACAGTCTGCAAGAATATAACAGGACTATCAATTTGAGTTTGTCACTATAGCATACTATTCTATAGTGTTCTGCCCTATGGCAGGTCCTTCACTGCAATCGTAACATTTTCATGCTATGCTTTGCAGCTTTACTAGGGAATTATAGGTGTTGTAGCTTCCCGTTCCTTTCCACACCGTGGATAATGGTGATGATGATAATGGCAAGATGATGTTCGGGGACCATTTGGGACTCAAAACTTCCTGACATTTGTCTTACAGGTGAGTAAAATCCCCGAAAAAACTTCACTCAGGAAGCTTGTCCCGACCGGGAATCGAACCCGGGCCCTCTGCGTGACAAGGCAACACGCTACAGCATATATAAGTGCATTTATTACCTGATAGCACAAGGTGTGCCCAACTGTATTGGACCCCTTAATATCGTCACGGGGATGGCAGGATTTTCCTTTACGATATTACGGCGTAAATGAAGCACACTGAATTTGCTTAAAATTTCACTTAATACCTATTTCTTTCCACAATTATCAGTAAACTTTTGTTCACAATTACAACTCACAATTAATTTTCTTTTAATTTTTATCACAGTCACAACTATCTTCAGAGACACTGCTGAATAAGTTCGCCACTATTTCTCGTTCACTTAACAGTGTCCAACGCGAGACTCTCTGGGGTTTCGCCTCCCTTTGTATAGGCGCGAGGAAACGTCTAGAAATAGCTTCTAGATATTTCGAAGCCTAGAAGCCTCTGGCCACGGATCTTTCCCAAACGTGGAGGGAGACACCGGTAGAGCCGTCTGGTAAAACACTCCAGACACTTCGGTCGATTTATTCGCGATTCTCGCCCAGCCCGCGCACTTCTGACGTCGCTATGCGACACGTAACAATATCTTGGTTTCACAGCTGGAACTCAACACAGATCTCGAGAGCTAATCATGAAACAACTTTCTTACTGTAAGATCTGAAACCTGCACGAAAATCATTATTGAGCATAGTGCATTAGAGGTTGAAATGGCGATTGAAAAATTGAAGATGTATAAAGCATCAGGTTCAGATGAGATCCCAGCAGAACTGATAAAATCAGGGGGAGAAAAATTGATGGACAAGATACGCTGTTTGCTTAGTATGATTTGGGAAAAAGAAGCTCTTCCAGATGAATGGAAGGAATCAATTATCGTACCAATTTATAAGAAAGGAGATAAAACTGATTGCAAGAACTATAGGGGCATCTCATTACTTTCAACTTCGTACAAAATTCTAACAAATATATTAGTAAGCAGACTTACTCCCTATATTGATGACATTCTAGGAGATCATCAATGTGCATTTAGAAGAAACAGGTCTACAACAGATCAGATTTTTAGTATAAGACAGATTTTAGAAAAGAAATGGGAATATAATGGTACTGTACATCAACTATAGGTAGACTTCAAAAAAGCATATGATTCAATTAAGAGGGAGAAGTTATATAGTATCCTGCTGGAGTTCGGAATTCCTAAAAAGTTAGTTAGACTTATACGAATGTGTCTAAATGGCTCAACGAGTAGGGTGCGTATAGGCAAACAGTTTTCAGACACTTTTGAAATCCAGAATGGGTTGAAGCAAGGAGATGCACTATCTCCTCTACTATTTAATTTTGTACTAGAGCATGCCATTAAATCTTTAGAGAATGAGGAATGCTTACAACTGAATGGTATTAATAAGCTGTTAGTTTATGCTGATGATGTAGTACTACTGGCCGATAGCGAGGAGATACTAAAGGCCAACACGCACACACTATTGAGTAACACTAAGAAATTAGGACTGGAAGTAAATATCAGTAAAACTAAATATATGGTCACACGTAGAAATAAATTATATAATGGAAATGGACAGCTAATGACAAATGAGGGAAATTTTGAGGAAGTGGCTGAATTCAAATACCTAGGAACAATAATCACAAATAGGAATGAGATGCACAAAGAAATTAAACATAGGCTCAATTCTGGAAATGCATGCTATTATGCATTGCAGAGACTTTTGATGTCCCAACTCCTTTCAAAAAACGTTAAGCTGAAAATATATAAAACTATTATTCTACCAGTTATATTATATGGGTGCGAAACATGGACTCTTACTTTAAGGGAGGAAAGGAGATTACGAGTATTTGAGAATAAAGTTCTTAGGAAAATTTTTGGACCAAAGAGAGATGAACAGACAGGTGAATGGAGAAGACTACATAACAATGAACTACATGGTCTTTATAGGAAGCCAGATATAATAAGAACAGTTAAGTCCCGTAGACTGCGATGGGCAGGACATGTTGCGCGTATGGGGAATGAAAGACGTGCATGGAAACTTCTTGTAGGAAAGCCAGAAGGAAAACGCCCAGTTGGTAGACCAAGAATGAGGTGGGAGAACATTAACTATGATTTGAGGGAAGTAGATTATACAGGGAATGATTGGAAAGCATTAGCTCAGGATATGGATGTATGGAGAGCTTATGTCCGTGCGGCCATGAACCAACAGGTTCGATAGTGCCAGTGAGTAAGTAAGACATTTAATTCAGGATTCGTCCGAGCTGAAATCCGTAAGTTGTGGTCACGACATCAGTTATATGCTTCGGACGGCCTGTGACAGGCAAGTCATCAATATTTCCTTCTTTCTGTACCTCTTTGATGACCGAAGAACAATGCTTTGTTTCACCATGTGGCACCTGCAAACGTTTCTTAATGATGGCCCTTTCTGACAATGCGGACACTATCAAAAAATTACGTGATTCATAGTAAAAAATCCTATCCCGAAAGGTAGCTACAAAGGGATACAATAAACCAGGACGTAGAGAGAAAGAGGGAGGAAGAAAGAGAGGAAAGAGAAAATGAGGGAGAGAAAGAGAATGGAAAATTTCATTATAGTTTATCAAGCGTTAGGATATAAACATCTGAAGTTCAATTCTGCTTATTTAATTAACGTTACGTAAATTGAACAAGCGCCACTTTCATAAAATATAAGTTTTGTTTCAGTAACTGATGTGACAACAGCACAAAGGTATATAGAGTAACGCAATAAAAAAACTATTTTGTGAACAGAAAGAGATAATAATTTGTACTCGTAATCAAAAGACCAAACCGCAAACAGACCTCTAACTTTTATAAAACCAGACATCGTATTAAATTGATTTACAAAATTTATATGAAAGCAATACGAATAGAAATGTTTTATTATTTCAGTTATTTATAGTCGCTGTAACTACAACAGTCATATCGCGATTTTCTGTAGATCATGCCCTGAAAATCTACAAAAAGCTTTTTTATTTAAAATATATCGATTTAAGCCGCGGTGGACTAGTGGTTATGCTCCTTGCCTCTGGATCCGTGGGTCGCGGGTTCAAACCCGACCCGGTCAATGATTTTTTAGGATGGATAAATCGAAGGTGGAAGTCCTCCGGGTGGGACTTTAAGTCGTGGGTCCCTAGTCTGATGATTTTCAGGCTCGTAAAAGATCCTTAAGCCTGATAAAAAGGCCTCTAAGCAAAATTTACCGAATTTTACCGTCCTAGTACTACCTTGGTTTCCTAGATGTCATTATGAGGCGGAACACTGACCCCGGGTCACTCAATGACATCTATCCGAAAGCAAGTGTAACTAAATTAGTATTGTTGAATTTCTTCCCTGTAGGAGGAGAACGCTTAAGTATCGATGAGAGAAAAAGAAAAAGTGCTTACAAGAAGTATCGATTTAATTGGAGATAATAGATTAACTAATTATTTTTATTAAATAGTAATTGGAGGCAAAATTAATTAAGATAGAAGTTTTATGGTAAAATTAAGTAGATGATACGAAAATTAAATGGTGTTTGATGGAGTCACGGTATAAGTTTTAAAATATGTTTAATACAATAATGAGAATGCAGGCATGTGGTCAAGATATAGGCCTACGGGATTTAAAATCAAGAACAATAAGTAAATTAAATCTGCAGAAATTGATTTTATCCAATAACTTAACTTGCATAACCATCCCATCATAATATCTGCCTTGTTTAGTATGAATGAATGGGTAAATAGTGTGACTTGTCTTAAATGTTCCAGCTTTGAGCTGGTCCCTCATCCAAGGAGGTACTGCACATCCTTGTTTGGTAAAAAATCTGTATCTGATCTAGAGTATAAACATCCATTCCTGACAGGTTATGTAACTGAGAAACAGGGGGCCATATAGGGAACTATAACAAATTTTACAACTCTATCAACTACTCTACAACAATAGTGGAACACGTAAAAATTCCTATAAAAAGGTAAAGGTAAAGTGCTCCTACTACAGGGCATAGGAGACCCTTGGAGTAGTAGGATGTTAAGGCTCCCACTTTTTCTAGATCGGCACTTGGTGTCAGTCGGGTTGTCAGCCCTGGTGACGCCCACCTTTACCCCTATAACAGGCATCTCGTACTCATTTCCAATAAAGGCTGAGTCGATCTCAGAGTCATTGTGCCATCATAAGGTTTGCGTCGTTTAGAAGCCCTTGACCTCAACGCGACTCGAACGCTCGATCATCCGTTTGTAGCGTATTGCCTTAATCAACTACGCTAGATCGTGCCCCTTATATAAAAGGAGACATTAAATTAAATTACAGTAAAGAGAGTAGAATAGAATTGATTTATTTAGCCTGGTAGAGTTAAGGTTATGCGGTCTTTTCTTCCACTCACTAGACAAACATATGTTACTTACTTACTCACTGGCACTATCGAACCCGTAGGTTCAAGGTCGCACGGACATAAGCTCTCCATACATCCCTATCCTGAGCTAATGCCTTCCAATCATTCCCTGTATAATCTACTTCCCTCAAATCATTGTTAATGTTACTCTCCCACCTCATTCTTGGTCTACCAACTGGGCGTTTTCCCTCTGACTTTCCTACAAGAAGCTTCCATGCAAGTCGTTCATTCCCCATTCATGCCATATGTCCTGCTAATTGCAGTCTACGAGACTTAACTGTTCTTATTATATCTGGCTCCTTATAAAGACCATGCAGTTCATTGCTATGTCGTCTTCTCCATTCACCTGTCTGTTCATCTCTCTTTAGTCCAAAAATGTTCCTAAGTATTTTATTCTCAAATACTCGTAATCTCCTTTCCTCTCTTAAAGTAAGAGCCCATGTTTCGCATGCATATAATATAACTGACAGAATAACAGTTTTATATATTTTCAGTTTAACGTTTTTTGAAAGGAGTTGGGAAGTCAAGAGTCTCTGTAATGCATAATAGCACGCATTTCCAGAATTGAGCCTATGTTTAATTTGTTTGTGCATCTCATTCCTATTTGTGATTATTGTTCCTAGGTGTTTGAATTCAGCCACTTCCTCAAAATTTCCCTCATTTGTCATTAGCTGTCCACTTCCATTATATAATGTACAGTATTTCTACGTGTGACCATATATCTAGTTTTATTGATATTTACTTCCAGTCCTAATTTCTTAGTGTTACTCAATAGTATGTGTGTGTTGCCCTTTAGTATCTCCTCGCTATCGGCCAATAGTACTACATCATCAACATAAACTAACAGCTTATTAATACCATTGAGTTGTAAGCCTTCCTCATTCTCTAAAGATTTAATGGCATGCTCTAGTACAAAATTAAATAATAGAGGAGATAGTGCATCTCCTTGCATCAACCCATTCTGGATTTCAAGTGTCCGAAAACTGTTTGCCTACACGCACCCTACTCTTTGTGCCATTCAGACACATTCGTATAAGTCTACAAACATATGTTACATTTAAATACAAAAAACACAATAATAGTACATACTAAAAATTTAATTATCTGTCAAACTGAACAATAATGAAAATAATATATAATAATATAATGCAATTAAATACAATTAAAATTAAACTAATGAAATAATGTATACTCAAAGGAATAACAGCTCGAATCTAATAATAATAATAATAATAATAATAATAATAATAATAATAATAATAATAATACATTTATTTAGCCTGGTGGAGTTACCATATAGGGATAAAAAAAATACAAATAAAGAAATAAACTATAATGAATTAATCTATCGCTTATTATACAAGGCATCAGGTAAATATATTGACAAATCTTAATATAATTTTTATTAAATAATTAAAAACAAATTATTAATTGTTAAAAAGTAATATTAGTGGGTTGTTTCTCTTAACAATTTTATTTTCAATTTGTTTCTAAAAGATGGTAAAGTTTGGCAGTCTCTGACATAAGAGGGAGAGATAGAGTGAGAGAAATGGACTTTTAAAGGCATTCAGCTGGAATTTTTGAAGGGACAAAGTAAGAAGCAGTGTAAAGGTGGAGATCTTGAGTTGAAATCCCCGTTTAAGCAGAAACAGTCACTTTAGGTATGTTAACTGAAAAACTGCAGTGTTTCCATAATATGCATATAATACTTAATGTCCGAAAATACGATCACATTTCTCCATTTTTTCTAAGAATTGTAATGGCTACATCTTAAAGAGAGAAGAAAATGACTGTCTAGTTCTCTTATTTAAGATTCTACATACCTCGACTCCCAACTATTTATCCTCTCGTTTCTAGTATCTATCCTCGAACCATAACTTAAACACAAAATCACAACATAGTCTCTTGCTTAATATACCTCAACATAGGACATCACATCACTCCATGTCATAAACTATCTTCACTTCTCGCAACTGGAATTCCCTACCATAAGAAATCTGAGGCTGCCGGATGTTGCCATCTTTTAAAAGAAATCTAAATTTATATTTGCTCTAACATTGGCTTCATCATTACTCAGCGTAAGGTACATATAGGCCTTATTAACTGGTGTTTCTTGTATAATTTATCATATTTATATTATTATTAGTATTATTATTATTATTATTATTATTATTATTATTGTTGTTGTTATTATCATCGTATAAAATGTTGTTTGTACATGAAATATACATTGCAACATTTAATATATTTTTAACTATTTATAATTAGTACAGTGTATATATAATCTATGCACAACATGCCAACAGAATAACAGCAGTTGAAATGGATTTTTGGAGAAGAACTGCCTGGAAATAATTAGAAATAAAGAAATTATAAAATGGATGAATGCAAAAAGAAGTGTAATGAATGAGATTAGACATACTAATATGGTATGGACACGTAAGAAGAATTCAGGATGGAAGACTACCTATGCATGGAAAATTGAAAGAAGGAGCAGAAAAGGAAGACCAAGAACAACCTGGAAGAATATCATTCAAAATTCAATGAATTTTGTGTAACAGATGACGACACAGTGGACAGAGAACGATGGATATCTTTAATTAAGGGGAATTTGTGAATGTTTATTACAAACTGATAGTCTATAAGTCCATAGTCATCAATGTATTTTCTAAAACTCGTATTAATTATTAAGATTGGTTTGAGAAAACCCTCAGTGATGAAAAAAAAAACTCTCAAAATGAATGAATGTATATATAATCTATAGTGCTAAATATGTATTTGTAATTTGTGCTTGTTGAGTGGAAAAGAAGGCCTTATTGCCTTAACTCTGCATGATAAATAAAACATTATTATTATTATTATTATTATTATTATTATTATTATTATTAACTATTAAATGCCAACAGCAAGTCTAGGTTATTAATTTTAACATTCTGTTTGTAATAAGCTGATATAGCACTGGCTAAATTCCCATTACAACGTATTCTTAGTAAAAGTAATCATGTTGCAATGTGAACAGAAATTCATTAATAGAGTACACGGGAATTACAAATAGACAAAGATTTAATACACAAGTGATCTTCTTGGTGATCAAATATTAAAATATATATATACAGTCAATATGCCCATTTCACCAATTAATGTTTTAAAAAGGTCAACAAGTTTCCACAGCCAAGCTGTCATTCTCAAGACCAGATATTGACTGAAGACAAAATTGATAATAAATAATAAACAAATTCAGTTAAAAACAAACTACGTCACATGACGCAATCATTCATAAGTAAACAATAAAACATAATAAAACTAATCCTCTTTTGTTTCAATTAAAGACGTAGTTTGTTTTTAACTGAATTTGTTTATTATTTATTATCAATTTTGTCTTCAGTCAATATCTGGTCTTGAGAATGACAGCTTGGCTGTGGAAACTTGTTGACCTTTTTAAACATTAATTGGTGAAATGGGCATATTGACTGTATATATATTTTAAGAGAAAGATTTGGATCACTTCCTGGATTGCCTAAGTGGTACAGTAGTTTAATGCGGCAGTGAGTGAAGCTGAAGATCTTGAGTTCAAATCTTGGCTTAGGAAGAATGTTTTTCTCTTTAGTTGCAGAAACAGTGTAATTAAACAAAAGATTAATGTTGAAACTTCAATTATAATTTCATAAAAAAGTGAATGAACATGTAAAAAATTATATAAGACACATCCCCTCCAATAGCTATCAAAAGGTATCAGCTGGATGTAAAAAAGGAAGAAGAGAACGGCTGAAATAACTTGGAACGATAATGACCGATAGATGATTGGGAAAACCACTTCACAAAAATACTGAATGAAAGGTAACAGAACAGAAGCTTACGAAGCCAATACTACCAGGAACCCAAGAACCCTGAATCTGGAAATGGAAATCACAGAGGATGAAATAAACAAATGCGTGAAAGAAGCAAAAATAAAAAAAGCCACAGGACCGGATCAAGTAGCATACGAACACCTAAAGGCATCAGCTGACGTGCTAATATCAATATGGAAAGAACTGTTTAACAAATGCCTAGAGACGAGAACCATACCAGAACAATGGAGAAGGGCTACCCTGAAAATGCTGTATAAAGGTAAAGGAAACACGGGAGACATGAACTCATACAGAGGCGTTGTACTGGAGAACACCCTGTTCAAAATCTTTATGAAGATACTTACAAACAGATTGATGGACATCACAAAATTAAACATCCCAGATAACCAATTCGGATTTAGGAAAGGAAAATCCACTCTGCAAGCAGCATCCGCATTATTATATGAGATAGAAGCAGCCCTCAACAGACCGAAAGGAAAATACTACGTGGTCTTCATAGATTATGAAAAAGCGTTCGATTACATAAACAGAACAAAACTACTCACGAAGATGAGGGACATGATTGGAAACGAGCACCCCATTGTTGGAATAGTACACGACATAATGAGGCGAAACTGGTTACAAATAACAGATGAGGTTGCGGCATCAGACGAGGTTATGCAAACTAATGGGATACTACAAGGAGACCCCATCAGCCCGCTACTATTTAACATAATGACGGCTGACATTGGGAAAGCAACAAACGGGACCACGTTGGTAATGTATGCGGACGACATGGCCATTGGGGCAGAAAACAAATAAGAATTGCAAAAAGGCGTAGATGGGATACAACGATGGGCTATGGAAAATGAGTTCAAGATAAACCGCAACAAGACCGTACAAATGGTTTTCAAGAAAGGAGGAAGAACAGCGGCAAGTGATAATCTAAAACTAGGAGAAGAACCGATAAGAATGGTCAACAAATTCAGATATTTAGGCATAACACTGCAGCCAACAACAAAGTCTTTCAGCGTACATGTGCAGGAGAGAGCAGCAGCAGCTATAAGAGCTATGTGCAGTATCAAAGACATCACATCGTTAAAATTAGTCACAGCCATGAAATTATTCGCATCAGTGATCACCCCGATCGTCACCTACGGGATAGAACTGATATGGGAGAAACTATCGACCAGCGATTTGGAGAGGTTAGAAAAAGTAAAACCAAGATTCATCAAAAAGGCATTAGGTGCAAGCAAATACACACCAAAAGAGTGGACTGGAAGTAACCAACCACAAAGGCACAGAATCATAGGTTTAGCAACACACGGATATCATCACAAAATGTGCAAAAATACAAAATTCCACCAACCGAGTGATTCGTGTGAATGCAAGATATGCGACCAAAAGTGTGAGCGATACCATTACAAACAATGCAGAATATGGACAGGATCACTGAACGAACTCATAAAAGACAAATCATAAACTTATAACTTAATGCTCTTTCGAGTGCCTCTTACCAATTTATTATTATAATGACTTAAGAAGGGTAAGTGAAAAATGATTGGACGATGGTGATTGGAATAACATACAAAATGTGTAGCAAAATGATAGTACAGATAACGCCATACAACTGAAAGCTCGGCTAACGTTAGAGCCAAGTAGGCATGCTCTCTGTCTCTTGTCTCTTTCTCACGAGTGGTAATAACAAAACTAAAAATATAATTCATTTATCTACACTACTTCACTCTAAACAGCATGTCACAAAAGACAA
The DNA here is from genome assembly GCA_030220185.1 of Diploptera punctata. Lineage (NCBI taxonomy): Eukaryota > Metazoa > Arthropoda > Insecta > Blattodea > Blaberidae > Diploptera > Diploptera punctata. The sequence goes on along the minus strand of JASPKZ010009808.1, from coordinate 2,980,681 downwards.
TGTTTTGTGAATTAGAATAGTAAAACGAGTAACACAGACGACATGCGCATGCGTATGAAGCACTCGGCAAGGCTAGCTCTAACAGTTTTCATGCATTTAACTATCTGACAGACTCTGCAGCTAAATTGGGAGCAGGAAGATTTTATGAAACCTGCCAAATAAATAAACACTAATAATAATTTATTAGCAGTGATATACAATGTGGAACAAAACTTTACCGGCATGCTATAGAGCTAAAGTCTGTCCGTAGAATCTGTAAAGAAGCTATTCCAAATAAGCCATCTATGCAGGATGCGGGCAAAGATGCACACGGCCAATGAGGACGCGAAAGGAAGTGCAAAAGGAAAACAGATTACGTGACACTATTTATTACGTGAAATTACTCGCATGCGCTCTTAGGCTCCGCCATGTCTCCCACTAACATGATGCTTGAAATTCTCTACACATTCCACGGACAGACTGTAGTTAGTTGTATTACTATATGTTTGTCAAACTACGCCGTATATGCAAATTTTATTTATTACCCTTATAGAAGCCAAGCGGTATAAGTGAGAAATTGCTAATTTAGGAGTTAATTGTTGATTTTAGTAGTTAAAGCAGATAGGCCTACTAAACTGAGTGCCCAATGGATAAAATAAAAATCTGTCTGGTGCTGAAATCTAGTGACTGAAAAGATAACTGCTAAGACAATCACATATGGAGTGTCTCAACTTTGAACATCATTTACTCAAAGCCCACTTTTCGTTACTCATATCCCTTGGTTTCTAATGGTCTCATTCAATCTATAGTATATTATTATTTTTTTAATGATAATAGTAGTAATAGTAATCCATTAAATCCGTCCGGTTGAACATTGTGAGAGAGATGAGTTTGGATATATTAACGTGATCGAGTTACCAACCCAGACGTACAACTACATTCCCCAGTGGATCGCGGATTTATTTCGAATTTTTCTGCTCCTAGACGGGTTGCTAACCAAAGCTTTTTGGAGTCCCATCTACCCCTTGTCTTGCAGGTTTCCTCTTCTGCCTTCATTACCGTTGAGAACAATTTTCTTTTTTCCGCTTCTGAAGCCGTTGACCAAATAATTACAAAATAGAGTACAAAGCGTAGTGAACTTACTTCGAAGAAAAAAAAAAAGCTGCACAAGATTTGATCGGAAAAAGAATGAAGATGTAAGAACAAAGTTAAATATATTTCCACTGAATGATAAAATCAAAGAATATAGAGATAAAATTGTTTAAACGTGTAGAAAGAATGAATGTAACAAGATTGCCAAAAGCAGCATTTAACTACAAGCCAAGAGGTTAAAGGAATGTAAGAAGGCCAGTGAAAAGATGGACAGAACAACTGTGAGGCGGAAGAGGCAATTTTCCTAGCCCATGAAGTGAAGTAGAAGAAGTTATAGTTCCTTTCACTCCTTAGCGAAGCGCATGGCATCAATGAGTGATTTCCATCTGACACGATTGGCAGCAATAGCCTCGACTTCGGTCCACGTTCTTCCAATACTCCCACTTTCATTTCTAACAGATTTCCTCCATATTCCTCTTGAGCATTCCATTCTCCTAGCTACTTGGGAATTCCATTCTAATGCCTGTCTTTCAATATCCTTCCTTGATTTCCTCAGAGAATGCCCTATCCACCGCCATTTACACCTTCTAATTTGTATTTTAATTGATGCTTTATCCGCAAGTCTCCATAAATGTTCATTGTTATTCTAACTGACCAATGAATATTTTTAATTATTCGCAGACATATATTAATAAAAGTTTGCAATTTTACATTGACAGCTTTACTAAACAGCCAAGCATTTGCTCCATAAAGAAGAACAGCTTAACATTACTTCTGAAAATTCTTAATTTAGTGTTTCTTAAATATATTTATTTCTTCAGACAGAGCAAAATATTAATTTTTATTTTAATTATTCAAAATTCTAAATCTTGAGATGTATTTTCAATTGTGTGGTTTCGGAGAGTGTAGTTTACTAAGTAATCGCATTTGTGCAGCTTCAATTTCTTTCTTAATATGTTTTTCCTAACAAAAATGTAGGCCTATATGCCATCCTTTCCGTTCCATTTTAATTCATCTGTTTAGCCTTATCAGTCGAGAACCTACATATCAAGAACTTTCAAGGATACGGCTTTCATCTCATTTCATCCTTCGACCTAACATTAGGCCGAAGACGAGTAAAAGATTTTGTACAAAAATGTAGATAATAATGAAGGTTTATATAATTTTAAAATAGTATTTTTTTACTAAACCATAGGCTTAAGGAGACTGACTGTCACTGTTCTATCTCGAAACATTCGATCTATTTAAGCAGGAATCGCAGACATAAGTTTAGTCAGGTTGTAATTTGTTTAATATTTAAATAATTACCTGAAATATCAGCTGTCCTCAATTTTAATGTATTTTTGTTTTAAAAAAACTTTGTCAATTAGTCATAAGCATATAGGCCTTTCGGGACATGTTCCATTCTCAGCATGCAATTTGGCACCAAATGACATATACGGTATATATGGTAAATGAAAGAAGGGCATAGAAACTCTGTAGAAAACCATAGGGGAAGCGCCCAGTAGGAAAGCTTAGAATGGATTGGAAAAATAACATTAATCATAATTTGAAGGCGGTAACTTGGCATACAGGAATAAATTAAGAAAAGTAAAACTGAGTTCGGTCAACCAGCAAAATCTCACCATTAGGAACGGGATTTCACTGAAGTGAAAATTTAGAAACCACTTTAGCAATTGCCAATTTGTTTTCTCTTTATATGACTGGTGCATACGATTTAAATAACACAAGAAGCAGCAAGATCTTCTAAAGCTACGTCTAAACCAGCAAAATCGGTTGGCAGAGAAATTCGCTTAGTTTACGCAGTTCCGCCGTGATGGACTTCTGTTTTCTTTTTCTTCTTAACAAGTGTATTTTTAGAGCTATGATTTTATAAATGTCATATATTATATTATTATTATTATTATTATTATTATTATTATTATTATTATTATTATTATTATTCGTTAATTGTATTAATTTATTACTTTCTGTTTTAAGTTCGGCGAACGGTGCAAACTGAACGAAAATTATTAAAACCATGTGGGAAAAGTAAGACTCTTTAAAGTTTTTCATAACTGTTTGATGTAGACTGTCTACTCTATCACTTAAATAGCTTTTTATATGTTATTAGCTAATACAAGGCAATACGTTGCTACGCCTAAATGAATGAAATATTAAAGGTTAATTAAACTGTATGGTATACGCTGAAACGAACCAAAAGATGGCGGTTCCTAGTCAGCTTTTAATTTCGGATTTCAGGTAAACATCCACTTATAACTGTCAGATTTCGCTCATTTTTGGAAAATAATTACCTCGGTTAATTATAGGCCTAATAGGACTTACTGAGTTTCGTTGTCAAACTTCGAAAATTGTGACCGCTAAAACGATTTTTAATTTTCACTTGTGGTGAACTCCTATACTTAATTATTTTAGAGGATCCAGTTTTTAATCTAAACCATCCAGTGACTCACTCAAACACACATAAAAATGTATTCAAAATTGGTCCAGTCGTTTAGGCAGTTTTTAATTTCGGATTTCCGGCAAACCTCCACATCTAATTATCGGATTTCGCTCCCGTTTCGATAATACGTACCTGGTTTATTTTATAGGATATACTAAGTTTCGTTGTGAAACATCGAAAAGTGTTACCGCTAGAGCGATTTTTAAATTTTCACTTCAAGTGAACTCCTATAGCCTACCTAATGGTTTTAGAGGTTCCAGTTGTGAATGTAAACCATCCAGGGACCCACTCAAACACACACAAAAAAATCATCAAAATCCGTCCAGTCGTTTAAGTGTAGTTCAGTGACAAACACACGTAGAGAAGAATTATACTGTAGAGGCCTATATGTTATTAGTAGATTCCGGATTATATGCGACATAACAAGCTCAACATATGCATGCAAATATGCATGAAAAAGTCAACATATGCAATACCAAATAATAAAAAACACAATAATTACCACTTTATTAGATACTTTGTTTCTAACTTAACATAATAATTAGTCATCATCATCATCATCTGCATTCATGGATTAGGTCTGTTGACCCGTTCCGACTTCAGCCCATCTCTTTCTAGGTCTGCCCACATCTCGGGTGCCTTTAGGTTTGTATTTTGTTATTTGTTTTGGATATCTATCTTCATTCATTCTGTCTATGTGCTGCTTCCATTTTTGTCTATATGTATGTATTTTATCAGTTATTGCAAATATTTCAAGTTCCTATCTTATTTCTGTGTTCTTGATTCTGTCTTCCTTAGTGCACCCATTAACAGATCTCAAAAATTTCATTTCTGCCGCCGTTATCCTACTTAGATCTTGTTTTTTATGTATCCAGGCTTCTGAACCATAGAGCAGTACCGGTACTGCCAACATTTTATAAAATTTCAATGGGTCTCTCTTGTTATTAGTATTTTTATTATAAAATCAAATGTTTCATAATTCTCCTCATAATTAATCTTCTAAGTAGATCGCGATTTCGGGTTCATGGCGAACCCAACCTCAGTACCATTTTGCCGACTGATGTTACTGAGGTTGGGTTCGCCATGAACCCGAAATCGCGATCTACTTAGAAGATTAATTATGAGGAGAAGTATGAAACATTTGATTTTATCTAAAATTAAACCTCATAGTGATTTATTCCTATAAAAGTTCAACGTATTTTTATTATCTATTTATTAATATTATCATTTATCACTGATAAATGATAAATTATCAACCGGTATCAGGCAAAAGTATTGTTCAAAAATTAAAATATTCTACATTTTGCTACTATTGTAAACAGAAACGATCAGGTACTGTTCCAAATGTTCGGTAGTAAGGTTGTGTCTTCGATCGCTCAAAATATGTTTGTAAACAGAACTGAAGTAATTGGGCAGTATTGAAATGTATGTGCTATTTTGGCACTTATTATTTCTGCGAAAAGCTCGCCCGTCCCATTTATAAAACTATTAATTTGTCGTAAAGGTTCAAAGCCTGCGTTATCCTTCAAAATGTTTTCAAACTTTTCCTTAAGTTTGCTTGGGAATACCTCCGGCAATAAGGAGTTTAGTTGACGGATTTTATCCATTAACTGAATAAAATCAATCAACGCCAAATCCTGAGTTTCAAGCTTTTTAATAGTTGCAGTTATATGGGAAAATATGAGTGGTAATCACAGCAATTTTTTATAATACTAGAATCGTTAAATCCTTCCTTGCCCTGAGAAAGTGCCAAAGTCTCTGCACTATCGAAATAGTTTACTACATTTTTGATGGGCTCGAAATGTTCATTGTAAAAAAACACAGATTTTAAAAATATTTTTATTGTAGCACGAAAATATGCCATATCACTAGTTTTAATTAAAATATGCAATAACAGGTGAAAAAGGTATAAATATGCAAATATATATGCAACTGCAAATGCATATAGTCCGGTCTCTAGTTACTAGCATTAAAATAAACTCTCTACTCAGATCCGGCGTGATGCTAGGTCAAAGAATGAGATGACGTCACTATTATTGAAGGTCTGTGATACACACAGATGCCGACTGGCTATGTCATTCGAATCATTACAGGTGCAGATTAAATGAAATAAAACTAACTGAATTACAGGAGTAGGAATAAATGTCGAAATAAAGTCCTGACAGGAGAAAATGTAGAAAGATCGTGAAAAGCAGCCCGCCATGGCTCCGATTCATCCAACACGAACATCAGATGGATCGACTGAAACGCATTTATTACTTTCAATCAATAACATTTTGAAACACACGAAATCGTGACACTCACAAGGGCACTCTCAACAATCGGATGTCAAAACCTAGTTTGAAATTTCTCCCACAGAAGGGTTGTGATGTACCAAGGCCGTGTTCAAAAAAACTAGTTGCCTTTTTAACTGCAAGGTATAGAAATTGAAGCCAAAATCCGGCAATGTCAACCCACAGTACGGAGCAGATGGACTCCTTTCATGACTAAGAGCGGTGTGAAGTGAGGCGGGACTCGGCTGGAACGACAGGTAGTGAAGGTTATCCTATCTACCAATTCGTCTTGTAAGCCCATGTTTCCCTTAACAGAGATTTAGGCGCTCTCCCCCTACAGGGAAGAATTTGAACCATACTAATTTAGTTACACTTGTTTTCGTGTAGACGTTATTTGAGTGGTCCGTGGTCAGCGTTCCACCTCATATTGACATCGAAGAAACCAAGGTAGTACTAGGACGGGAAAATTCGGTAAATTTTGCTTAGATGCCTTTCATTCAGGCTTAAGGATCTTTTATGAGCCTGAAAATCTTCAGACTCGGGACCCACGGCTTAAAGTCCCTCCCGGAGGACTTGCTCCTTGGATTTTTCCATCCTAAAAAATCCATCGACCCCGGCCAGGTTTGAACTCGCGACCCTCGGGACCAGAGGCAAGGAGCATAACCACTAGTCCACCAAATCAGTTGTTGTATTGCTTGTCAATAGTTTAAATGAGCTTTCGCGCTGGATTTTGGTGTCTTGCAGTTAAAAAGGGCAGATAATGTTTGGACGCGACCTTTGTAAGCCTACAGCACAACACTTCTCTGGAAGAAATAGCAAGTAAGTTTCGGCATGCAATTGTTGATAGCTGCATTGTTAGAATAATAATGATCAAAACAACATAGAGGTGTAAAATATTAGAAATGACTACCTTTCGGGAACTATGAAATTCAACTAATAATGAATATCAAGGCGTCACAAATGGAATAATCATGTCTCAAGAATGACTGATGACAGGTTATCAAAAGTCGTACGAGATAAAATTCCAACTGGCAGGAAATCCCCAGGGAAAACATAACTAAGATGCAAAAGAACTCACTTCTTAAAGGTCATATTACACCTGCCGAGTGCTGGGTCCAGCCGGTCCCTCCCTATTCTGTTCACTTTAGTGATGATTACACGCGGAGGGACAGTGAACGAGTGAGTCCATATTTGAGATCCGTTCGTTTTACGATGGGGCAAAATAAAAAAAAATGAAGTAGTTTTTAAACATTATTTTAACCCTTAAACTGGCAATGTATCCTACAAGATACATCACTTGGTTTAATATTTTTAACAAAACAGAAGAAAACAAACGAGCTGAAATTACTTAAATGTGTGCAGAATTAAGCAGATACCAAATAATAACAGTTTTACACGATTTTGTTTTTAGTGCAGTCCGACACATTTAAATAACTGGCACATGAAATTATTTTTACAGACTCAAATTATCAAACTTATCGAATGAAAGACAAGTAAAGGACGAGTAGAGTACGTGGATGGAAGGGGAAGATATTCGGCCGAGAAAATATAATAGCATTCTAGTCACTGTTGTTTTTACATTAGTCAATATTAAAATTTGGTTACGTGTTTGTGAATTAGGGTAATTGGAGTAGTTTAAGAAACACTTTTTTTCGGCATACAATTGTTGGCGTCCAACAAGTTTCAGTGTTAGGACCACTTCTGTTCTCTATCTATATTAACGATATATCTACTAGACTTACCTATTGTCGACATCGCCTATACGCTGACTATTTGCAAATTTACATTCACTCCCATCCTGACGATGCACATGACACACTAGACAAATTAAATAGTGACCTAGACTCAATTTCCTAATGGTCGAGGAACCATGGACTTAATCTAAATGCTGACAAGACACGGTGTATAATTATAGGACATCGGCAAATCCAAAGCATTATAAATTACGAAAATATCCCTACCATTCTCCTAAATGACAAAAAAACATCCCCTACAGCCCAATAGTAAAAAAATATGGGTATCTACATGGATCAACACCTAGACTGGAAAATCCAGGTGAATAATACCTGCAAGAAAGTGTTCTCAATTCTTCACTCCCTAAATAGTTTTAAAACCTTCCTTCCTACAAAATTAAAACAAATACTTGTACAGACTCTTATAATGCCACACTTCGACTACTGCGACAATTACTGACTAATCTGACAACTGATCTATCTGACAGACCAGAGCGTGCTCATAATGCGTGCATTCGATTTCTATTCAATATCCGTCGTTATGACCATGTATCTCCTTCATTTCAGGCTTATCATGGCTACGCTTAAATGACAGAAGAACTTTACATTCACATACCTTACTATTCCAAATTTTGCACACATATTTAGCAAGTTATTTAACAACACTTTTCAATATTTATCGGCTCATCACAATTTAGGAACAAGATAACAAGACTCTTCTTTACTATTGATACCACAGCACAGGACATGTCTATACTCTAAATCTTACACAATTTCTATGACTAGAGCATGGAACTCACTTCCCAGTCATGTCAGAGACTGCCAATCGCTACCATTATTTAAATTCATATTAACTGATATCTTAAGTTCGATACAATGAAAACATTAACTGCATAACAACTATATAGAGCATTCCATTAATAATCATCTAGGAAGCTATTTAGTTTATTTTATATAATTTTAATGTTATTATATTCTATGTTTTTGTTAGTATTAGCTAGTAATAGATCACATCATCATTGTATTTTGTTTAGTCTGTATTTTAATAATATCTTTAAATTGTAATATATATGTATTTTTTGTATAATTCTACTATTCGCTGGTTGAGTGGAAGAGAAGGCCTTGTGGCCTTAACTCTACCAGCTAAAATAAAGCATTATTATTATTATTATTATTATTATTATTATTATTATTAATATTATTATTATTATATCCCCATATTTCAGGATATAGTACAAATTTCAGAAAAAATCGCAATACTTTACATAACTGAATGCTTTATTTTAAATATGCTGTATGTTTTAACTTTTAAGGTTTCAAAGTCATTTGTTTAAATTAGATTTCACTAGTATCTGTATTTCTAAGACGAATTAATAAATTTCTATAGAACGCAAAAAACAAGTATGCTATTCTTTTCTTTATTACTGAGCCTCGGTTTTGGCCTTGTCAATCAACCCCTTGTGACAATTAAATATATTTTACCTGATCTCAGCATGGCTGGTCCAACAAATTAGCTTTCCAACTGTAAATTTCAAGGATCAATGATTTAGCTTAACGTGTTCTATCCAGTAGTACACGAACTTTCAACAGTCCACCGTGAGCTTTGAGTGCATCTTCAGCATGGTTTATATATTTTCTTCATTCGGTATATTAAATAATTAAAATACCCAAATCGTAAATTGTAATCCGTGAAATTAAAATTGTATGTAAATGATTTACCGAATGAACCACTGTCAGCAAATTGTAGAGCAATTTTTGTAATATCTACCATAAATATTTACACCATTCCTGTTAAATCTTTTAGTCCATATTTTATTTAGTCCATTTTAGTCCACATTTTGGACGCTTAAATGACTTACGTTGCCTAAACCATAACATATACACCAAATTATTGTACACAGAACTGAATATCTCAAAACAATCTACAAAAAAAATCCGCGACAGCATTTATCTATCTTTTACGGATAACTCATAATAAACATTTTTATCTTTCAGCTCTTGATGCCAAGATAATCGCGATGACTAAATTCCCGGGCAAGCGTAGCATCACACGGCGGCTATTCTTTTACGGATCTCATAATAACAATTTTACCTTTCAGCTCAATTATACCAGAAAGTTCGGTATAAGTAGATTTCCTGGCAACGCCGGGTAATCAGCACGGGGTATCTAATAATATTATTTTTATTTTTACTTATTAAACTAAACATAAAAACACATTTAATTTATTTAGGCGTAGCAGCGCACGCCGGGTATTATCTATTATGTAATATATATTTAGCAATTTTTACTATATATAATTTTTTGCTGATAACGTTAGTCGAGGAATCGGCCGTAAGCATTATCTCGGCATATGTAAGACAACCTTAAGAAGCTCTAAGCCTACAATCAAGAAAGGTCTATTTTTTTAAGTTATAGCTAAACATTTACACATTAGATTGTTAAAATAGAATGGTTGGGTGAAGCTTTCTTATGTTATTATTGATTTTTTATATTTCTTTAGAGCGGCTTATACTTTATATGTTCTTATAGACAACATGGCCAGATTTATTCCGGTCTTTACACTTGTTCTTTTTGCCAATTTGATCATTCATTTATTAGACCTATTTAATATTATAATTATTGTAATTATTCTATTTTAAAGTAAAATATGTTTTGTCTGGTTGTCTACAAAAGAATGCTAAATGGTCTTAGCTCCAGTAGGATAAAAAATAAATAATAAAATCCATGGTTCGACAGATTTATAAGTCCCTTGTTCTATCATCCGGCTGCTGACCTTACATCCACATATAATGTTTACAGTGTGGACATCCTCTAACCAATATAGGGGGTAACATATGGTCACATGTCGGGACCCTAGCCGTTGTAGCGTTTAATCTGTACTGCTGTTTGTTACAGCTAATCAAATTCCTCATAATTCTGGGTGGACACCGTTCCCATACTGGACAAAATTCCATAGAACATTTCCTCCCTGATAGGGACTTGAATCGATGCTTATCCCATAGTTCTGTGTCAAGCCAATGCCTAATAATAGCAGTAGTAGCCAGTAATGAAAAAAAGTTATAAAAATGTATTGTATATCTAATTGTTTCCTTAATAAAATCCTTAATTACAATTTCATCTCTCAGTACTTTACAGAAAAAAAAAGTTATAAAGTCTGTTTGTCTCTCTATACGTATACATGCCTACGTTGGGGCAAGGGTGCTCCCTTGAGAGAGTTTCTTAACAAATTTTAATTTAGATTTACGCTTGTTTCTTCACAATTGTCAACAATTTACAAGTGGTTAGCTCATTGCCTGAAGTAGACACCTCGTAGGCAACGAAGGTATTGCTGAATGTTGCTGGTAGGTTTTAATGTAGCCTTGAGAAACCTTTACAAGGTAGAAAATTTTCAAACTCGGAACCCACGTCTTAAAATCCCTCCTAGAGTAGTTAATCTTGAATTTTTTTCATCCTAAAAAAGTCATCGTTCCTACCTCGTTTTAACCCTCGGGATCAGATCCAAGAAATTTAAACCCCAGACCACAAGGTCGTTAAGGTCTGAAGAAATAAACTAAAAATTATAAATACATTTTTCAGTTTTTGGTCCCGGTAGTTAGCAGAAAAGAGTCCAGTATGAATCCCTCTGTATGTTGTCTTCTTAACTCCAAGAGTATATAAACCGAGGCAACAGAATACCATTATTCCTAGAATTAGACACGACTGCCTGGATACATATTTAAACTTGTGACTCGCACAAAGAAGTGCCTGCATGTTCACCCACTAGGTCTAAATTTAATTTCCGTTTTGCATGTTCGTTATGAAATCATCCAACATTGTGTGTAGTTGCATTCAACACAACCAGAGAAGCGTTTTCAATACTCTCTGCCATCATATCTCTTCGCCTTAAAGCTTCAAGCTTCTATATACTGTACGACTTGTAAAGAAATTGTGTATACAGCATGTTCTAAAAACCATTTATTAATATTCATCCCAAGAAGACTGATGGAATGTTGGTCTGGAAAGTAAACCACAGTACCACCGCGTGAGAGTCCCTTTCCCTAACTATGACGTTAACTATATTTAACGAAAAGTGAATGAAATTGAAGCATGGAGAATATTTATGGGCTTGAATGAGTTATAATTAGGAATCAGAAGTTGAGGAAATGTCATTTTTTTTATTTTATGTCTTAAGACGAGGCACAATATAATATAAATACATTTTAGGTTATTTTTCTTCTTCCTTCCAAGTATTAGGCCAAGGCCTGTTGCGAACCTATAGAAAATTTTCCTCCAGCGTTTCATAGGATGCCCCAGAGATTTTCGTCCTGTTGGTAAATAATTATAAACAATTTTGGGGATCCGATTTGAACTCATTCTTTCAATATGGTGTTTCCAATTTAGTTGTACTGTTTAATATATTCCAAAACTGGCGTAGTCTTCAATTCTTTTAAGATATCAGTGTTCCTTTTCCGATCCCATCTGGTGTAACCCGCTGTTCTGCGCATGCATCTCATTTCACAAGCCGTTATTCTGCTTTCATGTTGTCTTTTTAGTGTCCATGCTTCACTACCATAGGTCAACACTGGTCTAGCCAAAGTGTTATATAAACGTGATGTGGTGTTTTGTTGTACAAGGGATGGTTTCATAACTTGATTAATAATTTCCGAACTTTTATTATAACTAGTAATTTTTTTTCAGGGATATCCTTTTCATCCCAGATAGAGATAATATCCAAGATATTTAAATTTTAGGTTATTGTAAGCCAGAAAATGGTGGATTTTATTTGTCATTTCTGTCTTTTTTCGACTTTTTAGGTTTATTGGTCCTTTTTGGTCCTTTTTAGGTCTTAATGTTTTTTATAACTTTACATTCTTTTGACTACATTTATACAATTTGTATAATTCAAGAATCTGCAGAGCCTGGTCTCAATTGCAAAGTCTTTTAAAACATTATGTAGTTTTACTTTCTAAAGACTTTTCACTTTCCACATATTTTTGTTCCTCGAGAAACTATTGAACCCTCACAAAATATCACATTATTTTTGACCACCAGCCAACTGACCGCCTGAACTATTGTATTTCGACTTCAAATTTTCTAAGAATTTGCCATTTTGTGAAAATTAACTCGAACAGAGATTGAAGGCAGTAAGGTTGTCATTATCCACCCTTTAGCAACTCCAACACTTTTTACTTCTTTTTTTTCAGTTTTTAGGTCTTTTGTAGGACACCTTTAGGTCTTTTTAAAGGTCTTTTATAGGCATTTTATAGGTCCTCAACTTCGGAGCCCTAGTTATAAATACAGATACACTTATTCAAATAATAGCGAATCCCTCGCTTCCCCCTCTCCTTTAGCCTCGCCTATTCTTCTCGTGCGTAACGAACTGTACTTTAAACTAGGCAGCGATTTCCAAATTGTGCTCCGCGAATCACCTAGGATCCTTCATCAATTGTTACGGGGAACAGTAGTGACCCAGTATTCTTTAAATAAATAAATATTGATACTACAGTTATCTTAGATAGCAATCACAAAATACCGTATGCAGACTATTTTCCAGAAATTAAATCCATCCATAGCAATTCTGCCCGAGGGCAGGTCTTTCACTACAATCATAGCATTTTCATGCTATGCTTTACTAGGGAATTGTAGGTGTGGTAGCTTCCCGTTGCTTTCCACACCGGTGAAGGATGATGATGATGATAAGGATGATGATGATGGCCATATCATTTCGGGGACCGTTTGGGCCTTAAAGTTTTCCTGACATTTGTCTTACAGATGAGGAAAAACCCCGATAAAAACCTCACCCAGAAAAACTGCCCCGACCGGGGATCGAACCTGGGCCCGCTGCGTGACAAGGCAGCACGCTACCTCGAGACCACAGCGGTGGACTAGAAATTAAATAAGGGTACTTATTATTATTCTTCTTCTTCATAAGGCGCTACAACTCCAAAGAAATTTTGGAATTCTCATACACTTTCTTCCATTCAATCCTATTTTGGTCAGATTTTGGGCAATTAGTAATTCCCAATAATATTATATCATCCGCCAACTATTCATCTATTCTTAGTTTTTCCTGTTGTTCTTGCAACTAGTGGTTTCCACTTATAAAGTTCCTTCACCAGTCTATCGTCTTGCATCCGATTAATCTGGCCTAATTATCTTAATATTTGTGTTATAATATAATTAATTTAGGATGGCAGGTATTAATTTTAATATTTTACTTTGTAATTAAATATGTTTTTATTTCTAATTATATTATTTAACTCTGTATTAGCTTTGAATTCACCATGTTCCATCTTTGTCGGCAATTGGACCTTATATTCTGTTTAAAATGTTCTTTTCAAAAATGAGGAGTGTCTGTTTTAATGCCTCAGTAAGTACCCAATATTCACTTTAATATGTTATTTGTTCTATATGAATTTTATAAAATCCAAATTTTGTCGACCTGAAATCAATTTACTTTTTAACAACATTTTATTGGCGTAGTACGATTTATTGCCTAAAGAAAAATTTGATAAAGTTCTTCAATGCTAATATTCTTGTTTACAATAGACGTAAGACATATTAATAATTATAAGTACATATTAATTTAATCTTCTCTTAATTGTTCAAATAATAGTTAATGCGGCTTGATTTCTTACTGTAATCGAAATCTTTTCTGCATATGGAATATACTGTTATAATCTCGTACTTGTGTTTCCTCTTAAATCCAGTTGATTTATTGTAGAGTGAAGTAGTGAACTGAATAGAGTAGTTGCTAAGGCATTTCTTTTAAATTCTTCACTAAATGTATTGTTCATCTTAACTTTTGCTGTTATAAGAATACTTCAGTAAGTTTACATGCCCATGTTACATGATAAAAAATATTGAGATTTATTAAACAGATTTGAAACAGTTATCTAACAAAAAAACTTTCTCGGGTTGTTCAGGATATTGGCTGAATGTGTTGTTACAAGGAACCCAGGATTTCTGGTGATTTATTTCTAGACCTGGGATTTTAATTTTTTACGTATTTTCCCTGAAGAAATGATTGTAAGTAATGATTTAAGTTTAAATTTGATGAAAAGTATACCCCATATTTTATCCATTAGTTCCTATTTAATGCAAGAAACTAAAATTTTGCCATTTTTAATTTTACTGTTCCTAGATATTCTTAATTTATCAACTGGTACCTATTTTGCGTTTTTAATACATAATTTAATTTTTAAATTAAATATACATGGAACCTAATTCGTTTAAATTCATCACTGCAAGGTCTCTAGGGATCTTCGGATTGTCATCAGGGCATCGAAATAATTTATTAGCATGACTATTTATCTCATAGGCCGATAATTTGGCTCTTCTTGTTGATAATAACATTTCCTCTTCCTGTTCGTAATGAGATATATCTCCACAAATTAACTTATTTGACAAGGATATCGATTCAACAATCAGGATCGATATGGTACAGCAAGAAATGCCAAAAGAAAACAACATCAAAAATTACAAAAAAAAAGTTAGTTCTGTTGTTCTAAAAAATGTATTAAATGTTGTATAATGAATCTGCATTATTGTTAATAGTTATTTCTCATACGATCATCTGTTATTGAATTTTCCCAAGCCCAAAGAAATTTAACAGCAAAGATATGCTATTTATAACTATATAGCCGGCTTAAAAATCGCCCGGAAGTAAGATTGGAATACATAACCTCACATTTGGTAAATATTAAACATTATAATTACTTTCAGCTTCTGATGTTGTATTATTCCCTAAATATTCACTCCAAATCCAACGCGTGGTTAAGTTCTTCATTAGACAAAATCACTCGCGACTTTATCGCTAGTGATTTTTTCAGATAAACACAATCTCTTGTTAGATTACTGTTAACAATTTTATTTTGTGGTCAATAAATAGATTTCTTATTTAGGCTAATAATAATAATTATTTATTTAAATTGGCAGAGTTAATCTCATAAGGCCTTCTCTTCCACTCAACCAGTCAAAATTACGTAAGATCATAAAGTAGAATAAACATGTAATACATTATACGACACAGTGGAACGTTTACCTCCAGTCATAGCAGCACTGTTGCTGAGTCGCACGGAAGTAGGTACTAACCATGTATAGTCGGGAAGAAAGAGCAAATGAAGCACTTACCCAGCTTACTTGGGGTATTGCACTGCACTCCTCAACGCCACAGGCTGACGTGAAGCGGGTGTATGCGAGATGACACGGCATTAGTTCGCAATTCATCCATAAACGAAGCACGCCAATATTCCATCATGAATCGGATAGAATATAAATACAAGTAATTATTTATATAAATTAAACTAAAATTAAAATGGATTAATTCAATATTATTAGAGAAGCGAAAAATCAGAAATCATAAATAAATCCGTTGAACTACAAATTAAAAACGAAATAGTTTTAAATTTATTTCAATGGAAGCCAGGTCCGGAAGTCCCTAATTTTTTTTGTAGTAAAGAGTTCCAGAGTCTACCAGTGGATACGGTTTGGGAATTAGAATAGTGGGAAGTTCTGTCTTGTGGGATTTCGAGTCCGAGTTTCTGTTGTAATCATATACTCAAATTGTGATTGGAAAATACGAGATGGAAGCGAGAGGATATATATATATATATATATATATACATATACATATGTAAAATTATGAATAGTAATGTAAGAGAATCCATTTTTCAACGTTCATGGAGATGGAGCAAACATAGTTCGCGGAAGTGTGAATAAATATGGTCATATTTATGAACACTGAATATATATATCCACAGTAATTCTGCCCGAAGGCAGGTCCTTCACTGCAATCATAGCATTTTCATGCTATGCTTACAGCTTTACTAGAGAATTGTAGGTGTGGAAGCTTCCCGTTGCTTTCCACACCGGTGAAGGATGATGATAATGGCCAAATTATTTCGGGGATCACTTGGGCCTTAAAGTTTTCCTGACATTCGTCTTACAGGTGAGGAAAAAACCCGATAAAAACCTCACCCAGAAAAACTGCCCCGTCCGGGGATCGAACCCGGGCCCGCTGCATGACAAGGCAGCACGCTACCTCGAGACCACAGCGGTGAAAATATAAATATGTATATTACTAGCTAATACCCTGCTTACGCAGCTATGCCTAAATAAATGAAAATTAAGGTGTTTTATGTTTAGTTGAATAAATAAAGGAAATGCTAATTATAAATTTATGTCGTAATTATTTTTAGATACCCCGTGCTGATTACAAGGCGTTGCCCGTGAATCTACTTATCCCGATTTTCTTGGCATAAATGAGCTGAAAGACAAATGTTAATGCGTTTTTATGTTTAGTTCAATAAGTAGAAGGAACAATAATTACAAATTGTATCGTAATTATTTTCCCTCCATGGTATATTTACCTTGTCGTGGTGGAGTGGCTTGCATGCTTAAATGATCCTGAGAGCTATGCCGGCGGTAGCATTGCTGCCGATAGGGTTACCCATGCCGGACTGGTCGAAGGTGATAAGCCAGACGAAAAAAAGTATCTTGGGCGAAAGAGTGACGATCTTTCACCGTAAAAATACAACCGTCAAGAAATGCGGACATGGGTTCATCTGGGGTAACATTTTCCGGAAGTCAAATAGTCCCCCATTCGGTTATCCGGGCGGGGACTACTTCAGGGAACCCATGCCAAAGGCTCAAACACAGGGACATGTTCCTAGGAACATGGAATGTTAGGACTTTATACAATAGCGGGGCACTAGAGATATTAACGCGGGAACTAGATAAATCGCCCTTGGATATAGTCGCTTTACAGGAAGTTAGGTGGCCAGGAGAAGGTAATCAGGAATCAGGAACCTTTGCATTATTCTATGGGGGTGCAGAAAGACCTGCATTTGGAACGGGTTTTTTAGTCAGAAGGAGGATCCTATCCGCTATCCGAGATATTAAGTTTGTTAATGATAGGATATCATACATAATTCTAAAGGGTAAACGACATGATTTTATAATTGTAAATGTACATGCCCCCACAGAAGATAAAGATGACAAGATCAAGGATGAGTTCTATGAAGAATTAGAATGCTTATTTGATAGCCTTTCACGATATCATATGAAAATTGTCTTAGGAGATTTTTAATGCAAAAGTGGGGCGGGAAGATATATTCAAACCAACAATAGGCAAATTCAGTCTTCATGAAGATAGTAACGACAACGGGGTTAGATTAGTCACATTTGCCACATCAAAGAGTCTCATTGTTAAGAGCACAACATTTCAGCATAAGGATATTCATAAATACACCTGGACGTCCCCAGATGGAGAAACTCGGAACCAGATAGATCATGTATTAGTGGATAAACGCTGGCACAGTAGCATCATTGATGTTAGATCAGTTAGAGGGGCAGACTGCAATTCGGATCATCATCTGATCAGAGTGAAAATCAGACAACGGCTATCGCTTATGAGAGGAACGAATGCTAAAGATGATTCTGTAAAATATAAATTAAAAAACTTGAAAAATGATGAAATGCGGCAAGAATACCAAATCAAAATTGCTAATAGATTTGAAGTACTGGAATCTTCAGATGACAATGTGGCAAACGAAGAAGAACCTGATATAAATAAAGAATGGGAGGCTATAAGAGATACTATTAAATTTTCAGCATCAGAAAGTATTGGTTGTTTAAAAAAGAGGCAAAACAAGAAATGGTTTGATGAGGAATGTGCCGACATTGTAAAGAAAAGAAAACTAGCAAAAATTAAATGGTTACACGAGCCAAATGAGGTAAATTTAGAGCAATTGGGTAGTATTAGACGGGAAACCACTAAGTCACTAAAGAGTAAAAAGAGGGAATATTTAAGAGAGAAGATTAATGATCTTGAAGTGAATGAAAAAAATAGGAACATTAGAGAATTATATTAGGGAATTAGTATAGAGAAGAAAGGGTTTCAGGCTAGAACAAACATAATTCGGAATGAAAATGGGGATATGATTGCAGATTCTAGGAGTATATTAAATAGATGGAAAAGTTACTTTAATCAGCTATTAAATGTACATACAGAACAGGACATTGAGGAGGATAAGTTACAGACAGCAGAAATGCTAGTCGCAGAGCCAAGTGCGTTAGAGGTTGAAATGGCGATTGAAAAATTGAAGATGTATAAAGCATCAGGTTCAGATGAGATCCCAGCAGAACTCATAAAATCAGGAGGAGAAAAATTGATAGACAAAATACGCTGGTTGCTTAGTATGATTTGGGAAAAAGAAGCTCTTCCAGATGAATGGAAGGAATCAATTATCGTACCAATTTATAAGAAAGGAGATAAAATTGATTGCAACAACTACAGGGGCATCTCATTACTTTCAACTTCATACAAAATTCTTACAAATATATTAGTAAGCAGACTTACTTCCTACATTGATGACATTCTAGGAGATCATCAATGTGCATTTAGAAGAAACAGATCAGATTTTTAGTATAAGACAGATTTTAGAAAAGAAATGGGAATATAATGGCACTGTACATCAACTATATGTAGACTTCAAAAAAGCATATGATTCAATTAAGAGGGAGAAGTTATATAGTATCCTGCTGGAGTTCGGAATTCCTAAAAAGTTAGTTAGACTTATACGAATGTGTCTAAATGGCTCAAATAGTAGGGTGCGTGTAGGCAAACAGTTTTCAGACACATTTGAAATCCAGAATGGGTTGAAGCAAGGAGATGCACTATCTCCTCTACTATTTAATTTTGTACTAGAGCATGCCATTAAATCTTTAGAGAATGAGGAAGGCTTACAACTGAATGGTATTAATAAGCTGTTAGTTTATGCTGATGATGTAGTACTATTGGCCGATAGCGAGGAGATACTAAAGGCCAACACGCACACACTATTGAGTAACACTAAGAAATTAGGACTGGAAGTAAATATCAGTAAAACTAAATATGTGGTCACAGGTAGAAATTCAGTATATAATAGAAATGGACAGCTAATGACAAATGAGGGAAATTTTGAGGAAGTGGCTGATAATTCAAATACCTAGGAACAATAATCACAAATAGGAATGAGACGCACAAAGAAATTAAACATAGGCTCAATTCTGGAAATGCATGCTATTATGCATTGCAGAGACTTTTGATGTCCCAACTCCTTTCAAAAAACGTTAAGCTGAAAATATATAAAACTATTATTCTACCAGTTATATTATATGGGTGCGAAACATGGACTCTTACTTTAAGGGAGGAAAGGAGATTACGAGTATTTGAGAATAAAGTTCTTAGGAAATTTTTTGGACCAAAGAGAGATGAACAGACAGGTGAATGGAGAAGACTACATAACAATGAACTACATGGCCTTTATAGGAAGCCAGATATAATAAGAACAGTTAAGTCTCGTAGACTGCGATGGGCAGGACATGTTGCACGTATGGGGAATGAAAGACGTGCATGGAAGCTTCTTGTAGGAAAGCCAGAGGGAAAACGCCCAGTTGGTAGACCAAGAATGAGGTGGGAGAATAACATGTATGTGAATGAAGTCGTTATGGCTTTATTTGCTAAACTTAACCAAAAATCAATTACTGACAAAGATTTAGAACTTTTCTATAACTGAAAATCAGTGTAAATTTTAAGAAGCTGCTCTTTTTCATTTACGCTTAATGTGAATTCTAAAATTGTTGACTCTTCGGAGGGATTGCGAGCCCAATTGTTATCAAAAACGATTATGAAATATTCTGTGAACCCCTGGGGGTTCGCGAAACACAGGTTGGGAAACGATAATATAAGCTAATGCCCGGCGTGCGCTACTACGTCTAAATAAATGAAAATTAATGTGTTTTTATGTTTGGTTGAATAAGTAAATGGAAAAAAATTATAAATTCGTATCGTAATTATTTTTAGATGCGACGTGCTGATTCCCCGGCGTGGCCCGAGAATCTACTTATCCCGATCTTCTTGGCATTGATATTTAGTTGAATAGATAAAAGGAAATATAATTATACATTTATATCTTAATTAGTCCACCGCTGTGGTCTCGAGGGAGCGTGCTGCCTTGTCACGCAGGGGGCCCGGGTTCGATCTCCGGTCGGGGCAGTTTTTCTGGGTGAGGTTTTTATTGGGGTTTTTCCTCACCTGTAAGACAAATGTCAGGAAAACTTTAAGGCCGAAACGGTCCCCGAAATCATATGGCCATCATCATCATCCTTATCATTATCATCATCTTCATCATCATCATCCTTCATCGGTGTGGAAAGCAACGGGAAGCTACCACATCTACAATTACCTAGTAAAGCTGCAAGAATAGCATGAAAGTGCTATGAAGGACCTGCCCTCGGGCAGAAATACTATGGTATATCGTAATTATTTTAAGATACCCGTGAGGATTACCCGGTGTTGTCCGGTAATCTACTTATCCCGATATTCTTAGCTTCAAATGAAAGACTAAAATGATTATTGTAAGTTATCCGTAAATGATAAACATATGCTGTCGTGGACATATTTGTAGAGTTTTTTGAGATATTCAATTCTGTGTACATTTTGTGCATTTGTTATGGTTTAGGCAGCGTAAGCCATTCAAGTTTCCAAAAACTGATTTTTTTCACGTTTTTCACTACAAAGGGTGATTTGTAGGGATAGAGGGGGTTAGCACTACAATTGTCTTGTAGCCTATAATCCTCCCGGGAAATCCCTGAACATTTTGAAGAAAGCCCCATCACAATAGGATGAACGGTACAGCAGCGCATAAAGTACGAACAAACATTAATTTTTATACATTCGATTTTATACACATATTATGAATACGTGGTAATTTATGTGCTTGTCCATCGTTAATGTCTGTCAGTATGATGCCATTAATGATCGACTGGGTTTTAAATTGCAGCGTACTCATAACGTGTGTGTCAGAAATTGCAGCGTACTCATAACGTGTGTGTCAGAAACATATTCAATATTTTAATCATGTATGAAATTATATAACTATTTTGAAGTTTTACAAAGTATTGGCAGTTCCATCTCTTATATATGGATGTGAAACCTGGGCATTAACAAAGGCAGATAGTAAACAAATAGAGGCTGCGTTAAGATGTTGAGAGCAATAGCAGGATATCAAAGGACCGAAGATATAAGAACAGAACTTAATATATTTAATATCTGTGAAAGAAAGAATAACATATTACCAAAATGCTTATCTTCAGCACGTATTACGAATGAATGAACAGCGCATACCAAGAAGCATGTATAATTATAAACCAAAAGGGAGAAGAACGTTGGGAAGACCATTGAAGAGATGGAAGGACCAATTGGACCTATAATGAGATCGGAACAGGCCATTGGGCTTAATCCTTGTTGTTGATGATGATGAAATTATATTTTATGTTCTGTATTATTACACCTATTTCTTCCTCCATCCAAGTAATACCTTAGTTTTCTACTATGTGCCTCCTCGAGATGTACTGACCGCATGTCATTCTCTGACATTCATAGGGAAATAAGTGTAAGTAAATCAGTCGGTTTTAGAAACTTCCCACTATGGGAGCATCCATGTCCCGAAACGGAACGAACGGGGATTAATCAGCAATCATTACACATTTTTAAAACCTAAAATTGTGTTTATAGCCTAATATATTTTAATAGTTTTAAAGCCCATTTTAGATGCATAAATCCACATATATTGAAGCTGAAAACCGATATCAACTTATTGCCGATTAACGTGTTAGACATGCACACGATTGATATCTTATTGCAAAAAATAAAATAAAATAAAAATAATCAAATAATAAATACCTGGGCTCCATGTTCTACATCCTTATTTTATATAAATGTGTAACACTTATCTTAAGGTAGGAGAAAAGATTACGGTTATTTGAAAATAAATATTATAGAAAACATTTTGAACCAAAGAGAGACGAACAGACGGGATAAATAGAGAAGATTTACATGACAGTAAGCTATTTGGCCGTTATGGAAATCCAGATAAAAACAATTAATTCTCCTAGACTGCAATGGGTGCATGAATGGGGACTGCAAGTGGGGCATGGAAACTCTTGTAGGAAAACCAGAGGAAAAGCACTCAGTTGATAGGCCAATAATAAAGCGGGAGAATAACATTAAGCATGATTTGAGAGAGATAAGTTATACAGGGGATAAAATAAAATAAGTTAAAATATACCTTCTTAGGTAAGATCCGTGGTCCTCAACTTATAAAATATGTATTCTTTATGCCTGTAGGCCTTTCAGAACATCCGTTCCATCTTCAGCAGGACCTTCTTCGCTACAATATTTAATATGATGGTTGATGCTGCTGGTCCTAATATGGTGACTAGACAACACCACATTAGGACCAGCAGCATCAACCATCATACTAGATATTGTAGCGAAGAAGGGCCTGCTCAAGATGGAACGAATGTTCTGAAAGGCCTACAGGCATAAAGAATTCATATTCTATAAGTTGAGGACGACGGATCTTACCTAAGAAGGTATATTTTAACTTATTTTATTATATGACTCTCCACCTCAACGGTTTTAACAATGAATTTTATTAGTATTGATTATACAGGGGACTATTGAAAACCAATAAGTGAAACTAGGGAAGTATGGAAAGCTCGTGTCCGCGCGGCCATGAATTTATGGGTTGGATAAACCAGTGAGTTAGTTATTAATTATCTAGGTATTTGGTAAGAATTTCTATTATTTTTTCGACATGGTGATTTTAAATATGAGTGTAGATGTATATTATTTTATATTTACTGCAGACATATATATTTATATAGTATGTATATTCAATATAGCCTACTTTTTTATGTATGGTGTATTTGTGTAAGTACTGCCCTATATATATTTGTTCATACACAGTAATAGGTTTAGTATGTTACAATACCAGGTTGGGAAGTGGTTTTTACAGAATCGAGGAAAATGTTTAAAAACCGAGCGATAGCGAGGTTTTTAATTTCCAAGATTCTGTAAAACACTTCACAAACGTGCATTGTACATTAGTTTTTTTTGCGCGATGGTGTTTTCAAAATAATAAACAATAGTAAAATAATAATATTTTTGTTGGAAATATTTGCGTTCATTATAAATAATTGACTAACGTTAACAGTGTGGGTAATGTTTACTTGTTGAAAGAACAGGAGACCGTGAGACCAATTTAGTGATAAAATAGCGGCAAGTACATATTTATTATTTTATATTGTTTCAAATAAAGTTCAGTTAATTTAATATGCAATGATTTGTTTCGTGTAATGTATATTAACACTACCTTTTGGATATTTTTTGTATATACATTGAATGTAATATACATAGAGGGCAGTGGTTTTACTTCCCACACGCGTATTTGTAATATGTAATACGTAATATTACAGTTATTTTAATTATAGTGTAGTTATTTAGGTTGGCAACCCCGAAATATAGGAAGTTGAACTTTCAATCATGATCACCATTGCTGTAAGTAAGTCTAAACGCACTATCGCGCAAATAAGCTCCTTATTCACGGTTCCGTTATTCGCGGGTTAAAAAATTGCTACATACGTAGTTCCTGTATTCGGGGCTAAAAATGTATTTATTCGCGGATCCAGTCTAGTCCTATATTAGAAAGATTAGATATCCTTTATTAACGCACAGACAACTTTTTTTACTGCAGGCACGTGCCAAGGCGGCTTTTACGAAGAGTGATTCAAACCAAATGGACAAATAAATATCAAAATAAAACAAACTGTATTTTCACTAAGTCTAAAGTTCATTATTAAAAGCGGCCGCCGCCGTATTTCACGTACCGCTATGTCCTTGTATAAATACCGCCCTCGCCATGATCAGTGTTTTATTGTTTCAACTTGTCATTCGTTGAAATAATTTTGATTGAATAACACGTGTCTCTTCATTTTTGTTTCCTGATTATAATGTCGAGTATAAGGAAACAAAAATTAGTTCTGAAGCTGAAAAACACAGTGTCGCCGCTTAAAGTTAAAATAAAAATGCTTCACCGTTTACTCGTTTGCGAGTCATCACACAGTTTCAATGTTAATGGATAAACTGTACGATTCATCAAGAAATCCGAAGACAAAATAGGAAATTCTGCTAATAAAAATTGTTCAAAATTTCTCATTAAATTGATTTTATTTTGGAACCACGGAACGTATCCCCTATATACCCCTACAAATTACCATTCCACGATAATTCAGGGTTTGTGTATTTGCGGAATATTTAGGGAACATATTCCCCGCGTTTAAGGGGCTTTTACTGTGTCGCTAAATATCTATTGTTTTTTTCATTACACGTGATACTACAATATACATGTACGATCAAACAGGCCCTGCGCAATTTCATTGAAAATGTGTGCATTTCTTCTTTTTTATCTACATTTTTTTCGAAAATGTTAATTAAAGTTCCACTGGTATTACTACTACTACTTCTTGGAGACAGCAGGAATCTGTACAATGTGTGAGTATACCGACAAGGGAATTAACGAGTGTATTTATGTCAACAACTAATGTGGGAGCTGTAACAAGGAGAACGGGAGGAAAATGAAGATAAACCGTGAGTAGAGAACAAATAGAGAGCTAAATTGTAACGCAGGTGATAGTACAAATTAATAGACACAACTGAAAGTGTAGGCAAAGTGCCATACGTCTAAATAGTAAAACCACAGACGACAAAAGAAGAAAGTGGGGTTAGTGAAGTGCTATAACGTTGAGTGCAGTGCAGGGTTACCAACGGCGAAGTTGTAAACATCTATGCAAGCAGAGAGAAGGACTACAGGACAACTAGCGACATCTGTTAGCAACAAAGTGAACGGCAGAGGCGAGCAGCGCGCGATCAGTCAGCAAGTACTACCATCAGCCGGAGACCGACAGAACTAAGAGAGCAGCAAACCAGAAATACGAAGGAATAATCAGCCGAATACCAGACCGCACCCATATCAGATCCCAAGGCAGAGACCACCATAACACCGGAAAACAGATACACCATGGCGGGTAATAAGTCAGGCCGGAAAAACAACACAAAGAACAATCACTCAAACCGCACAAGCACAAGCGACGAGGAAGATTGCGCGGGAAACAGCGGAGGTATAAAAGGCATGTTTACAGACATACTAAACGAAATCAAAGAAATCAGAAGACAGAACGAGGATTTCAGAGAAGGAGACTAAGAAAAACATCACAGATCTAAAGAACGAAATCAAGAATTTCGACAAGAAACTAGAAGAAAAATGCTGCTCACTAGAAGAAAAAATAATCAGCGGAGAAAAAACAGCACAAACGATTCGGTCAGACGAATAGAAGAGAGGCTAAAAACACTGGAAAACGCAGAGGAAAAGAGACAGCGCAGTGAAAAGAGAAACAATATAATTATAAAAGCAAGGACTTTGACGAGGAAACAAACAACACAAAAGATGTCAAAGTGAAAGCAATACTCAGAAAAATCGAATGCAAAGAAGACTATACCAGAGCAACATTCATAGGAAGAGACAAACTAGACAGGGGCCTCGTGAAAGTACAAATGAAGACAATGGAAGATAAAATCGCCGTCATGAAAAACAAAAGCAAATTAAAAGGACAAGACTGCTACATAGATTCTGATCTGACTAGACAGGAGAGAGAGATTCAACAAACACTCAGACAACGTGCAAGAGAAGAGCGAGAGAAAGGCAACACCGTACAAGTTGGGTACCAAAAAATGTTGGTAAACAATCAGTGGGTAAACTGGACTACTCTCCTTCAACAGCAAGACACCTAAAGCATACTATCTTACCACATGCCAGAACAAGAACAAGCAACGACCATGCAATTACAATATCAACACTGAATGTACAAACACTTAGAACAAGCGAAAGAGAGGAAGAGTTAGATCATGCTTTAAAAGAAATAAAATTCGACGTATTAGGTCTTAGTGAAATTAGAAGAACTGGCGAAGCCATCATAGAAAAACAAAACGGAGACCTATTTTATTATATAGGCACAACTCCCGGACAAAGAGGAGTAGGCTTCATCATCAGAAAACAAGTCAAACATATGGTGCAAGAAATAGTAGGGGTGTCTGAAAGGATCGCAGTCTTAAAGTTAGCAACTAGAGGCTCCACAATAACAATCATTCAGGTTTATGCCCCAACAGAAGCCTACAGCGATGATGATGAAAATATAGAAACCAATTCTACGGGAACCTGGGAAGGAACTACCATAGATCAGCCCAACTCTACACTAACCCTAATCATAGGAGATTTCAAACAGCCAAAGTGGGCCACGCAGAAGCCACGAGGCGGAAGACCCAGTGGGAAGATATGGGTATGGGGCAACGAAATGAAAGAGGGGAAAAGCTCGTTCAATTCGCACAAGAAAACAGAAAATAAAGATAGCCAACCACCTTTTTTAAGAAAATGACTAGCTCAAAGCGGACTTGGCGCTCGCCAGACGGAACCAAAAAGAACGAAATTGACTACATCCTCAGCGCAAACCAAAAGAACCATTAAGAGACATCCAAGTAGTAGCCAACCTGAAATTCAGTACAGAACACAGGATTGGTGCGGGCAAAAATGAAGATAGAAAGAAGAAGGAAGCATCCAACAAAGCAACATAGACAAAATATAGAAAACATAGACAGCAACAAATTCCAGCTACATCTTCGCAACAGAATTGCAGAGTCCAACCCCAACCGAGAAGCAGGTGCTCAGGAACTGTACAACTCCCTGGAACAATGTATACTACAGGCGACCAAGGACTCCAGCAAAAATACGAAAGCTCAGAAAGAAGGCAAACTCAGTCAAGGAACTATTGCCTTAATCGAACGTCGATCGGAAATCCTACAAACCAGAGACGCTTCGGAGTCGAATAGAACCGAGTATGCCGCAATGGACAAACTGACGAAAAAGGAAATACGGAAAGATCTGCGAGAGTACCGCACAACCATAACTAGGCAAATAATAGAAACCTCCAAATCGATAAGGAAAGCAAAGAGGGAAAGAAATGGTGACAAACAATGGATGCTAGGAATTAAGAACCAAGCAGGAGGCCGCAACACATTAAGAACAGATATAATCCAGTCAGCCACAGATTTCTATAAAATCCCTATATACAAGCTCCCTAACAACCCAGGCAACAAATCACATAGGCATATTCGATGCTAAACTCGAAAACCACGTCGACACCTTTCCCCCAGTACTGGCCAGCGAAATTAGAACTGCAATAGATGAAATGAAAAATGGCAAAACACCCGGAGAGGATGGAATATACAACGAATTGCTAAAACTGGCTTCAGATCAAATACTACCATCACTCACAAACATCTTTAACAAAATTCTGCAGACAGAAGAGATACCCGAGCAATGGAAATCAAGCACAATCATTCTTCTCCACAAGAAAGGCACAAAAGATGACATGAATAATTACCGACCCATAAGCCTGATGTCCAATCTATACAAACTATTTTCAAAAGTGCTAACAAGAAGACTAACAAAAGTCCTGGACGAAAACCAGCCAACAGAACAAGCCGGATTCCGCTCAGGCTTTAGTACAACAGACCATCTCCAAGCAATTAACCAAATAATAGAAAAGACAGTCGAATACCACCATACATTTATATCTAGCATTCGTCGACTACAACAAGGCATTCGACTCAGTAGAACATTCAAGTGTCCTCCAGGCATTACACACACAAGGAATCGAACACAAGTACATCCGCGTTCTGGATAAGATCTACAGCCAAAGCTATGCCAAGGTGAAGACAGAAATTGTGGGACAACCATTCAGTCTCAAAAGAGGAGTACGACAAGGCGACCCAATTTCTCCTAAACTTTTTACATGCGTGCTTGAAGACATATTTCGAAAACTAAACTGGAACAAGAAATACGGAGTAAATATAAACGGGAGCAGGCTATCCAACTTAAGATTTGCTGACGACGTGGTATTGTTCGCCAGATCCCCTAAACAACTCCAACCAATGCTACAAGAGCTCTCAGAAACTAGCAAAATTGCAGGCCTTTCGATGAACAAAAGCAAGACACAAATTATGTCTAATGGTCCGGAAAACCCAATCAAAGTCGATGGAATGGATCTTCAATATGTAAGCGAGTACATATACTTAGGACAACTACTCTCCTTCCATCAGAAAGTAGAGAAGGAAATAAGCAGAAGAATAGCTCTCGCCTGGAAGGCGTTCTGGTCACTGAAATTTATACTGCTGGACAAGTCACTCAACCGGAAACTCAAAATGGAAACACTACAAACCTGTGTTCTTCCAACACTGTTATATGGCTGCCAAACTTGGAATCTTACTGCCAAACTGAAGTACACACTCCAAGTATGCCAAAGGAAATGGAGAGGAAAATCTTAGGCATAACTCTGAAGGACAGAATCTCGAATACAACACTTCAAGCGATATCCTCAACAACTGATCCCGCACAACAAGCCATCAGGAAAAAATGGAAGTGGGGAGGCCACGTCGCAAGAATACAGGACGACAGGTGGACAATAAAAACAACCATGTGGGACCCGTACACAGGCAAGAGACAGCGCGGAAGACCAAGACGACGATGGGCTGACATCTTCAAAGAACGAGCAGGGGCGCAATGGTCCAGAGTCGCCAGATGCAGGAAAAGATGGAGAACGATGGAGAGCCAACTGTGTATTAACTAATCACAGAACAGACAGTGTATACAAACCAAGTGCTACATCCAAGTCAACTTCTCACCACGGAGTAGCTCACCGGGTGACACTCTCAAATAGAGCTTAACCCCTGTACAGGGAGGCCTTTGCCCTAAAGGGACATATCAGGCTTTATTTATTTATTTATATTTATTTATGTATTACATTCAAAAATACAATCTGAAATACCAAAGTAAGACATTTTGGAACCTATAAGTATTAATAAATGAGTTATTAAAGGCTGTGGACTGTTCTCAGTCTAATATTTATACTAACAACATTATAAGAAGTAATAGCGGACCCGGCAGACGTACTGCCTAAAAGTTCAATTCTCATGTCATGGCCGAACGATAAAATTATAAGTTACTTTTTTACCATAAAATTCACTAATTAATAAGTTCACATTTGAAAACCCTTCACTGCCATCTGTTGTGGCTCAAGAAGCGTGCATTATGACATCACATTTTTGTCAGGGAATATATCGGTAATGCAGATGACTACACATCTGACAAAAAATCCTATAACCCGATCGCGGCGCCACCTACAGGGTCCAATTGTGATTATAAACCATCCAGTGACCCACTCAAACACACATAAAAAAATCATGAAACTCGGTCCAGTCGTTTGGCAGTTTTTGATTTCGGATTTCAAGTAAACCTCCACTTCTAATTGTTTAATTTAGCTCATTTTTGGATAATACCTACATCGGTTTATTTTAATAAAATATACTGAGTTTCGTTGTGAAACATCGAAAATTGTTACCGCCAGAGCAATTTTTAAAATTTTACTTCTGGTGAACTCCTACATCTAATGGTTTTAGAGGGTCCAATTGTGATTCTAAACCATCGAGGGATCCATCTCAGACACACACAAAAAAAATGCATCAAAATCGATCTGGTCGTTTAGGAGAAACTCAGTGACAAACACGCGTACAGAATAATTATATATATATATATATATATATATATATATATATATACACACACACAGATAACACTTCAGTATGGAATAAAATTACAACAACAAAAAATAACTTACATTCCAAGTGATATTGTATACAGATGATTTAGTTATTTTACCCACATCAGAAGATGATTTACAGAGAAGAGACTTCTTCTTCTTCTTCTAATACAAGGTTTAGGCTATGCAGCCTGTTCCGGCGAAGTTAAAAGTGGAGTCCATCTTCTACGTGGTCGGCCAACATCTCTTGTTCCTCTGGGATTATACAGGAAGATTCTTTTTGTATTCTTTCGTTGTTCATTCTCATTAAGTGTTCTGTCCATTTCTTATTACTTTCGCTGATTTTATCTTCAATTTTATATATATTTAATTCTTCTCGTACAGTTTCATTCCTTATTCTATCCGCTCTTGTGCATCCTTTCAGATTATGTAAAAAAATTGCATTTCCGCAGTCTGTATCCTGCTTTTATCCCTTGATTTCATTATCCAATTTTCACTTCCATACAACAACAAAGGAACAGCCATTGTTTTATATAATTTAAGTTTCGTATCTTTCCTTGTTTTCCGACCTAAGGTTCTTTTTATGGTTCCACAAATAGCCTGAAATTTATTTACTTTATTTTCTATATCTTTATTTTCTCTATAAGTCATACCACATCCTAAATATTGGAAATGTGATACTTGTTCTATTATTTTGTTATCCAGTACAATTTTTGATCTAATTCCATATTTATCAATAAATGCCATTACTTTCAATTACATAATATCGTCAAAATATACTTTTATCAATGCCACCAGGTTGTCTTTATAACATTTCTGGTATTCTCTTCAGGCATTGGCGGAATTGTAACTTATTTCTTAAGTTGGCGTCTGGAAGATGTAGTTAAATCACCTCGCTGACGTAATAAATGATGAATGATAATTAATCGCCAGGTGAGTCTTTAATCCTTAAGTTATCCTAGATCCAGACAATGAGCGACCCTTTAAGAAAAAAAATCCTGTGGTCAAACCCGGAATCAAACCCGATAACCCATGATCTGTAATCAAAAGCTCTGACCACTAGCCCATGAGGCTATTCTTTCGTTAAAAAACAATAATAAAATGTCTGTAGGCCAAAATGTCTTGATAATGTTTGGAATGTAATTAAAAGTAGATAAAATAGAAATAGAAGGAAAAAGTATTAATTTAACACATTGTTCAATATACTAATTAAATACATTTAATTTCAGGTAAACCCCCTCTGCTAATGGCTTGATTTTTGTAATGTTTCTAGAATATCTTTTTCGATTTATTTCAATGGCGTATGCCGAGTTTGATTGTGATTTTTCGCAAAATCGAAAATTAAGATCACTTCTGGTTGAGACCCACACTCCTTAATGGACTAATTTCACAGGTTAATGAACTCGATTCTTGTTTTTCTTTATTGGTTCTTATATGCCGACTTTAATTCGGAAGAAAAGAAAACAATTTCTGCTGCTAGATATTTCGTATTACTCAAGAGTTTCTTCGTGCTATGTAGCCTATACTTAGCATGGCGTACGGAACACCAGAATTCTCGTGTTTCTTCTCATGATTCACACAGAGTGACTTTTCGCGCCATCTGTAAAGATAAGTATGTTCTTCCTTGACTTGGTGACTTTTTGTATGCTTAGCTTTAACATGAAGGAAGACTACATATTTTGTTTTGAACTTTTGGTACCCTTATGTATCGTTATTCATCGTTCTAATGTTAGCCCCTACGATTCCACACCCCGATTTAGTCTCTGTAAATCAGTGTGAAAATGGCAGTTCGTAAAGATACTTATATTCTTAGAAATAGTGAGGACAAGAGTGACTCTAACCTCATCGTTTGAAAAAAGAAGGGAGTCGCTAATCGATAAATGTTCCGACTATGAAAACATTTTTTTCTCTACCTCTCGTAAACCTCAGATCTTTAAAAATATTGTATCGTTGTAGGATTTAGAGGATTCCTCATGCCTCATCACTGCAAGTATGATAAAAATCCATCAATGATGAGTGAATATTTGATTTTTAAAAACTTTCATACATTTTAGTAGCTTATATTTAAAAACAGCCAGAAACTAACATTTATATGTACCGGACTAACTCACTAGCACTATCGAACATTTAGGTTCATGGCCGCATGGACATAAGCTCTCCACAAATCCCTATCCTGAGTTGTTTTCCAATCATCGCCTGTATAATCTATTTCCCCCCAAATCATAGATAATGTTCTTTGCCCATCTCAATCTTGGTCTACCAACTGGGTGTTTTTCCTCTGGTTTTCCTACAAGAAGATTCTATGAGCCTCTTTCATTCCCCATTCGTGTCACATGTCCTGCCCATTGCAGTATACGAGACTTAATTGTTCTTATTCTAAATAGCTTCCTATAAAGACCTTGTAGCTCACTATTATGTAGTCTTCTCCAATCACCCGTCTGTTCATCTCTCTTCGATTCACGCATTTCCTAAGAACTTTATTCTCAAATACTCATAATCTCCTTTCCTCCCTTAAAGTAAGAGTCCATGTTTCGTATCCATATAATATAAATGGGAGAATATATATGTTGTCCACCGCTGTGGTCTCGAGCTAGCATGCTGCCTTGTCACGCAGCGTGCCCGGGTTCAATCCCCGGTCGGGACAAGCTCCCAGGGTAAGGTTTTTTTCGGAGTTTTTCCTCACCTATAAGACAAATGTCAGGAACCTTAGGGCCCAATGGTCCCCGAAAATCATCCGGCCATCATCATCATCCATATCATTATCATCACCATCCTTCATCGGTGTGCAAAGCAACGGGAAGCTACCACACCTGTAATTCCCTAGTAAAGCTGGAAAGCATAGCATTAAAATGCTATGATTGCAGTGAAAGACCTGCCCTTGGGTAGAATTACTATGGATGGATGTATATATATATATATATATATACTTGTATCCGCGAAAATCTAGAATATAACATATATATAATATATATATATATATATATATATATATATGTATTATGTTATATATATGTTATATTTTAGATTTTCGCGGATACAAGTATAATTAAGAAAGTTTTCTTGCGTTTTCTGGCTCATGAATTCAAGGTCGGCCTCTGGCCACTGATTCCGACGTTTCGGCATGATACCACATATTATTATTAATTATATATTAATGACATGTTGGATCATGCCGAAACGTCGGAATAAAAAAAGAAACAAGAAAACTTTCACATATATATATATATATATGTGTGTGTGTGTGTGTGTGTGTGTGTGTGTGTGTGTGTGTGTGTGTGTGTGTGTGTGTGTGTGTGTATGTATGTCTGTGTATGTGTTAACATATTGTATACCAGTTCTAAACGTCCTGCGGTAAATTACACGTCCTGTATATATTTGTCGTGATCATTTTCGATGTCTACCAATTAGTTTCGATGAAGATTTGTACCGGAATTTCTTTTTACAATTGTTCTGACAACAATCTCAATTCCTTCGGAATTGCTTAAAATATGCAATAAATTTAAAAGTTCTTCTTTGTCTTCTTCTTAAACTTAATTTGTAGGATTTTCATCCCGTTTATTTCCAAAATTACTCCTTGGAGGAAGACGTATTAGAATTGAAGTTCTAACAACAATTTAAAAGTTAACTTTACTATACGTTCGTTTTATGGTTAATGGTAAGAAAACAGTAATTTTACATTCATAGGTGTAAACGTTATGACCAAGATCAAAAGATATGTGTTGTAGTATTTTTCATAGATAACCTCAATTCCGTAGCTACCAGAAATGTTTTTTGTAAGCGTCTGGACAAGAGGGCGCCCGGGAATTCTCTACATTTGATGTAAAACAGAAGTTCATTCCTCTCTTCGTTTTCCCTTAACAACCCCAACATTGCTTCTATATCCACTGCACAAATAAAAATTATTCTACATCGTGGTCACATCAATTTTACGAATTCATGGAGCTATAATTTCTGAAACAATGATACCGGCAGTTAACGTATGCAATTACTTTTAAATTACAGAATACATGTGGGAAATGTGTCACAGTGAACGTTATAGGACAAGAATTAGACGGAAGAATAACTGCAACCATTATTATTTGAGAGAGGTGTATTATACAGAGAATGCAGTTTACTTACTTACTTACTTACTCACTCACTGGCACTATCGAACCCGTAGGTTCATGGCCGCGCGGACATAAGCTCTCCATGCATCCCTATCCTGAGCTAATGCTTTCCAATCATTCCCTGTATAATCTACTTCCCTCAAATAATAGTTAATGTTATTCTCCCACCTCATTCTTGGTCTACCAACTGGGCGTTTTTCCCTCTGGCTTTCCTACAAGAAGCTTCCATGCAAATCTTTCATTCCTCATACGTGCAACATGTCCTGCCCATCGCAGTCTACGAGACTTAACTGTTCTTATTATATCTGGCTTCCTATAAAGACCCTGTAGTTCATTGTTATGTAGTATTCTCCATTCACCTGTCTGTTCATCTCTCTTTGGTCCAAACATTTTCCTAAGTACTTTATTCTCGAATACTTGTAATCTTCTTTCCTCCCTTAAAAGTAAGAGTCTATGTTTCGCTCCAGGGAATGCAATTTACAAATGAATAATATTTGGACGATTTATAACTAAATACCTTGTTCTTCTACTTCTTCTTCTTCGGCTTTCCCTCACTTTTAGGCTTATCGTCTTAAGTTTCCATTTATTTCTATCATTCCAATCCCTTCTTCCAAATTCCTATCATGCATTATAGTTCTGACATAGGTTTTCCATTTTCATCTTGGTCGCCACGTTTATTTCTTCTAGGGGGTGACCATTGGTATATACTTTTTTGCCATCTTTCATTTTCCATTCTTTGTACATGGCCATACCATTTAAGAGTTAGAGTTTCAATCCTCTTAACAAATGTGGTGACATTCATTTTTCTCCAAAGGGATTAATTTCTTATTTTATCCTGTCTTGTTTTTTTGAAGGCTTCTTCTAAGATAATCAAATTCAACTGTTCTAATTTTACTCTTTTGTAATTCCGCCAAAGACCAAGTTTCACTTCCGTATGAACTATATACGTAACTAATAAATTAACTTGTACTACTGAACCAGGAAGTTCATGGCTGCGCAGACATAAGATATTCATAAATCTTTATCTTGAGCTAATTTTATCAAATAATTTGATGTATAACTCATCTGCCTCAAATCATGGTTAATATAATTCTACATTTTTCCTCACTCTTGGTCTACCTACTGGGGACTTTCCCTCTATATTTCTTCCAGAAGTTTTCACTGTCCCTCTTTTAAACCACATGACTTCCACATGTCCTCCCTATCGCAGTCTACCTAATGCAAGTGGTCTTGTTTTTTCTGGCCTCCTACAAATATAACATAGCTCACTGTTATGTAGTTTTCTTCTCTTGCCTTTTTGTTCGTCTCTCTTTGGTCGAAACATTTTTCTAAGAACTTTATTATCAAATAATCGAAATCTTCTCTTCACCCTTGAAATAAGAAACCATGTTACATAACCATTTAATATAAATTGAATAATAATTACTTATTTTAGGAATTCACACTATGAGGTATATTTATTTAGGTAGAATTTTTTATCACTCGCCTCATATTGTTCTCCTTATTTGACTATAAACTAGTTTCGAAACATAGTTTCTGTTCTATACTCAGTATCGTCATGACCGTTGTTCTGTCACCTTGAAGAGCCGTCTTTCGCTCCTTCCATTGACAGAATGAAAAAACCTCGAACCCAGGTCATTCTACCCGGGAAATTGATGAACTTTGAAATTCCCTGGGAGAATGACCTGGTTTCGAGGGTTTTTCAGTCTGCCAATGGAAGGAGCGAAGGACGGATCTTCAAGACGACAGAACAACGGTTGTGACGATACTGGGGATGGAACAAAAACTATGTTCCGAAACTAGTTTATAGTCAAATAAGAAGAACAATATGAGGTGAGTGATAAAAAATTCTACCTAATTTGAATAATAATTGTTTATGTATTTACAGTTTAACATTTTTAGATACTTTGGATGACAAGAGGTCATGCAATGAGCAGTAACCTGTTTATCTAGAACTGAGCCTATGTTTAATCAATTTCTGCACCTCATTTCTTTTTGTAATTATTGCCCTAGATATTAGAATTCTGTCACTTCTTCAAAGGTGTCTAATTTGTTGTTAATAATTTATTTCTTTCATTAATAATACATTGGCCCAAACATTTTCCAAAGAAGACTTATTTCCTCCCTTCATGACTAAGAGTCCATGTTTCACATCCATATAATATAACTGGGATAATAACAGTTTTATACGTTTTCAGCTTAATCCTTTTTTTGAGAGAATTTGGGCGACAAGAGTCCCTTTAATGCATATTGGCTTGCATTTCCAAAATTGAGTCTATGCTTAATTTCTCTCTGCACCTCATTCTTGTTTGTAATTATTGTTACTAGGTATTTTAATTCAGCTACGTCTTCAAAATTTACCTCAGTTGTCATTAACTGCCCATTTCAATTATATAATGTATTTCTTTGTTTGAACATTTCTATGTGGTCCCGAAAGGCCTACTTTATTATAATAAAAAGACTGAATAAAAAGTACATAATTTTAATTTTTTTAATAATCTGACTAACACTTCAACAGAATTTTATAATGAATTTTATTAGTAGTAATCATATATTCAGTTTTATTGATATTTACTTTCAGTCCCAATAGAGGATGCATTTTGAGCCTTTGGTATCTCCTCGCAGTACTCAACGGAGGATTACTCTTTTACCAGTCAGAACAAAGATAAATTTAAACATTTTACAAGATATTATAAATCAGACATAAAGCAAACTTGTGCTGAAAATGGAACTAGTCCCGAAAGGCCTACAATATTTTAAAAGTATTATTAGTTAATGAGATTTAACTTATGGTACAAGTTACTTAATTTCAGAATTTTATATTATAATTTTCATACTGTGATTAATACCTTAACGTAATGTTACATTAATTTTATTACCATTGACTAAATAATATACTACAGTAATTAAAAAGCTCTATGGCCCTGGAGGCTTACTCAGCTTCTAACGAAAATGAGTACCAGGCGCTTGTACTGTGGGTAAAGGAGGTCGTCACGCATGGTTGTCAACCCGGCTGACACCAAGTATCGATTGTCCAGAAAAAGTAGGAGCCTTAACTTCCTACACCCCAAGGTATTCCTAAGGCCTGTATAGTGGGATAAAAAACAAAACATAGCTATAGTTATATGATATTGTTTTCACTGCGACCTAGCCTTTTAAATAACTGGCTCGAGAAATTTGTGTTTTGCCAATTTAACAGCTAAATTCCAATGTTTTATATTATTTGTGTCCACCGCTGTGGTCTTGATGTAGCGTGCTGCCTTGTCACACAGCGGGACCGGTTTCGATTCCCGGTCAGGACAGATTCTTGGGTGAGGGTTTTTCGGTGTTTTTCCTCGCCTGTAAGACAAATATCAGGCTTAGGGCCCAACGGTCCCCCGAAAACCATCCGGCCATCATCATCATTCATGATCGGTATGGAAAGCAACGGGAAGCTACCATATCTATAATTCCCTAGTAAAGCTGCAAAGCATAGCATGAAAATGCTATGATTGCAGTGAAAGACCTGCCCTTGGGCAGAATTACTATGAATGGATATTATTTGTGTACTAAACAATATTAACTCTTAAATTTACAATTTATCCTGTTGGATACATTAAAGGGTTTAATTTATTTAATACCTTTAATAAAACACAATAAAACAAATGTGAATAAATTACTTAAATGTGTGTAGGATTACACAATATACCTAATAATAACATTTATGCATAACTTAATGTTCACTGCAGTCCGCCACATTTTAGAAACTGATACGATAAATTATTGTCTTGCCAATTTAAGGGTAAATAATTAAAAGGGTAGAAACAAGGTATAGAAATAAGAACAATTAATACAGTAAGTAAGAGAAAACAAGCGATAGTGGAAGTTGTTGAAAAATGTATTTGGAAGTCCCGCATTGCCGCGATAGTTTTTTTTCTCTCCCCCCAAAGAGATAAATACATTTTGGGTGAGAGAGAGAAAGAGATGGGCGTGGCATTATCGATCAGACGCTACTACATCGCTACCTCCTCCAGCGCTGCTAAGGAATCAAAACATACCTTTATTTAACTCTAATATCTGCATTACAATCACATATCGAGTTATTTAAAAACGCATCACATAGTATTATTAAAGCTGATTCAACCTTAAATACATCTAACTTCATTTTTCATACCAGTTGAGCAGATACATGTAGTGCAAAGAAATGACACCTTGTCATCTCTATGTGGGCCTATTATTTACTATTAATTTAACAGTACACAATTCATAATTATTGTTAATATCTGTATAATTTAACCCTGGTGCACATTCTATTGAGAAACACTAAGAAATTGAGACTGGAAGTAAATATCAATAAAACTAAGTACATGTCACACATAGAAATGCATTATATAAAGGAAATGGACAGTTAATGACAAATGAGAGAAATTTTGAATAAGTGACTGAATTCAAATACCTAGGAACAATAATCACATATAGGAAACAGATGTACAAAAAAATTAAACATGGGCTCAATTCTGGAAATGCGTGCTATTATGCATTACAGTGACTTTTTTCGCTCCAATTCCTTTCAAAAAACGTTAAATTGAATTTATAAAAAACAGTTATTCTACCAGTTATATCATGTGAATGCAAAAATGGACTCTTGCTTCAATGGAGGAAAGGAGATTACGAGTATATAAGAGAATAAGGTTATTAGGACAATTTTGGACTAAAGAGAGATGAACAGTCAGGTGAATGGAGAAGACTGAGTAATAGTGAATTACATGATCTTTATAGGAAGCCAGATATAATAAGAACAGTTAAGCTCGAAGACTGAGATAGGCAGGACATGTGGCACAAATGGGGAATGAAAGACTTGCATGGAAGCTTCTTGTAGGAAAGCCAGAGGGAAAACGCTCAGTTGGTAGAACAAGAATGAGGTCGGAGAAGAATATTAACCATAATTTGAGGGAAGTAGATTATAAAGGGAATGATTGGAAAGCATTAGCTCAGGATTGGGATGTATGGGATGGATAGGCTATGAATGGATAGGGATGTTTGTCCGCGCGGCTATGAACTTACGGGTTCGAATATGCAAATGAGTGAGTGAGATAGTCAGTTAGTTACTTAGTTAGAAGTGAAAGAGAATCGACTTCTGTGATTAAAGGTTCCCTTGCCTCTGATCCAGAGGTTCGCGAATTCAAATTCGGGGCCGAAATCTATGGATTTTTATGAGGGAAAAATCCAAAGGACAACTGCTCCGGCAGGGACTTGAAGCCATGGTTCCGAAACTGAAGATTGTCGGGCTCGTAAAAGAACATCAAGTCTAAATTAGAGCGTCTGATCTAAATTTGTAAGGATTTTTCCATCCAAATAATACCTTAGTTCACTAATAGGTCTCTATTTAAGGCGATGTCACTCGCTGACATTTGTACAGAAATTACTTAAGTCAGCTTTAATCGAAGCTTATTATCCCGCGAAGTTACTAGTCTCTGGTATTTGATACAAAGAATTCGTTGCGACCCAATTACACCATTTCAATATTTTCTAAATTTCGCGCAAAAGTGGGTCATGGATCAAAACTGATAGTAATCTGAAGAAGCAAAAACAAGGTCATGTGCTTGGTGTAGTAAATAGTTCGGTATCTCCCAATTCCTGAATTTTTGCCATGCTCGTTCGTGCTGTATGGAGTTCGGTCGGGTTTGAACCCTCGGCCCTCAAAATTTCATCATCTAGTTTCAGTTGCTGAGAATAAATATCTGCATCGACTGCACGTCCTTTGGAACAAACTCCTACTGAATCACGCGTTCAAAATTTCATCAGATACAAAATTGCATTAAAACTCGACATTACAAATGAGACAACCTAGTAAAATTAAAACGTGATAGGTTCCGTCATCGTAAGTTGTTTACTATTTGTTTATAAAAAATAAGTAAAAATAAGAAAATATTTTTTTATAAAAATAAGTAAAAATTATAAAACCAAGTTTAAAATGACGGCACAGGTACTAATTGTATTATTTTATTATGACTAAAACCTCAATGCAATTTTATAATTGTATCAGAATTAATATGTGTAAGTACTTAAAATGATCAACTAGATTGTTAGAACAGTAATGTTTCATAGTAAAATTACACACACACATATATATATATATAGTTTTTCTGTACGTATGTATGTCACTGAACTCCTCCTAAACGTCTGGTCCGATTTTGATTAATGTTTTTGTGTGTGTTTGAGTGGGGGGGGGTCTCTGGATGGTTTAGATTCACAATTGGACCCTCTAAAACCAATAGTTGTAGGAGCTCATCTGAAATTAGAATTAAAAATAGCTCTAGCGGTCACAATTTTGGATGTTTCGAAAGGGAACTCAGTATAGCGTATTAAAATAAACCAATAGGGCTATAGGTATATAAAAATGAGCTAAATCCAACAGTTAGAAGTGGAGGTTTACCTGAAATCCGAAATAAAAAACTGAGTAGCGACTGCCATATTTGGTTCGTCTCAGCGTACACCATACAATTTAATTAACCTTTAATATTTGATTTATTTAGGCGTAGCAACGCACGCAGTAAGTTAGCTAGTTATATATATTTCTCGTAATAATAAAAATGTTTAAAATAGTTACATATTTCACTTAAAACTGACATGTATGTGAAATATTAGTTAATTAAATACATTATATGAGATTATGAATTGTTTTATATTATGCAGTAATTTTTAGAGTAAAATTAGTCTGTCGGCCATAATAGGTCTAAATAGGTTACATATTTCAGTTTTAATCTCCATATTCCAGTATTCCGTTGCTTACATTTACCTGATTGGGAAGCTGTATTTATAAATATATCGGGATATTTACGGATTAAGAATTTTCTGCAGATTAAATGTAATGTTTTATTGCAATATTCATGAATATACCGCTACAGACATATGTTCTGTGTAGTTGGTACAGAGTCTGCCAAATAATTGAGAGCCATAACGTCCAGCCGGTCAAATATACGCATGCGCGACCGCGTACTCGTTAAGCAATATTATTGTAACTCACAAAAGTTATATTTAATAGGCTGTTTGTTGTGAAGTAGGATAAGTAAGCGACAATGCATCTAGGTTGGTTATTAGTACGCATGAGAAAGAAGCAAAGAGCACGCCTGTTCGCCCTGACATCAGTCATGCTTTCAGTTACATGGCGACACCTGTGTCTTAGTTACAATCCTATGAAAACTTCCTAGTTGTGAATTTGACACTAGTCACTACTTCTGTATCCGATAAAACATTACAAATATATAATTAGTAACTGATAAATGTATGTTTTAAACTACTTGACAAAGTTTTCTAACATAACTTTATTTAGTTGAGAACGACTGATTTATCATAAGTAAAGCCACGAGTGATTTCCAAATTATCGATAAATTCACGACTCACGAAGTGAGGAGTGAATTTATTTAGAGAATTTGGAAATCAAGAGTGGCATTTGTTAGGACTATTTAACGAATAAAATTAAGCTATTTACTCACAAATCATTATTTAAATATAGTTATTTTCAAATATTTATATATTTAATGTAAACGGCGATGTTTGAAAACAAATGACAAACGATTGGTATGCTTCATTTTCTTCTTTTGTTCGTCACTGCAACCAGATCATGTCATTTATTGCCAAAGGAACGCAATATTGTAAGGATGCACTCTAGTGGAGAAAAAATGAAACACATCAAACTGTATATTAATTCATTTGTGATGTCCTATGATGTAAATATGACAAATATATTTTTCTGGGTAAAAACACATTTAAGAAAGTGCAAACAGTGGTTTCTTTTTTTTTTGGTGATATAATCATTCGCTACAAATGTTTTTATATTAACTCCCGCATGCGGTATGTGTTGACATCCATGCACTATATATACAATCTGGTATCCGTATTTCATAGTGAGTTAGGCACTGCAAAATAATGCTGTGACCTATTCAGAATGTTAAAAGGAGGTGCTTTCTTTATTACGATAAACTTTAGTTGTTAAATTCTAGGCGAAACACGACTGTGATTGGTTGTAAATAAAAAATCATTGTAACGTGATTAGTCATTGACTCCCATTTGGGGCATGAGTTAAATAGTCAGGTACAAATTTTATATTTTTAATATTTTATTACATAACCCGAACGGTGATTTAAAATGAATTTTAGAAGTGTTGATTCTTTATCCGATTGAAACTAAAGTAACTATTAAGAATATGGATATATATATATATATATATATATATATATATATATATATAGATTTAACTAGAGCATAGAGTGATACTATCGCATACTAGAGAAATATTTACAGATGAGCGTAGGGGAGTCCTGAATTTCAAGGAGTACGCGAAAATACTTCTGTACTAGTTACAAAAATTATTTTTGTGCACTGAAACTGTACATATATTAGTACTGAAAATAAATTAAATGATAGCCCATG
Organism: Diploptera punctata; assembly: GCA_030220185.1. NCBI lineage: Eukaryota > Metazoa > Arthropoda > Insecta > Blattodea > Blaberidae > Diploptera > Diploptera punctata. The sequence continues at coordinate 2,938,127 of JASPKZ010009808.1, read as the reverse complement.
ATTATTTTGTTAACATCTTAGAAGTCTGGTGTCCTTGGTGACAAAGCAATGATGATTGTTGTAATAAATAAATCGGAACAGGCCATTGGGCTTAATCCTTGTTGTTGATGATGAAATAAATGTAAATATCCTCAACAAATGTCCTACTCAGACTCGGGTCGAGAAATGAGATGAGATGAAGCCGCATATATTTATTGAAGTCTGAACGACAAGGGTGCTGGCCGAGAAATCCTGATGCACCGTCACAGGGGCGGATGAATGAAATTAAAAAGAAATAAATGAAATGAGATTGTAGAAATGGTGGAACGAAATTTGTGGCAGGGGAAAACGGGAGAAACCCCGAGAAAAACCTGCCCAAGCTCCGTTTCGTCCACCACGAAACGCACATGGAGTGACCGAGATTTGATCTCGGGACGCCAGCGGTGTGAGGCAGGCGTCTTACCGCTTGCGCCACGGAGCCGCCTGTTGTGATAATAATGAACAAAATTTGATTAAACATGTATATTTGCATAAAAATATTATATTTGAAAATACAAGAACATAAAAAAAATAGATTAAAGTAATTATAATAGCGCTTAACGCAGCGGGATCGGGTGAAATCCTCGGCCGAGACAAGTTTCATGGGTAATTGTTTTCTTTTTTCGGAGTTTTTCCTCACCTTTAAGGCAAATGTCAGGAAACTTAAAGGCCATAACGGCCACATTCGCCATGTTTAGTATGAATATGTGTGTTTCGTTTTAATGTTGTGTTGTCTCGGAGAAAGCTTTGGCATTCGGGGAGATTCTCTATGTCCTTGTGTGGTAAAAAAAATGTATGCGGTCCATTGTTAAAATATCTCTCTATACAGGTTGAGTAAGGTCTGGGTGATATGTGGGATGTAAAAATAACATAAGGTGAGTAATGAAATGATCTAACCTTTTATATATATATATATATATATATATATATATATATATAAATAATTCTTCTGTATGTGTGTATGTCACTGAACTCCTCCTAAACGACTGGACTGATTTGGATGAAATGTTTTGTGGGTGTTTGAGTGGGTCCCTGGATGGTTTAGATTCACAATTAATTGAACCCTCTAAAACCATTAGGTGTAGTAGTTCACTTGAAGTGAAAATTTTAAAATCGCTCTAGCGTCTCAATTTTTTTATGTTTCACAACGAAACTCAGTAAACCTTATTAAAATTCTTCGAAAACGAGCGAAATCCGAGAATTAGAAGTGGAGGTTTACCTGAAATCCGAAATTAAAAACTGTCTAAACGACTGACCGATTTTGATGAAATGACTTCTGTGTGTTTGAGTGGGTCCCTGGATGACTTAGATTCACAATTGGACCCTCTAAAGTCATTAGGTGTAGGAATTTACCTGAAGTTAAAAATTTTAAATCGCTTTAGCGGTAACAATTTTCGATGTTCACAACGAAATTCATTAAATTTTATTAAAGTAAACTGAGGTAGGTATTCTCCAAAAAATGAGCGAAATCCGACAATTAGAAGTGGAGGTTTGCCTAAAATCCGAAATTAAAAAGTGTCTAAACGACTAGACCGATTTTGGTGATTTTTTTCTGGGTGTGTGAGTGGATCCTTAGATGTTTTAGATTAACAATTGGACCCTCTAAAACCATTAGGTGTAGGAGTTGACATGTAGTGAAATTTCAAAAATCACTCTAGCGGTCCTAATTTTCGATTTTTCAGAACGAAATTCAGTAGGCCTACATCCTATTAAAATAAACCGAAGTAGATATTAATAAAAAATCAGCGAAATCCGACAAATATAAGTGGAGGTTTACCTGAAATTCGAAATGAAAGACTGACTAGCAACCGCCAAGTTTTGGTTCGTCTCAGCGTACATACCATACAATTTAATTAACCATTAATATTTCAATTATTTAGGCGTAGCAACGCACGCTGGGTATTAGATAATTATTTAAATAACGAGTTGCGTTGTTATGACCCATTTACGTTCGTTGGCATGACAACATTGGTATACGGCTAAATCATACAGCGAAGTCATATTTCCGTACGCTTACAGGAAACTTGAACAGTGTAATCTCAGGTTTTACAATGACTTAGGCATATTTCTGTGCCAATTCTAAGAATATATAGCAAATCTCAATTCTCCTCTATTTTTCCATGTCTGTTCCTACAAGCCATACCCTCCCCCATTATTCTGAGTACTCGCGTAGGAGTTAGATTTCGATCTTCCTCTTTTCCTTCTTTCCATTCATAAATCGTCTTCAGTAATCTATCTTCAATCATTCTTTTCGTATGTCCAAATCATCTTTAATGGATACCAATTTCAATATCCTTTAGCCAATCTCAATTCCTCTCTATTTTAACATATCTGTTCTTCCGAGACTTTATTTTCCATTATTCTGACTACTTCTCGTGTACAGGTTAGTTTCGGTCATCCTCTTTTCATTCTTTCTCTCGGATTCCATTCATAAACCATTTTCAGTAAACTATATTCCAACATTTTTTTCAAATGTGTAAACAACCTTAATTGGATATCTTAAAAAATACAAAGTACAAAGATACAAATTATCAAATTCGCTAAAAATAAAAATATTTCGCAGAATGGTGCATTGAGCCTATGACAATCATGAGAAGGGATAGGAATAATAAGATTTTTATTATTTTTTTTCGTTATTAATTAAAAAGGTTTGGTTAATAAAAGAGACCTGTAAAGAGTGCATAATTCAAATAATTGCAAGGGTTAAAAGTGAATAAATAGCAAAATAAGGGAAATCAAGCTATGCAAAACACGTTATCCATTAAGGACATCGAGAAAATAATCCAGCGAAGATAAACGTACTCGAAGAGATGGAAATCATGAAAGCAGCTCACAACGACAGCCTGAAAAACGAAAACGAACCCAATACATGCAACCCCCTCTACCAGATCTTCAGTGAAACACCAGTTTTGAATCCTGCCGATGATGGGACAAGTTCCGAAAGCGCTACAGTTAAATGATTAATTAAGTTGAGGAGACGGACCTTTCAGGTGAATATTCTATAATTTTATATTAATTTTTAGTTTAATATATGTTGTATATTTAGTGTATTTATTGAAATTTATTTATTGCGGAAACGGTATGTTTCGAGAAGGAGTAATGTGGGCATTGGAGAAAAAAAAAGACGATAAATCAACAAAAATTGTTGTTATATTCTGCAATTTTGGATGCTAGTTCCATATGTGAATTTAAAGTAAAATGAGTCGAAAAGATGATTTTGACGGTTCATCTGGAAAAATTTAAAAGACAGTCCAAAATGCAACTATTAATATACTTCCAGAAAAGTCAAGGAACTTTTATTTACATAGTTATACAAATTCATCAAAAAAGTGTAGTTTACGTTTTGTTGAACCTGTACTTTATGTTTTGATAGCGTGTTTTGTTAAAATGTAAAGTATAGGTTTTGTTGCCTAGTAGTTGTTGGACTAGATTGTTATAATATTTATACTTTCAATATTCGCGGTGGACTAGTGGTTATGCTCCTTGCCTCTGGTCCCGACGGTCGCGGGTACAAACCCGGCCGGGGTGGATGGATTTTTTTTAGGATGGAAAAATCCAAGGAGCATGTCCTCCTGGAGGGACGTTAAGCCGTGGGTCCCGAGTCTGAAGATTTTCAGGCTCATAAAATTTCGTTAACTAGCAAAATTTGACCATTAGGAGTGGAGGTTAACCTAAAACGAAAATGAAAAAATCCGTTTCGTGCCCGTAATTTTCGATTTTACGAAACAAAACTCGATATATGCCACTGAAATAAAACGAGGATGGTATTCTCCAAACCCCAGCGAAATCACATCACTAGGAAATATAAAAATCGCTCTAATATAACAATCGAAATATGAAAAAAGCTCTAGTGGCCACAATGGTTTCTCGAAACATACCGAATACTTACGATTTATTAACAAAATAAATATATATATTCCATTCAAGAATAAAATTAGAACATGAAATAGACTTCCTGGGAGAATTCGTTTAGTTTACGCATTTGTTGCATGAAGAAATTGTATCATTTACACCCTGTATATCGATATATAAACACTAGCGATGCGATAAAAAAGAGAACATTCAAGTTTTGATGACCTTTCAAGTTTATAAGTAATATGGAGACCGATAAGTGGTTTGTTTCTATGTACAAGTCATATAGTTCAACGTGTGTAGGCGATATTTTATTAATATTCCATCACTACTATTGACTCAGCTTAGCGCACTTGTAAGGCATGCAAGAGGAAACTTACCGGTACCTACACAGTCCACTCCTAACTGATATAACGTCTACACTTACACCAGCCCAAAAATAAGATTATGCACTTACCTAATATATAAAAATTAATGTTTGTTTGTTTGTATATTTGTTTGTTTGTTCGTACTTTATGCGCGGCCATACCGTTGATCCGATTGTGATGGGGCGTTTTGCAAAATGTTCAGGAGATTCCCGGGATGAACATAGGCTATAAGAGAGTTGTGGTACTCAACACCTACACCCTTAAAAATCGCCCTTTTTAATGGAAAACGTGAAAAAAGTAGCTCTTTGGAAGCTTAAATGGCTTACGCTGCCTAAACCATAAGAAATACACAAAAATTAATGTACACAGAATTGAATACCTCAAAAAGCTCTACAAAAAAGTCCGCGACAGCATATGTTTATCTCTTACGGATAACTCACAAAAACCATTTTTGTCTTTCATTGATACCAAGAGTCCCTTATCTCTTACGGATAACTCACAATAACCATTTTTGTCTTCCATTGATACCAAGAGTCTCGCGCCGTAGCCGATTGGTTAAGGCAAGAAGTCTTGGCGCAGAAATATGGGACTTACACTGGATCGAGTCTCTACGGTGGAAGAAATGTTTCTCATGGAATGTCGGCCAGCATGGGTCAGAAATCAAATTTAGCTAGCCGGGGGGGGGGAAATTACTGCTTTGACTGACTCTCATCGACTTTTTTTTTTCACTCTAATATAATTGTTATATGACGGTTCTTAACTTATCTGCAAAGGAGGGTATAATTCTAATATCCATGACTATGTGGCGTCATCATTCATACTTCTTGAGCCACAGCAGAAGGCTGTAAGAGGTTTTCTTGCGAACTTATTTAATAATATCTAATTATGTCATAATTTCTGAATTTTATGGTAAAAAAGTAACATATTTTTATCGTCCGCCCATGACATGAGAATTGAACGTTCGGGCAGGACAACGTCTGCCGGGTACGCTAGTCTAATATATAAAAATTAATGTTTTTATTTGTTTACTTGTTTGTTTGTTTGTTCGTACTTTATGCGCGGCCATACCGTTCATCCGATTGTGATGGGGTTTTTTGCAAATTGTTCAGGAGATTCCCGGGATGAACATAGGCTATAAGAGAGTCGTGATACTCAACTCCTACACCCTTAAAAATCACCCTTTGTAGTAAAAAACGTGAAAAAATATTTTTTGACGCTTAAATGGCTTACGCTGCATAAAACACAACAAATACACAAAATTAATTACCCAGAAATGAATATCTCAATAAACTCTACAAAAGATTACGCGACAGCATATGTTTATCTTTTAGGGATAACTCACAATAACCATTTTTGTCTTTCATTGATGCCAAGAAGATCGGCATTAAGTAGGTTAGATTCCCGGGCAAGCAGAGCAGCACCACGGATAACTCGAAATAACGAATTTTGTCTTCCAGCTCGTTAATGCCAAATACATCGGGATACGTAGATTCCCGGGCAATGCCGGATAATCAGCACGGGGTACCTAAAAATAATTATATAAATTTATAATTATTGTTCCTTTTACTTATTCAGCTAAACGTAAAAACGCATAATTTATTTAGGCGTAGCAGCGTACGCCGGGTATTAGCTAGTAACTACGTAAAAACACTGACTCGCTAAAATTGCATTTAAAGTAATTTTATATGACAATAAATTATGCTTCATTTCTTCACTTCGTTATTTTTTTTTAATCTTAAACCTATTTAAGTACCAGCAGCTTGGTTATCTGTTATACGAAAAATAACATGTAGGCCTACAGAACTGAAATCATTAAATATCTCAACTCATGGCAATATACGTGTTTAAACATAAAAAAAGGAAGGATACAAGATTGAGTTTTATACAACAATGGCAGTACCGGTACTTCTATACGGTAGTGAGTCGTGGGTAACAAATAAGAGGAGTTCGAATAGAATACAAAGTGCAGAAATGACCTTTCTAAGAAGAACCAAAGGATGCATAAAATTGAACCACATAAGAAATGAAGAAATAACAAGAAAATTATAAATATATCCACCTCGTCGACTGGGTACAGTATGTTCAGAGAATGGAAGAAATAGCATTGCTCAAGATAGCATATGCAAAGGGATTAAGGGATCTAGGAAGAAATAAAATAAAATAAGTTAAAATACCTTCTTAGGTAAAATCCGTCGTCCTCAACTTTTAAAATAAGTTATCTTTATGCCTGTAGGCCTTTCAGGACATCCGTCCCATCTTCAGCAGTTCATTCTTCGCTACAGCACCCAGGTTGATGTTTGATGCTGCTGGTCCTAATGTAGCTTTGTCGTGAGTCACGATGGAGAAAACCCGATATAATATTTGAATTCAGGAGAAAAAAGACTATCAGAATCGCATATTTTTCTTTCTGAGACAAAAAAAAAGTTTATTTTTTGTTGCTCAGTGTAATCTCCTATGAAATGATCCCTGAAAGATGATTTGGAAGAGGATCGTCATACAACACACGATATGCCAAATCACCAGACTCTTTTCTGTGGTGGTTTGTTTAGCAGTAATAGGACTTTATTAGACTAAAATTAAGATACATACAATGTTATTTACAAATGTGGGTCGCACGTGCAGCAAGCCGTACGTGCTGTTGACAGAAAAAAAACACGATAGATAACAATGCAATTGCATTATACATTAATTAGGTTACGTAGTTATTAGGGGGTACCCCGTAGCGTAATGGTTAAGGCACTGCGCTACAAGCCGGAATGTCGAGGGTTCGAGTCCCGGTGGGGTGAAGATTTTTAAACTGACACAAACCTTCTGGCGGCACCATGGCCCTGGGGTCGACTCAGCCTCTAACGTAAATGAGTACCAGACGCTAATTCTGGGGGTAACGGCGGCCGTCACGCAGGGCTGATAACTCGGCTGACATCAAGTGCCGATTGTCTAGAAAAAATGGGAGCCTTAACCTCTCACTACCCCAAGGGCCTCCTGAGGCCTCTAATGGGATTACTTTACCTTTCCCTTTTACGTAGAGTTATTAAGTATGAGTGATATTAGAGTTTGCTTACATATTTATTCTCGAATGATAGTTGTTCTTACTTTCCGCATTTTGTCCAGAAATGTACCCAGCCTTTTACTCTTCTTAAAAATTTCATCTCGGCTTCTTGGATTTTACTTTCTTGTTTGGTAGTGGTAATCCAAGAGGAAGAAGAGATGTCGGACGTCCTCGGAAGAGATGGTCTTAGATCTATTAGTGAAGACGGAACAGGCAACTCTTGCCTAAACCAGGAAGTGAAGAAGAAGAAAAAGATGTACCCACTTTTATTGAATTGGGGGCCAGGTCTGCATGATATCAGTTCATACGTCAATTGGCAGATTTACTAGAAATAATTTATGCTGCTGTAAACAATGTAAAACCACGGATGCTTCACAACACATGAATCAAGGTAGAATATTGGTTGGTCATTTTCCGTGCCACTAATGGAAGCCACGTTGAGGTTCATGGAACATCAGGTAAAAACAATTAAAGTTTTCACTCTTTGTACGGTTGGTTCCATCTGTTTATTCGTATTAGATCAGAAGTTATAGCTATTTCGTTTATTAAGTTTATGAAGACTAGTAGATGGTTTCTATGTACAAACTATTACTTTTCTACGCGAGTAGGCGATATTTTATTAATGGCATTCATCACTAATAAAAGTTATGCTCGACAGGCCAAGTTTAATTACTCTCACTAAATAATATAAATACGTTAAATAGCGATGCATTTCTCACAGCACGCCTACAAAACGTCAATACACATCTCTGTTGTGTGGGCGACCACGACTTGGAGAATATAAAACAAAATCAACATTTTATCTTGCAAATAACTAAGAATAAAGACAACAGAACCATCTAGTTTCACAACTATAGAAGAAATCATTATTGATCTCCCAAACACAGAAAGATAACGTTTGTTAATTAAGAGATGAATGACCGCCTCTATGACGTAATAGTTATTAGTATATCATTATCCCTGAGGTGTCGGGTTCGATTCTAAGCTAGCCCGCAGAATTGTTGGGATTCTAGGTGTATAATCGAAGAGAAATATAAAAGCTCACAAATTATTGTAACATATGTGAATAATGACCTGAGAATACTACACATTTCTTGTCATAAGTAATGCCACGAGTGATTTCCAAATTATCGATAAATTCACGATTCACGAAGTGAGGAGTGAATTTATCTAGATAATTCAGAAATCAAAAGTGGCATTTCTTAGGACTATTTAACGAATAAAATTAAGCCGTTTACTCTCAAATTATTATTTAAATATGTTATTTTAAAATATTTATATATTTAATGTAAACGGCGATGTTTAAAAACAAATGAGAAACGATTGGTACGCTTCATTTCCTTCTTTTGTTCATCACTGCAACCAGATCATATTATTTATTGCCAAAGGAACGCAATATTGTAAGAATGCACTCTAGTGGGAAAAAAATAAACACATCAAACTGTATATTAATTCATTTCTGATGTCCTATGATGTAAATATGACAATTATATTTTCTGGAATGTTATTACCTGGGAAAAAATACATTTAAGAAAGTGAAAACAGTGGTTTCTTTTTTTGGTGGTATAATCAATTGCTACAAATGTTTTTATTAACTCCCGCATGCGCTATATGTTGACATTCATGCAATATATATAAATATATATATATATTGGCAGTTTGGATTCTCATCATCATCAAGAAGTCTCTGTACAGTAATATCATCCTGTGATATATTATAGTCATCTTGTTTTTCATTTAATTGAGGCATGGAGATTGTTTCTGTAATATTAGGCATATTATTATAACTAACAGACTTACTTACAGTTCTGTTATTCCGTTCCTTAGGACCTTCATGTTTTTAAATTGGCATTCTTCTTAAATGTAAGATTTATGTCACATAGGCCTATACCAATTTGTGAAAATTCACTTGATATCTTATCATTCATGGTCTCTATAACTGATTAGCCATATTGTTCAATATCCCTTCTCGGTCCAGTTAAATTTAAATTAAGTTCTGTCTTTCAGTCAGATTACTTAAAACTAATACTTACACACGAAATTAATATTATCATCAATATATTGAAAATAAAATAAACACAAACACACTTAAATTATGAAATAATCAATATTTGTAATTCAATTGAAATTCGCGGTTGCAACAAAAAAGCACAGACACCTGGTTAAATAATAAACCAATTACCTTACACCGTCATCTGTTAGAATCGTATGGAACTCACAGATAATTATAACTTTTTGTTAAATAATAAACAAATAATTTGCAATAAAAATAATGCGACTATAAATTTAGTTATAAACAATCGTACGTCTCAAGTTGGATCAAACAGCACACAATGTGCAAAATTTTATTAAAATCGATTCAGTTGTTTAGGATTCCATCGCGGACAAACAACGTGACACGTTTTTTTTTATATATTAAGATTATATATATATATACAATCTGGTAGCCATATTTCTTACAGAGTCAGTGACTGCAAAATAATGCTATGTCCTATTCAGAATGTTAAAAAGGAGGTGCTTTCTTTATTATGATAAACTTTAGTTGGTAAATTCTAGGTGAAACACGACTGTGATTGGTTGTAAATAAAAAATCATTGAAATGTGATTGGTCATTGACTCCCATTTGGGGCATGAGTTAAATAATCAGAATAATCCTTTGAAAATACCTGGAAATCTAATTAGAAATTGGAACAGAAATAGTCTTAAAAGAGTCACATTAACAATACACCATGTTGAAAGATAACTATGAATTATGTGATTACAATAGAATTGCCAACTTTCGAAAATACGCTAAAATCGAAAATAAAAACTCATGTCAGTCTTAAACTTAAATATCTGACCACAATAACTCACCTTGACTTTGTATTTTTTTCCATTTTGTGTGTAATATGTTACTATTAAGTGTTATGATTTTAACATCGCTTTTAATATGTATAAGGAAAAATATGGCGTGGAGTATATAGCGGAAACGTAATTAATATGTCGGCAAACATGATGGCAGTGTAATATGAAGGAGAAGTTAATCGATAGATATTGATAAATCTAGTAACTTTTAAGTAATTTGTCTTCCTTTCCAAAATTCATATACTATCGTTTGCGCTTGAATAGACGGATTTTTCTTTGTTCATAATGTCAACTGACGAGCTATTTTTTAAATTAATTATTTACGTAGTTACACGTTATTATTACTATTATTACCATAAGTAATGCCAGGAGTGGTTTCCAAATTATCGATAAATTCACGACTCACGAAGTGAGGAGTGAATTTATCATAAGTAATGCCACGAGTGATTTCCAAATTATCGATAAATTCACGACTCACGAAGTGAGGAGTGAATTTATCTAGAGAATTTGGAAATCAAGAGTGGCATTTGTTAGGACTATTTAACGAATAAAATAAAGCTGTTTACTCACAAATCATTATTTAACTACAGTTATTTAAAAATATTTTTATATTTAAAGTAAACGGTGATGTTTGAAAACTAATGAGAAACGATAGGTAGCCTACGCTTCTACTGCTTCTTTTTTTGTTTATCACTGCAACCAGATCATACTATTTATTGCCAAAGGAACGCAATATTGTAAGAATGCTCTCTAGTGGAGAAAAAATGAAACACATCAATCTGTATATTAATTCATTTTTGATGTCGTATACATTTAAGAAAGTGCAAACAGTGGTTTCTTTTTTTGGTGGTATAATCAATTGCTACAAATGTTGACATGTAAGCACTATTATATACAATCTGGTAGCCGTATTTGTTATAGGCTCAGTCACTGCAAAATAACGGTCAGACCTGTTCAGAATATTAAAAAGGAGGAGCTTTGCTTAATATATGATAATCCTAACGTTGATAATTATTTCGTGAAACACGTCTCTGATTGGTTGTAATACAGAAATCATTGAAACGTGATTGGTCATTGACTCCCATTTGGGGCATGAGTTAAATAGTCTAGAGAATTTGGAGATCAAGAGTGGCATTTGTTAGGACTATTTAACGAATAAAATTAAGCTGTTTACTCACAAATCATTATTTTATAGTTATTTTAAAATATTTACAGATTTAATGTAAACGACGATGTTTGAAAATAAATGGAAAACGATTGGTAGGCTTCATTTGCTTCTTTTGTTTATCACTGCAACCAGATCATATTATTTATTGCCAAAGGATCGCAAAAATGTAAGAATGCACCCTAGTGGAGAAATTTATAACCAACATTATAGGTATTAATTAATTTCTGATGTCCTATGATGTAAATATGTCAATTATTTTTTTTATTATTGATTTCGTACATCTCATTGATGGATAAATCATATTTGAAGAGAAAAATTATACGCTCAGACCGGGACTTGAACCCGGGGCCCTTGGTTCTCTAGACCAAGTGCTCTACCAACTGAGCTACCTGAGCAAGTACCGATCTAAACGCAAATCTTTCTCTATATACATTGTAATTCCCATCCACCAAATGCTGTGAAGCCATGCTTCTATCTTGCAAATGGCGGCTCCTTTATTAAGAAGACATATTTGGGAATTATACATTACAGCCAGTACGGCTTTTTTCCAAGTTTTTATTATTGATTTCGTACATCTCATTGATGGATAAATCATATTTGAAGAGAAAAATTATACGCTCAGACCGGGACTTGAACCCGGGGCCCTTGGTTCTCTAGACCAAGTGCTCTACCAACTGAGCTACCTGAGCAAGTACCGATCTAAACGCAAATCTTTCTCTATATACATTGTAATTCCCATCCACCAAATGCTGTGAAGCCATGCTTCTATCTTGCAAATGGCGGCTCCTTTATTAAGAAGACATATTTGGGAATTATACATTACAGCCAGTACGGCTTTTTCCAAGTTTTTATTATTGATTTCGTACATCTCATTGATGGATAAATCATATTTGAAGAGAAAAATTATACGCTCAGACGTACGAAATCAATAATAAAAACTTGGAAAAAGCCGTACTGGCTGTAATGTATAATTCCCAAATATGTCTTCTTAATAAAGGAGCCGCCATTTGCAAGATAGAAGCATGGCTTCACAGCATTTGGTGGATGGTAATTACAATGTATATAGAGAAAGATTTGCGTTTAGATCGGTACTTGCTCAGGTAGCTCAGTTGGTAGAGCACTTGGTCTAGAGAACCAAGGGCCCCGGGTTCAAGTCCCGGTCTGAGCGTATAATTTTTCTCTTCAAATATGATTTATCCATCAATGAGATGTACGAAATCAATAATAAAAACTTGGAAAAAGCCGTACTGGCTGTAATGTATAATCCCAAATATGTCTTCTTAATAAAGGAGCCGCCATTTGCAAGATAGAAGCATGGCTTCACAGCATTTGGTGGATGGGAATTACAATGTATATAGAGAAAGATTTGCGTTTAGATCGGTATTTGCTCAGGTAGCTCAGTTGGTAGAGCACTTGGTCTAGAGAACCAAGGGCCCCGGGTTCAAGTCCCGGTCTGAGCGTATAATTTTTCTCTTCAAATATGATTTATCCATCAATGAGATGTACGAAATCAATAATAAAAACTTGGAAAAAGCCGTACTGGCTGTAATGTATAATTCCCAAATATGTCTTCTTAATAAAGGAGCCGCCATTTGCAAGATAGAAGCATGGCTTCACAGCATTTGGTGGATGGGAATTACAATGTATATAGAGAAAGATTTGCGTTTAGATCGGTACTTGCTCAGGTAGCTCAGTTGGTAGAGCACTTGGTCTAGAGAACCAAGGGCCCCGGGTTCAAGTCCCGGTCTGAGCGTATAATTTTTCTCTTCAAATATGTCAATTCTATTTTTCTGCGACGTCATTTCCTGGAAAATAATTCGTTTAAGAAAGTGCAAACAGTGGTTTCTTTTTTTGTGGTATAATCAATTGCTGAAAATGTTTTTATATTATCTCCCGCATTCGCTATCTGCTGACATGCATGCACTATATATACAATCTGGTAGCCGTATTTTTTGGGGAGTCAGTCACTGCAAAATAATGCTATGACCTATTCAGAATGTTAAAAAGGAGCATCTTTCTTTAAATAAAATGATATATTTTCGTTGATAAATTCGAGACGAAACACCACTGTGATTGGTTGTAAATAAAAAATCATTGACATGTGATTGGTCATTGACTCCCATTTGGGGCATGAGTTAAATAGTCATTATTATTGTCATCTGATATTAATTACAAACCGTATTTCTTATTAAGACATATTAAGATTATAATTTGAGACAAAGTTGTGATATATTTTTTTACATTTTGTAAATGTGTTATTTTTTTATTTAGGAATTTTTCCACAATACTATGGATTTCTTACAGTTGGATAAAGTATCACATAAATACCATAGCATTATTTCAATTTAGTCCTCCGTTTTTCACGTTAATTCTCACTTCATTCAATTTTTTTAAAGTTTTATACCTTTTCTTCACCCTTCCGACGTCCATTCTAACATCGTGTTGAATATTCTGTCAGTCACCATCCTTCGTATATGTCCAGACGATTTCAATATTTTCCCTCAAGTAATTTATCTCTCTAATTGTAGAATTATCGATACTAGATTTCCTTGCAGCTCTCCTAAAAACGTCAATTTCAATAGCTAATGATCAGTGAAAGGGTTGGTTGTTTATCATCCATGTTTCCACTCAATAAAAAAAAAGTATTCTGCATTTATGCACTACAAGTAAATAAAATATATATAAATATATATAAAATATTCTTGCTCCATAATAAATAATTCATTAAGCCAATCACTTCTCCTCCTTTCTCAACTTCCGATATACTTGTTCAATCTACTTCCAAAATTGATTCCAAATTATTAATTTGCTTTACTCTTTTAAGTACTTCATTTCCTATCATCAGTAAGTTATTCGCTCACCCTATCCAATTTAAAATATAGAAAATAACATCAAAGTTTGAATTATCACTTGATCATCGGCAAGAAGTGTATAATCTAAACAATATTCCTGGGTTCATGAATTTACCATATTTTAAATATGTTTTATCCAAGTTCTTAAATAAATGTCCGTATATATTTTAACAACAAGAGTGAAATACAACACCCTTGCAATGTAAGTTGCTTAACAGATTTAAAAATTATTTAAACAGAATATTAAATCTACCGTTAAATAAAACAAACTATAATAAAGAATTAAATTATATAAAATTTCTAGCAATAAAATGGTTACAAAGAAGAATTGATCGACAAATTGATCAGAAAAAAAAACAGTTTAAAAAATATAACAAAACTAGAAAATGAAGCCAATATAAATACAAATAATTGGATCACAGTCACTTATACAGGAAATGAAACTAAAATTAGCTAATATTATCAAGAAACAAGACAAAATCTTAAAAATCTTCTTTAAAACCAACAACAAACTTAACAACATCGTATCAAACAAAATAAAAGGAGCTATTACTCAGGTGTAATAATTGCGACAAATTTTACATCGGTAAAAGTACAAGAAATTATAACATAAGATACAATGAACATTTTTAAAATTGTATTAATCATGAAGAAAAATCAAGCTATGGCAAACACACACTAGAAACCGGTCATCAGTTCCACAAAATCAATAATACTATGTCAGTATTACACTGAGAGCATACCAACAACAAAATTAGCATCCTGGAAGACATGGGAATTTTAAAAGAAGCAGAGAACATAGATATACTGAACGAAAATACGCCCCCAGATCTGAACCCGTTGTACAACTTATACACCAACTCAGAACCAATTGGAATGCAGAAGATATAACATGATTCTGAAAGGCCTTCATAGTTTTACCACTCGACAAAGTTTCTTAAACAGAAGTTTAATTTAGTTGAAGATAACTGATACATCAGGTACTTATTTTAATATTTTAAAATTTTGCAAGTTGATTAATGTAAATTTCTCTAAAAACAAATAATTGCCAAATTTAAACTCCCATCTACTTTTTGAATATCGTAATATTTCTATTATACTTTCATGTATCGATACTTCTACCATAATATATTTCTGAGAATACTATATACATATTTTCCAGGTGATCAATACAAATCAATCCCGCATCTTAAGATTTTCCTCTCATTCTACACGCGACGCAGAGTTTGAAAATCCCTGCGATACTGCAAGATCAACTACAACCTTGCAATTCTTAAATATTAATTTTACAATGACCACTCTCATGTCTTGTGGTCAGAGATTCTGATTACAGTTCATGAGGTCCTCGACTCGATTCGTGTTGAGGCCATGGGAATTTTTCCTTAAAGATAATTATTGATGTGGTCACCAATGATCTGAATTTAGGTTAACTCTAAGGATTCTTGATGCTTCATTGCCGTTTATCATCCTTCACATCATCGACGTAACGTAACTCCGCCTTTCGGGTCGCCTCAACCTCAGAAGTGGGTTTACTATTCCGCCAATGCCAGAAGAGAATACAAAAAAGTCGTAAGATATTATAGTGTAATTTGATGCAAAATAATAATTGCTACAGTTTTTGTGGAGCACGCCGTAGCGTATCTGGTTAAGACAATACGGTACAAACCAGAAGGTCGAGGGTTCGATCCAAGTGGGTCAGGATTTTTAAACTAACCCAAAACTTCTGGCTGAACCACGGCCTTGGAACCGACTCACTCTCTGACGGAAATGAGTACCAGACGCTTGTTCTGGGAGTAAAGGAGACCGTCACGCAGGGCTGATAGTCTGACTCATACCAATGACGATTATCTAAAAATAAAAAGAGGAAGTTTTAACCTCCTATAACTTGTAGAGGAATCATTTTACCTTTTATAATAGCCTATTAGTACAGTGTATATATAACCTATACTGTTCAAAATGTATTTGTAATTTGTGCTGGTTGAGTGGAAGAGAAGGCCTTATGGCCTTAAATTTGCCAGAAGAAATAAAACGTTATTATTATTATTATTATTATTATTATTATTATTATTATTATTATTATTACTATTATTACTACTACTATTATTATTATTATTATTATTATTATTATTATTATTATTATTATTATAAGTTAAAAATATATAATTCAATAGTGAGAAGTACTGTCACATATGAAGCTGAAGTTTGGAAATTTAACAAAAACTTAGAACAAAAACTTAAGTCGACTTAATGGAGTTCTTGAGAAGAGCAGTAAGACGTTCAAAATTAGAAAAAATAACAAATACTGTCATACGAGAAAAAATTAGATATTCAATATTAAATTATGTAAGATACAAGCAATTAAATTGGTATGGGCATATACGACGAATACAAGAAGAAAGCTTACCCAGAAAAACATTGGAATGGTGTACACCTTGGAGAAGAAGAAGAAGAAGAAGAAAATGAAGACCTCAAACTCGCAAATGCAAGAAATAAGAACTAGAATGAGAACAAGATTACTAAAACACATGGAGTGGATGAATAGAAATGAATGGAGAAAAAAAGTACATACATAAGGACTTTATTAAACTAAAAGTAAGATCCTACAATGTTATTTACAAATATGGATCGCAAGGGCAGTAAGCCGTACGTGCTATTGACAGTCCGTTACAATAGAATGAAAGTAAAACTTTAAGGGTACAGAAAGATGTGTAAACGTTGAAAATCTGTATACAAATAAAAATATTATTATTATTATTATTATTATTATTATTATTATTATTATTATTATTATTATTATTATTGTTGTTGTTATTATTATTATGTACTACCAACATCTGAAAACTGATCACGACTGGCAAACCTGATAACATTGGTACTAACTTTATTAAGTCGTAGTTACATTTTAAGAACAATGATGTTGACTAAATCACTATGTAACATTGAACTCAGAGTAAATTGGCAACTGTTTACAATCATTCCATTATCTCGGTCTACAATGTACAGTACATCAGTATGTAGTAGAGTAATTAAGATAGACGCTTGGATTCTGAATCTAATTACTCAGAATAATTAATCTTCATTATCACCAGTTAAAAATAAATTCTAAGATTATTTATTATTAACAATTGTAAGAAAACTTTACGGTCCAAATATTTCTCATCATCGTCATCCTATCAACTTAAGTATCCATATCATACATTATTTGTTTTTGTAGGAATGCATCGAGAGAATGATGTGTTTAGTCTTAATTCGGAGTTCGTTTTGCCTCAGAAATGGCCACGGTATTGCGCTGATCACTCATAACACAATGTATGTGTATGACTCCAAGTTAAAATTCCTCTTCTGTAACTGTCTAAAGAAAATAAATAGATTAATATTATGGACGGCGTAGAGCAAGTAAAACTAGCATATCTATGAAAGGGAGAAATTAATTATGGAAAAGACAGATGAATGAACACTATCATTATTATTATTATTATTATTATTATTATTATTATTATTATCATCATCATCATCATTATTATTATCATTATTATTATTATCATCATCATCATCATATATTCAATACTTATAAGATTCATAGTTTTAATTACTTGAAGTTTTTAAACAGAAAATCATTTAAGTTGAAGCATGAATGACATATCAGGAACTTATTTTAATATTTTAACATTTTACATCATATAATCACCCAAAAACCGTGTATAACACAATAAATACTTTGTTCAAATTATTATTATTATTGTTATTATTATTATTATTATTATTATTATTATTATTATTATTATTATTATTATTATTACTATTATTATTAAAAGATCCTTAAGCCTGAATGAAAAGGCCTCTAAGCAAAATTTACCGGATTTTCCCGTCCTAGTACTACCTTGGTTTCCTAGATGTCAGTATGAGGCGGAACGCTGACCACGGACCACTCAAATGATATCTGTACGAAAACAAATGTAACCATATTAGTATGGTTCAAATTCTTCCATGTAGGGGGAGAGCGCCTAAATCTCTGTTAAGGGAAACATGGGCTTACAAGAAGATACATCATATATTCACCCAAAAACCGTGTATAACACAATAATTACTTTTTTCAAATTATTATTATTATTATTATTATTATTATTATTATTATTATTATTATTACTAATTAGCAAATGTGAAAGGTTAACGAATACTAGGTATTGAAACAAACAAGGAATTGCAAATTTATCCGGATGGAAGAAGGTAGAAAACGAAAGAAGTTTCATAAATGTAATTTTAACGGAAATAAGTAACGAAGCAGACCCAGAGAACGCGGGATGAAAGGAGTAAGAAGAAGTACCGAAATGAGGTGTATTAAAGGAAGATGATTCACTAAAACAGGGGCGGTCAAAATGTTTGTATCGTTGACCAAATAGATGAAACAATGTGAGGCCCTACTATGTTATGGATTATTATTATTATTATTATTATTGTTATTATTATTATTATTATTATTATTACGGTTTTTGTTGTTGTTTTTTCGTGTGTATGTTTTAATGTCATCCACTGCACTTTTCGTTCCTTTGTTAATATCGTTAACAGAGTGGAGAACCAAAACAAAGAGTACTCAGAACAACTGAATAAAGAGATTTGGAGGAAGAGGCGTGGAAAAATAAAGATACGTGGATTGGATATAGTATCTTGAAATGGGCACTAGATATTAAAGACATTGTAAAGGCTGAAGAAAAAACTTGAGAATTGTCCTCAACATTGAGGGTTTTCTCCAACCAATCTTAGTAATGAATATGATTTTTAAAAAAAATATATATATATATATATATATATAAATGACTACGGACATATAGATTATCAGTTTGCAACAAACATTCACAAATTATCATTATTATTATTATTACACTGGAACTGTGTCCATCTAGAAGAAGAAGGAAAGGAAGGCCTCGAAACTCGTGGATGGAAGGAACAAGAACTGGATTAAGAACAAGAGGACTGGAGGACATGGAGTGGATGGATGGAGACGAGTGGAGGAGAAAAATAAAACTTTAGGCACAAAAAGATGTGTAACGATTAAAAATTTGTATACAAATTATTATTAGTATTATTAATATTATTATTATTATTATTATTATTATTATTATTATTATCAAAAAGTTTCGTGAACCACAATCTTGGTAACAGAAAACATACTGCATAGACTATTTAATTCATGTCCCAAATGGGAGTCAATGACCAATCACGTTACAATAATTTTTTATTTACAACCAATAACAGTTGAGTTTCGCCTAGAATTTACCAACTAAAGTTTATCATAATAAAGAAAGCATCTCCTTTTTAACATTCTGAATAGGTCATAGCATTATTTTGCAGTGACTAACTCACTAATGAATACGGCTACCAGATTGTGTATATAGTGAATGAATGTCAACACAAACCGCATGCGGGAGTTAATATAAAAACATCTGTAGCAATTGATTATACCACGAAAAAAAAAAGAAACCACTGTTTACACTTTCTTAAATGTATTTTTTCCCAGAAAAGTATAATTGTCATATTTACATCACAGGACATCAGAAATGAATTAATATACAGTTTGATGTGTTTCATTTTTTCTCCACTAGAGTGCATTCTTACAATATTGCGTTCCTTTGGCAATAAATAATATGATCTGGTTTCAGTGACGAACAAAAGCAGCAAATGAAGCGTACCAATCGTTTCTCATATATTTTCAAACATCGCCGTTTACATTAAATATATAAATATTTTAAAATAACTACATTTAAATAATGATTTGTGAGTAAATAACTTAATTTTATTCGTTAAATAGTCCTAACAAATGCCACTCTTGATTTCCAAATTCTCTAAATAAATTCACTCGTGGGATTACTTGTGATAAATATGAACTATCTAATCATTTGTAATCCATCATGGTCCACTAATCTCGACCGAATGCTTTATTATTATATCACACTAATCCTACAGCTGAAACCAATATATGTTGCAAATCCTCGTATTCCATCACATGTACAGAGTTTGACTTATTTTTATTTACAAACCTTCAACGACCATTTTTAATGATGGAGTTGGCTCGAGCGGAAGGGTTTTGTGACTCTTACACAGGAGGTATCGGTGCCAAACAATAAGTCAGAGATTTTTTCCTGGCATTTCTTCATCGTCAAATCAGTGGTATGGGGATTGTTCTTTACCTCTGGTCTCGAGGGTTGCCGATTCAAATTCGGCCAGGATCGATGGGTCTTTTGGGATGGAAATATCCGAAGTCCTCTGGATGGAACTTTAAGCAGTGGATCTCGAGCCTGAAGATTTTCGGACCGAAAAAAAAGAACTTCAAGTATAAATTAGAGCCTCTGAGCAAACCTTTATCGTCCTTTCCATTCAAGTAATATGTTAACTGCTTACTAGATGTCTCTTTAAGGTGATGTGCTATCCAGTTGTCACTCGCTGATATATTTAGTGAAATACTCGTAATAAATTAGCTTGGTTAAATAACTATCGCAAATGTATACTCTTAGTCCATGTGGGGATGTAAGTGTATAGGCAGAAAAAATATATACATATAAAAGCGAATGTGTGTACGCCTATATATGTTATTTATAGTTAAGGAGAGATCAGGGCTTGCTTGGTTTAGGCTAGGGGCATGGAAATTTCTAAAAATTAGCGACGATCACGATATGCGAAAATGTCCAATGTGCGGGAACTTTGAAGATGAGATACATATATTAGGAAAATGTAATGATTTAGAATATTGGAGACGTCAGTTATTACCGGAAAGATTTCTAAATTCAAATCGGGAAAGATTGGCATGCTACGAATTATTGGTAAATCCAGAAAATTGGATAAACCTCGGTAAATTTCTGGACAAAACGCGAAAAATAAGGACAACACTCATTCATGAATAAATATATGTTATCAAAATGCAATACCATTAATTATTAACAATTATATATAAATTAATTAGTGTATAATGCTGTTGTGTTATTATTTAATTGTAATATTAATGTGTTTTCTTTATGTAATTGTAATGTTAATGTTTTTTTAGTGTATAATGCTATTGTGTTATTACTTAATTGTAATATTATTGTGTTTTCTTTATGTAATTGTAATGTTAATGTTTTTAGTGTATAATGCTATTGTGTTATTATTTAATTGTAATATTATTATTGTGTTTTCTTTATGTAATTGTAATGTTATTGCTGTTTTTGTTGTTTATTTTTCTTTACACTAGTACCAATTATTACTTTATTGTAACGGACTGTCAACAGCACGTACGGCTTACTGCCTGTGCGACCCATATTTGTAAATAATATTGTAAATATCTTACTTTTTGTCTAATAAAGTCCTACTACTAGTTAGTTATTTATAGAGTTTTAAACTGCTCAACCGATCTTCATCAAAATGTGTACATACAGGTTTACTGGTACGTCGAGGGTTTAGCTGCTATCTATTATGCTGTAAAACCATTAGGTATAGGAGTGCACCTGCAACTAAAATTTAAAAAATTGCTCTAGCGGTCACAATTTTCGAAGTTCCACAACGAACCTCGGTATGTACTATTAAAATTAATTGATGCGGATATTGCCCAAAACATAGCTAAATCCGACAATTAGAAGTGGTGGTTTACCTGAAATCCGAAAATAAAAATTGACTCTAGCAACCGGCATGTTTGTTCGTGGCAATGTAAAACTTTATATAGGCCTATACAGATTTGCAGGTACAGCAAGTGTTTAGCAGGTATTACGCTCTAAAAAACCATTAGGTGTAGTTCACCACAAACGAAAATTGAAAAGTCATATATAATGGTGGGGTCAGGATTTTTAAACTGACCCAAACCTTCTGGCGGCACTATGGCCTTAGGGTCGACTCAGCCTCTAACGAAAATGAGTACCAGACCCTTGTTCTTGGGGTAAAGGCAGCCGTCACGCAGGGCTGACAACCCAGCTGACATCAAGTGCCAATTGTCCAGAAAAAGTGGAAGCCTTAACCTCCTACTACCCCAAGGGCCTCCTGAGGCCTGTAGTGGGATTTACTTACTTACTTATTCACTGGCACTTTCAAACCCATAGGTTCAAGACCGCACGGACATAAGCTATCCATACATCCCTATCCTGAGCTAATGCTTTCCAATCATTCCCGTATAATCGACTTCCCTCAAATCATAGTTAATGTTATTCTCCTACCTCATTCTTGGTCTACCAACTGGGCGCTTTCCCTCTGGCTTCCCTACAAGAAGCTTCCATGCACGTCTTTCATTCCCCATACGCGCAACATGTCCTGCCCATCGCAGTCTACGAGACTTAACTGTTCTTATTATATCTGGCTTCCTATAAAGACCATGTAGTTCATTGTTATTGTAGTGGGATTACTTTACTTTATATAATTTATTTAGGCGTAGTAGCGAACGCCACGTAGTAGCTTGTATTTTATACTTTAAGATTCAACTCAATAGCTAGAAATTCACTAAATATAACTAGAAAATCAGTTAATAGTGTACAAATGATAATGTTGGCCTTTACGTTCAAGGCTATTCAAAAGTGACATTGGAAAAGAAAAAAAAATCTTCTCCAAAGACACCCTTGACAGTTGTACAATCGTAAGAGTCCGCTGGAGAATAATATCCTCTTACGACGTCAATTTGAAAGCCTCGCTATCTGCCTTAGAAGAAGCTCCTTCAGAAGAAATGGGGACATTGTTCAGATTACATAGCATTGCCTGAATATACGAGTAAAAGCGCTGAATTAGTGTGCTGCGAAAACCAAGGAGAACACTTTGCTTTGATTATAAAGTATTAGAGCGAGTAGAAATATGAAATTTCACATTCCAAACTATGAAGAAAGGTGAAACGTGAACCAGAAATATTTAAGTTATGGGCAATTGTGAATATAAAGCACTTGTGAACATTTTCATGAATCCTAAAAAAACTGGGACTGGAAGTAAATATCATCATCATCCAGGGATTAAGCCTGTTGGCTCGTTCCGGTTTCATGAAAGCTAGAATTGTTAAAATTGTTCAGACCATCTTCTGTATGGGCGTCCAACATTTCTCCTTCAGTACGGTTTACAATTTAGCAATAATTTTGGAAATCTTTGTTCTGGCATTCTATCAATATGTACTTTCCAGCTGTTCCTTTATTTAATTATTCGGTCTGTAAGTTTGAAAATATTCAGTTCCTTTCTTATATCTTTATTCTTTTTCTTATCCAGCAGAGTATATCCTACTATATTTCTTAAAAATCTCATCTCAGCTGCTTCCAATCTTTGTTCTTGTCTTTTAGTGATCGTCCAACATTCTGATCCATACATCAATACAGGAACAGCCATTACTTTATAAAATTTAATTTTTATTTCTTTTCTTGTGTTTTTAAGGGTTCTATTCATAGTGCCACACGTTAGATTAAATTTATTTATTTTGTCATTAATGTCTTCAGTTTAAACATATGACATAACTGAAGATATCAATAAAACTAAATATATGGTCACACATAGAACTGCATTATGTAATGGAAATGGACAACTAATAAATAATGAAGGAAATTTTGAAGTCGCTGAATTAAAATACCTAGGAACAATAATTACAAATAGGAATGAGATGCACGTAGAAATTAATCATAGACTCAATTCTGGAAATGAATGATATTATGTATTATAGGGACTGAAAAAATATAAAACTGTTATTCTCCCAATTGTATTATACGGATGTGAAACATGGACTTTTACTTTAAGGGAGGAAAGAAGTTATGACTATTTGAGATTAAAGTTCTTTGGAAAATTTTTGGACCAAAGAGAGAGATGAACAGACAGGTGAATAGAGAAGACTACATACCAGTGAACTACATGATCTTTGTAGGAAGCCAGATATAATAAGAAGAGTTAAGTCCCGTAGAATGTGATGGGCAGGACATGTGGCACGAATTGGGAATGAAAGACGTGTACGGAAGCTTCTTGAGGGAAACCAAAGGGAATGCGACCAGTTGGTAGACCAGAATGTGTTGGGAGAATAACATTAACCATAATTTGTGAGAATTATATTACACAGGAAATGATTGGAAAACATTAGCTCAGGATAGGAATCTATGGAGAGTTTATGTCCGCGCGGCCATGAACCTACAGGTTTGATAGTGCCAGTTATTAATTGGAGTTAGTTAGTCATATATTTTGACAATATCTTTTTCACGAAAATATTAATATTTTTTTCATGTTCCAGCAATTAATGACATGTTACAGATGTTTGCGATTCATTGTATTTGATTTTCTAAACTTTCTACTGTTAGAATCAAGTTTATGAATAGAAAACGAAATATTAATATATATATATGTATATATATATATATATATATATATATAGGAAGGATTGAACTAAGAAGTTAAAAAAATAAATTATAAGGAGGATATATCCAGACCCGCCCCCATCTTAGACTAATTTTGTTCAAAGTGTTAGTGAGTTACAAACTGAGTGTGTATTGTTAAATTGTATTAATTGTTATGAGGATGATTAGCAATTAACCGACAACATAACTTTTTGATTTATGTTCCTGAAAGCTAATTAACTAATTATTTGTTGTCAACATTAACAAAATTCCTAATACAGTTCCGTTGAGGTGAATAGTCATAAAGGAAAATACTAAAATGAATAAATACCTTGGTAGGTGCTGTCGTCCTCAACTATGTTTTTTTTAACTGTAGGCCTTTCAGAAACCGGCTTCCATCTTCAGCAGAAGGGTGTGCACTACTGACTGTAAGATTTAAGGGACATTTTAAAGATTTTGTGTACGCAGATATAAAATCTAGGTACAACAAACATGTCATCAAAGCTGGTCACCACATAAAAATAATAGAAAACACTATTTCCAAAATTCACAAAGAAAGAAATCCGGCAAAGATAATAGAAAAACTGGAAATGTTAAAGGAAATAATAAACTAATTGATTTTAAATGAGAACATATTCAGCTCATACAATCGTCTACACGAAATTATACAAAACGACTGTCAGTAGCGCACACCATTTTGCTGAAGATGGAAGTCGGTTTCAGAAAAGCTACAATTTTTAAAATGTTCAACTTAGTTGAGGACGACGACACCAGCCAAGGTATTTATTGATTAAAATGTTTTTATATTTATTTATAATTAAACATTTTACAAGCATATAATTTGATAATTATAAATAACTATTAATTCACTAGAAAGCTCATTATTTACCTTCCACTATAACAATTTAATTCTGATAAAGAACAAAAAATGGATCATATTTTTCTTTTCATATTTTGTCATTAGAATTTAATATTTTCATATTTCATATTTTTCATATTATGGTAAAATGTCTTCATACTTCTACCTTCTCTAATTATAATAGACTGTGCTTAAGATGTTCTAACTAAAAAGTGTACATAAACAAATACAACAATTAAAAGAGTGTACGCAGTATTTCGGTTGTTTATTAAAAATTAGGAATCGTTTCTCTTGTTTGTTCCCACTGTTACTTAAAGAATGTTGAATACGTATTTTTTTATTTTATTTTAGCATCCATTATAGCATCTTATATGCTTTAGGACATGTTCAGATTACAATATGTACATAAACAACAATATAAAATATAATATGGTACATACATACATACATATATGATGAAACTAATTTACATTGCAATTAAAATACGCCAAAATACCAAGGGGCAGCACTTTCACAAGAAATGATGGAGATGAATTTCCAATCACATATTATTTACAATTTTAAATGTAGGTATTCACCCATACTTAATGGTACGTAAGACAATAAAATGTTCTTTACAGCAAGCTTAAATGTTCTGCCCGTAAGAAGTTTAATATTGGAAGGGAGATGATTATATAGATTACTACCTCTATGTGATATGCTGTTAATTACTTCTGGTAAACCTGTGACAATTTAGGTGCATATTATTAGATATGTTCATGTAAATCTGAATTTATTTTGAAGAGTTTTAAATTTTAATGAATAAAGCAAACTGATTTTAAAATGTAAATACAAGGAACCGGTAATATGTTTGGTTCTTTGAAGAGTTTATAGTTCTTTCAAGAGTTGAGCAATCGTTTTTATTAATTTTTAAGGTCAAATAAACGAAAGCACTGTTACAATCATATTGATTAAGTTTCAAAAGTCATGGATACGCACAAATACAAACCATAATTCACTTAATCTCTAGATCCGTGAAGGATGCGTCCGGTCGCATAAAGTCTTTCTCTGGCATCAAACAACCATAGCATCTAATGTAAAACTGAAAACAGCTATGTCAAAACTCAATGACCAGATCTCTCTTCCAAATCTGCGGCTAGTTACAAGCGGCATCAGGTTCATCGCTCTCCTTGAACTCGGAAATAATATCTATGGCCTGAATAGGGCATTTAAGTCCATAAAGCAGCCGAAAGAGACGGGTCCTGCTTGTTGATTCACCTGGCGAACTGAGTGCAAACTCAACGGGCCAGGGGACAATGAGTAAGGGTACATAAACCGGGGCACTGCTCTTTCAACCCCAAGACTTGCCCGTATTAATTGGTCTTCAATCAAAATTAAGCGGAAATTTTGCTTATCAATAATATCTCATATTTCTCAAACTTATTACCATAATTTAAAATACATCATCTCATTAAAAAAAATCCCATATAAACTATTTCAACAATTACAAATATGGTATTAATGGTTTTAAGAAAACATGTTTGAGAATGCTCATATCAATTTTGTTGAGACCAACTTTCGAGGAATTAAATTTTACCCCATTAATCAAATTATATTCTGAATTATAGTAAATATAAATTTGTTTAAAATCATCAATTTGTAATAAG
This sequence comes from Diploptera punctata, assembly GCA_030220185.1. Taxonomy (NCBI): domain Eukaryota; kingdom Metazoa; phylum Arthropoda; class Insecta; order Blattodea; family Blaberidae; genus Diploptera; species Diploptera punctata. The sequence goes on along the minus strand of JASPKZ010009808.1, from coordinate 2,911,170 downwards.
AAAATTCTATTGTACTAAAAAATTGTTTTATTATTCTCTTTGTTTTCGACAATCCAGGACACCTTGACAGATATTTCAGAAAGGTACTAATGGAATTAATTGATATTTTGTTTAAAAAATCACACATTTACAATGGCATATATATATATATATATATATATATATATATATATATATGTGTGTGTGTGTGTGTGTATGTGTGTGTGTGTGTGTGTGTGTGTGTGTGCGCGTGCATGCGTGTGTTTGTGTGATGAAATTCGCGTTTCTGTCATTAAAATAAATAGATTACGTAATAAATAAAATACTTTTAATAATCAGGCTCCATCCCACCCATTCCAGTGGTCCAGTTGTAATGTCGTTATATAGGCTACAGGGGGCCCGGTGTTACAGCGGTGAACAAAATTAATTTCTACATTATTTAATTTACTTATTGTTCTTGATTTTAAATCCTTACGATTTGCACCGTATGTCACTGTACTGCTTATTATTGTATTTTTAAAAACGATAATCGGCCTCCGTGGACTAGTTATTATGTTCCTGGTCCCGAGGGTCGCGAGTTCAAACCCGGTCGGGATCGATGGATTTTTTAGGATGGAAAAATCCAAGGAGCAAGTCCCCCGGGAGGAACTTTAAGCCGTGGGTCCCGAGTCTGAAGATTTTCAGGCTCGTAAAAGATCCTTAAGCCTGAATAAGACCTCTAAGCAAAATTTACCGAATTTTCCCGTTCTAGTAACACCTTGGTTTTCTAGATGTCAGTATGAGGGGGGAACATTGACCAGGGGCCACTCCAATGACATCTATACGAAAACAAGTGTAACTAAATTAGTATAGTTCAATTTCTTCCCTGTAGGGGGATAGCGCCAAAATCTTGTTGGCTTACAAGAAGAAGAAGAAAAAAGTTTCTGTTTCAGAACTTACATATTATGTTGAACCCGTAAAAACACCGTCTCCGATTTCTCTCTTGAGACTCGAGCAATATAAATTAGTACGCATAACGGGTGCACACACGAAATATGTTTGAAAGGGTCCTATGTATACGGCATTTTCTCTGTATTTGATATGTATACATTACCAATACACGGTTCCTACAACGTATGTTCATGAACAGAATCCCAAAATCTACGCTTCACTACCCCCCACCCAAAAGAGATGGATTCAAAATCTAGTATCGAGAGTGTAAAAAGCCTCAGGCTTTATACTTGCTCGAGTATGGAACTGCTTAGCGCGACAGCTCTATAGGTCCTTAGTCTACCTGTCAGCTGCTGGCCTCACATCCACATGTTAATCATTAGATGTAGAAGATCATACAGATAGCAAAGTTTAAAATGTAGTTAACATGTCGGTTCCCCCAGCAGTTGTAGCTAGTTTTCTCAATCTGGAACCGCTACTAATTGTAGCAATCCAAATTCCTCACGGTGCTGGGAAGGCAATGGTTCCATACTGGTCGGAATTAGAAAATGTATTCCCCTATGGGTACTCGAACCAATGCAAGTACTGCAGTTCTGCACCAAGGCACAATGACTTAAACCGCACGACTACGGCGCAGGAAATAGTTTTATGGAAAATTACTTTATACAGTTGCATTTTGAAAGACATTATAGCAATTCTATTCCAGGTTTATATTTAATTTTGACAGTTGTGAAAGAACTTCATGTGGAATTGCTAATATATGCCTCTACTTTACTTCTCATCATTAAATCGTGAAAAAGTTTGAAAATTAACTGTAACGAAATTACCGATGTCACGAAAATACTTCCTTTTATCACACACACACACACACACACACACACACACACACACACATATATATATATATATATATATATATATATATATATATATATATAATGTTATATTGCAGATTTTCGCGGATAGAAGTATTTTTAAGAAAGTTTTCTTGGGTTTTCCGCATCATGGATCCAAGGAATCATTCCTTGATAAAGGCATGTGGGATCATGCCGAAACGTCAGAATGAGTGGAAACCTAAAAAAACTTTCTTAATCATACATATACTCTACCCACACACTTATATTCTCAAGCATAAATAACAGGTATAAAGTATTTTCTCCTCCATTTATCTATCTATCTATATATCTCTCATCGTAATACAACTTCCTTCATTACGCAATTGAAATTTAACTTAGAAAACAAAATTAATAAAATAACACACACACACACATCTATACACATATACCCAGAAAATTAAATAAGTTATAAGAATTCAAATAAGACAACGTATAATAAGAAAGAAACCAGAAACAGTTACCATATTAAACATCTAAATAAATTTAATTACTTGTGTTACACCATAAAACGATGTCTCAAGGGAACTAGAAAGGATACACTTTTAAAATACTACAAAAACAATGGTGGTTCCAACACTACTATCGGAATACTGGGTCTTAACCAAAATCAGAGATGAAGAATACAAAAAACAGAAATGAAGTTTTTGATGGGTGTGTCTGGCTGTATAAAACAGCAGATCGGTTACGAAATAAATATATAGTCGAACATAACTTAATATATTCAAGCTATTAGATAGGATGGGGCACGCCGTAGCGTAGTGGTTAAGGCACTGCGCTACAAGCCGGAAGGTCGAGGGTTCGAGTCCCGGTGGGGTCAGGATTTTTAAACTGACCCAAACCTTCTGGCGGCACTATGGCCCTGGGGTCGACTCAGCCTCTAACTGAAATGAGTACCAGACGCTTGTTCTGGGGTAAAGGCGGCCGTCACGCAGGGCTGACAACCCGGCTGACATCAAGTGCCGATTGTCAAGAAAAAGTGGGAGCCTTAACCTCCTACTACCCCAAGGGCCTCCTGAGGCCTGTAGTGAGATCACTTTACTTTATTTTATTAGATAGGATTGCAGAATACAGAGACCAATGAAATGACCACATCAATAGAATGGACGACAACAGAATCCCGAAACAAATTCTTAATTACAGACCACTAGGACGAAGAAATGTAGGAATATCCAGTAAAAGATGGACAGACCAATTGTAACAGTCCTTGAGGTCTAATCCGTGATGCCGATGATTATGTATGTGTGTCATTAAAACTGCGATGTGGAAGGCGACGACAATTACCATATTATTCCCCTTCGATGTCATGGATAGTCCAGAAATCAGACAGACAAGAAGAAAACCCGAAAACTGATTAACTAACTCATTGGTACTATCAAATCCTGAAGTTCATAACCGCGCGGACTTAATCTCTCCAAACATTCCTATCCTGAGCAAATGTATTCTAACCATCCCCTGTATACATCTGGATCTCCTACAAGAAGTTTCCATGCCCCTATACCATTCCCCATTCGTGCCACATGCTCTCCCGATAGCAGTCTACGAAATTTAATTATTTTCAATACATCTGGTTTCCCACATAGATCACATAGCTCACTGTTATGAACTATTTCTCTCTCTTCGGTCCAAACATTTTCCATATGAACTTTATTCTCAAATACTCGTAATCTTTTCTGCTTCTCTAAAGTGAGAGCTCATGTATCTTACCCACATAGCAGTAAAACAATTAGGAGCATAACGTTCACAGAATAAGTATAAGAATTAAGGAGAAAGGTGGAGATTGGGAACAGGTGGTGGCTTCAGTATAAACCCCTGAAAATAGTTAATACTATTACTAATTACATACATTGGGATTCGAACAAACAGATGAAAATAGAGTAATGCCTATGTTCTCATTAAATAGCATTCCAATAAAACAGGCTAGAGTAAGAATACTGAGAGAATAACTATTACCTAACAGGAAAAATTGTAATATAAAATTTCTCAGAAACTAGCTTCCTGTTTAAATTTCATGAACTACATCACTCATTCAATACGTAGGTCTCTATATGTCTATAGGTCTCAATACTTTTTTTTTCAAATGCCCTAGGTTTGTCTTTCGACATTCCTGATTTCTCTCCTGGCATGGCGTACTGGTAACCCACTTCTGAGGTTGGGGCGTCTGGAAGGCGGGGTTACGTTGCTCCGATGATATGATGGGTGATGATGATGATGATAATAATAATGGTGCGCCAGGAGAGTCCCTAATCCTAAGCTTAATCTAAGATGAATACGAATGATGATGATTGCGATGGCCATATGATTTCGGGGACCGTTTGGGCCTTAAAGTTTTCCCGACATTTGTCTTACAGGTGAGGAAAAATCCCGATAAAAACCTCACCCAGAAAAACTGTCCCGACCGGGGATCGAACCCGGGCCCGCTGCGTGACAAGGCAGCACGCTACCCCGAGACCACAGCGGTGGACGGTTTCAATATGTAGGTAGATAAATAATTTATTGACTCGCTTCCCTGTTTTTTTCTGTTTTTATACAGTATGAAAAGCGAATTAAAAAAAAATATATTATTGACATTGTTCCCATGAAAATTGTTTTGATTCTTTTTACAAATTTTATTCTTATTCTTCTTCTTCCTCTACGCATGAAAGCTGGCAGCTTATTGCATGTTCATTCACTACAGGTCCGGGGTATGGTGACGTCCTTCCACCGTAGTTGTGGTCTTCCTAAAGGCCTTTTCTGTTGAGGTGTCCAGTCACGTACTTTCTTCACTAATCTACTGTTCTCCATTCTATCTATGTGATCGTTCCAATATAGACTTCTACCATTTATCCAGAGGTTTATAGGTTCAATTTCACATTCTTCTCTAATAACAGAGCTGCGAATTTTCTCTCTCAGCGATTTTCCTACGATTTTCCTTAAAACTTTCATTTCGGTTGTTTCATTGATTTATTTTGTTTTTGTTTTTGAATTTCTGTTCGGCATTCACAACCATATGTTAGAACTGGTCTTATGACAGATTTGCACATTCTTACTTTTGTATCTATTCTTAAATTTGAATTTTTCCAAACAGTATCGTTTAAACATCCCGATATTTTGTTTACATTATTTGCTTGATGGAGTATTTCATCTGTTATTCTGTTGCTGCTATTAATTTCTACTCCTAAATATTTGAATTTCATGTCTTGTTCTATACTTTTCCGTTCTATTTCTAATTTAACACACGTCGTGCGTCCTTGGATATTGCCATTGATTTGGTTTTATTTTTTTGAGATTTTCATGTCATATTTTGCTGCAATGATTCTAAATTTGTGCAATAGCATTTTTAAATCGAATTTCTATATATATATATATATATATATATATATATATATATATATACAATTTTTAATGCTTTAGCGGCTTCCATTTTTGTTTTTTTCGGAACCAAACTCAGCATATAGAAATCAATGAAGCGAAATAACGTCGAGTTCGTTAACCAGAAAATATGACACTTAGGAGTATGGGTTCGCCTGATGTGAAAATTAACAATCGCTCTAGACGCCGCAATTTTTTATTTATCACAACGAAACTCTGTATATGTCATTACAATAAAACAAAAGCGGTATTCTAAAACAATCAGCGAAATTCAATCATTAGGAGCGTGGATTTACCAAAAATCTTTAATTAGCGGCCGTCATTTTTCTATTTTTCACAACTTAACTGAATACATACGATATAAATAATAAAGGGGATATATATTTAGTGAACGAGTAAAATCGGACCATAAGTTCAACTTGCTGACGAATTCGCTTATTTCCTGTGTGACGAAATTTTTAATGCAGCTATCGTATCATTGATAAAGGTTAATTGACAATAGTATAATTACAGTGCATCAAGCCCTCAGATGAAATGTGACATAAATTATAACAGGAGGATTATTGTTGTTCATCTAGGGATGTGTTTGCAGTAATACAATCATAACTCATCACGCACACAGAATGAAATGTAGCAGACACGACTTGGTCTTTGCCACGAGCTACCCATCATCACATACCTGTTCCAACATTATCTTATATCATTTTATAATATGGACAATCAATAAGTACTACAAGAATACAATAATAACTGTAGAAACTTACGTAGAAGTTCCAGAAAGTAAAAATTAGAACATGTCACAAATAAGGAAATCAGAAACATAATGGATGCAGAAGAAAGCTTAATTTGTGATCATGTCTGAAGAAGGTACAAAGTACTGAAACAGTTGTAACTAAATTATATTTTAATAAATATGAAAATCTAAATTACACAGGGAATGATCGGAAAGCATTAGCTCAGGATAGCGATGTATGGAGAGCTTATGTCCGCGCGCCATGAACCTACGGGTTCGATAGTGCCAGTGAATAAGTAAGTAAGTAAGTATGAAAATCACATAAAACTGTAAGTTTTATTTTTATTAAATTAAATGTTACGGATTTTCATCAAGTAAGCACCAATTCAATTTATTACTTAATTGAAATAATTAAGGAGAATGAATTAAAATGGTTAGGACATATTTTAAGAATGGTAGATGAGGGACGACCGGAACTACTATACCAATGGCAACCGACCAGAAAGAAGAAAAGAGGGAGACCAAAGTTAGCATGGAAGGAAAACATGAGGATAGTAATGCAAGCAAGAAGGCTAAGCATTGAAGATGCACAAGATCGTAGACTTTGGAGGTTTGGCACGGGAAGACGGCAGCAGCTGTAAAAATCCGAAGATAGATAGATTTAACGACGCTTTTTTTTAACATCTAAGGTTATTATCATTTCAATTCAAATAGGGCATGGAAGGGTTGATACATTTTTCTCCACAGAACTTTTAGCGAATTCCAAAGAAATTAAGCAGTTGTTAAATATAATGATTGAAAATAAATGTTCTTCCTTTATTAATGTTTTTATAGCCAATTAATGTTTTAAACTCTTATAATATGTTACGATGCGAGGTTTTTAAGTGGTTATTTCACAGAAGCGAGGAAAATGTTTAAAAAACCGAGCGATTGCTCGGTTTTTAATTTCCGACATTCGGTTAAAACACTTTACAAACGTGCGTTGTACATTATTTTTTGCGCGCTGGTGTTTTCAAAATAACAAATAATAGTAAAATAATAATATCTTTATTGGAAATATTTGCTTTCATTATAAACAATTCACTAAAGTTAACAGTGTGGGCAATGTTTATTAACTGAAACTACAGGAGGTCGTGAGACCAATTAGTGATAAAATTATGGCAAGTACATATTTATTGTTTTATATTATTTCAAATAAAGTTCAGTTCATTTAAAAATGCAATCATTTGTTTCGTATAATGTATATTAACACTACTTTTTGGATATTTTTTGTATATACATTGCATGCTGTATACATAGAGGGTAGTGGTTTTACTTCCCACACGCGGTTTGTAATATGTAATATTACAGTATAGTTATTTTATTGCGGTATAATTATTTAGGTTGGCAACCCCGAAATGTGGGAAGTTGAACTTTCAATCATGGTCGCCATTGCTTCAAGTACGACAAAACGCACTACAGATGTTCACAATTTTATCTAGTAAATATAGGCCTATATTATGTGTGGTTTTAACGCTCTATCTGCCGAAATTATTATTTTTTCGGAATAAAACTCGACACATAGCAACCAATTATAAAATGTGGTCGAGTTCGTTAACCACCAAAATCGGACCATTAGTAGAAGGAGTTTACTTGAAAAGAAAAGAATTATATCACTCTAATTATATCGCAATTTATTACTTTTCTCAATAAAACAAAGTAGCCTATCTCCTACTGAAATAAAACGAAAAAAAGTATTCTCCAAAAATAATTGAAATCTGACGATTAGCAACTGAGCTTCATCCGAAACCCGAAAATTAAAATTCGCTGAAGAAGTCGCCATGTTGCTGTGTCGCAATGCAACTTATGAACAACAAAATTTAATCAACCCATAAATCGATCATGTAGGCCTATACTATAAGATAAATTGGTTTAATTTGTTTAATCATCATCATCATCATGAACAAATTCGTTTTAGGCCATGTGGCCTGTACGGTAAACCTAGCGAAGATGGTCTTGATCTTTCCATCGATGTTTTGGTCTTCCTTGGTCCCTATGTCCAGTTGGGGTATATTGGAATGCCAATTTTGGAAGTCTATTTCTTGCCAGGCTATAAGGTAGCAGCCCTACCGCTAGTCTTGCTCTGCGGATGGCTGGTAAGCAACCCAGGGGACTTCCTACTACTCGAAGAAACTTAAGCAAATAGGCCTACTGGAATAATTTGTTTAATATCTTTAATAAAGCAATAAAAAAATTGATCAATAAAATTTACTTAAGTTTGTATCAAATTGTACAACATGCATTAAGTAGGCCTAATACTTTCTGTTATTCATGTTGTGTTTTCACAGCAGTTCGACACATTTAAATTAGTTGTCATGAGAAATTGTGTTCCTCATATGACAAACATGTTTCCTTGCTGTGCAACAGATTACGTAAAGCTATTCACAAATTGATCATCATTCGATCATATTTACCTACGTATGTATTGCGAACTGTTTACTTACCTCTGGTTCAATCGATAATCTTATACGGAATATTAGGTTAGAGTGGAAGCGCAAATTATATCCTTTGTCCCCTTAATTTACAACAAAACAACGGATTATAAAAATCTTATCGCCGACTTTCTATGTTGAAAGCAAAAGTAAAGTTCGTTGCCCTCAGTTAGTATTGAAATATCAGTTTTATTCGTTTTATTTAGTTTGTTTATAGTATATGGTCTGTATGTTACATTTTATTGTGACATTGTTACTAGACAAATAGTGTGAATGTAAATAGTTCATCTTCAAGTGTTACTTGTAATTTATTTTATTCCGCTTTTTGTCATGAGTGAATCGTTTAGAAGCTCGCAAGCCAAGAGGTTCCAAGAATCGTCTCATGCTAGTAGCCCTGCCGCGAACTTCAAATGGAGTTGGGACAACATCACGAACCTGTAATATGTGAGTGTACTATTAAAAAACTTTTACAACACCCGTTTAATTCACTTTCATTTCAAAACAAAATAAAATTAATTGAAAATCGTAGATCTACACAGCCTCTTACTAAATTAAATACCCAATATAAAGGCAATAAAATTTTCACAGGACATTTCAATCAAACTTCCTATCAAACTATCCAGTAATTATGTGGTTACAATAATTTCAAAAATTCTACTGGCCGTGTTTTTTGTTTTCGCCTGAAAAGAACGTTTGGAATAAGACAGAACTGAATAATTTTCATAAAACCTAAAAAAAAAAAGACACAAACTCTCATTTCATCACATAATAAATCTGAAGCAGTTGAAACAGTTTGGCAAAACTATAATTGAATTACGTTTAACATCTCTTATATAATTGTTTAAATATTAGTGAAGTTTTTTTTTTTCGCTCTGGAGCTTCGTTTCTCCCCAAACTCACGCCTCGTCACTAACTGCTCGACATAAATATAGTAGATATCTAGGACTCAAATTACGAGAATATTTGAATGGATAAAATACGAAATAAAGAAATAAGGGAAATTATGGGTGTACAAGAGGAGCCGGACATCATAGACATTATAGAAAAGAAAAGATTACAGTGGTATGGCCGTGTCAAAAGAATGCCAGAGCAAAGATTTCCAAAAAAAATTATGGAATGGATCCCAATGGAAAGGAGGAAGAGAGGAGGACCGAAGAAAACTTGGATAGAAGGGGTACAAGCAGCTATGAATATTAGAGGAATGGAGGAAGATCAATGGATGGATAGAGAGGAATGGCGTTTGGTTTCCGGAAGACGGCGGCAGCTGCCATGATACCGGATGATGATGATGATGATAATGAATTAATTAGATCTAATCCAGAGCTAAGCAAACTAAACACAGCTAGGTTTAAGAAAGAAATTAAATTAATTATTTAAATCAATTACTTAAATATTTACTTAATTAATTATATAAAATTAATTATTTAAATAATTTAAGATAATAAATACTCAGCATCTATTTTGGTTTACAATACTATAACCTAATGCATTTAATTACTTTCTTCTGTTTGGTTTTAATCGATTATATATTTGTTTATATTATTTTTATATCATTCTCCAGTGCATTAATTCTATGTTAGAATAATTTTTTATATTTTGAAATTTTCTCATAAATTTGTTTTGCTTTATATTATCATCGAATGCATTTAAATACTTTCTTCAGCTTGGTATTAATCTATTACATAATATTTAGTTTATATCATTCTCCTTTACATTAATTCAGTATATGTCATTTTGAAACTTTCTCCTAATTTTGTTTTGTTTTGTTTCATAATGTCTTTAAATCCTTCTTCAGTCTGGAATTAACATTTTTATTCCCCTTACATTACTATTTTTACACGTTTTAATTAGCTTGACCTGTATCTATGTAACGGAATCTTTCAACATGATTTTCACCCGCTTAAAAACATTGGATTGACTTTAAACTTTGTATACTTGTAAAGGACCAACGAAAATACAATAATTTCATAAATAATATATAATAGGTAGTTTACTTATCGACTTTTTAGTCCGTCGTTGTAAGAAATTAATATTATATCCTCTGGTAGCTCAGTTCGTAGAGTGGCGGACTGTAGTGGTATATAATTTCAGTAATCCATAGCTCGCTAGTTCAAATCCGGCTCGGAGGATTTTTTTAGAAGAGTATTATTTTTAGCTCATACTACAATAGTATCTAAAAATATCGTAAGCAATTAAACTTTCATGGGATTCCGGTTTATGACAATCAATTAAACTAAAAATTAAAAAATAGATAATAGTTTAAAAAACTAAAACAACACGCTTTATTAGAAAACCAAACTAAAAAATAAAAAATAAATAATAGTTTAAAAAACTAAAACAACACGCTTAATTTGAAAACCAAACTAAAAAATGAAAAATAATTTTAATTTCCAACACGCTTGGGATAAAATTAAAGTGGCCAATAAAAAAATTATCTCCAACACATCTAGAATAAAGCTAGAGTTATCTTAAAAAAATAATTTTACCATCAAAAGCGTGGAGTGCTTTTCATGTGTTTTTACGTTTTCTCCTTAGAGACTTTACTTTTATCAATATCTGTTTATTATCAAATATATTAATTGATAAAGAGCACCCCACGCTTTTGATGGTAAAATTATTTTGTTTGTAGAAAACTCTAGTTTTATTCTATATGTGATAGAGATGATTTTTTTGTTGACCACTTTAATTTTATCCCAAGCGTGTTGGAAATTAAAATTATTTTTCATTTTTTAGTTTGGTTTTCTAATAAAGCGTGTTGTTTTAGTTTTTTAAAACTATTATTTATTATTTGTAGGTGACAAATTATGTAAACAGTGAACTGGCTCCTAATCTTACAATATATATTTATATTTGTATTATTTCTGTAACTAAACTGGTCACGCGCACGAGCACTTTCTCATTCGGGTCTCTATAACATTTATTTGTAAATAAAATGTATTCTTATTCCAATTTGAACGTTAAAAATATAAACATTCAGTAAACCAGCGAAGTTAGAACATAAATTTGACTTGCTCAGGAATTTGTTTAATTTATGCGATTCCTGACGGACGTTTAAAGGTTAATTTACATATTGTACATATGAAACACAATCTTCATCATCATCTTCTTCTTCTTCTTCTTCTTCTTCCTCACTTCATGGGCTAAGCAAATTGCCTGTTCCGCCTCACAGTTGTCCTGTCCATCTTTTCACTGGCCTTCCTACATTCCTTGAACCTCTTGGCTTGCAGTTGAATGCTGCTCTTGGTAATCTTGATACATTCATTCTTTCCACGTATGTAAATCATTTCTCTCTATATTCTCTGATTTTCTCATCCAATGGATATATATTTAACTCTGTTCTTATATCTTCATTCCTTATCCGATCCAATCTTGTGCAGCCTTTTGTTCTTCTAATGAAGTTCATTTTTGCGCCTTGTAATGTACTTTGCAGTTACTTGGTCATTACCCAAGTTTCGCTCCCATAAAGTAATGCAGGAACTGCCAATGTTTTAGAAAACTTCAATCTAGTATCTCTTCTTGTTTTATTCTTTAATGTTTTATGTATAGTTCCGCATATCATTTGAAATTTCGACAGTTTCATATGTATGTCTCTTTCAGTTGTTTGTGTTTATAGTAAAAATGAAACACAATCAACCTCAAAATACGAGAAATGTGAATGCCTTCTTAACACTACCAATTCCATAGCAGAATTTCCACGGAATACAGCAGTTGCTAAATTCAAATTAACTACAGGTCATGACGTCTTTGTAAAACACTTGCACAAGATGATTATATTGTATACAACAACATGCATTCTATGCAACAACCTAACTAACTGGCACTAACGGATCCGTAGATTCATGGTATCGTGGTCATAAGCTCTCCACACATCCCTATTCTTAGCTAATGTTTTCCAATCATCCCTATGATCTACTTCCCTCAAATCATTGTTAATATCATTCTCTCACTCATTCTTGGTTTACCAACTTTGTGTATGGTCTGAGCGGGAATCGAACCCGGGACCTCATGAACTGTTGTCAGAAACTCTGATAACAAACCCATGAGGCTCATCGAAAGAATAAATATATAATTATGCTATTTTTATTTAAAGATACACTTTAACATCAATTCAAATCTGTGCTTGAAAGGGCTGGAAATTTTGCCCAGATACCTCTTTTTCGGACTTGAGTTTCCTTTCCTTCCTATTTGGCTTCATACACTTCTGAGACTGGCCTTAGCCACTCCTCCAGAGTTTCTTGACCAATCTGATGTATTTACGCTTATATCCCTAGACATGTCGTGAGTGGCGTGTTATCACATTCCTTCAATGAGACAACTAATAGGCAACTAAGATATTGTTTGGATGGAAAAGTTGGTTAAATTTGGCTCAGAGCCCTCTCTTTCAGGCTTGATGTTCTTTTACAAGCTCCAAATCTTCACGGCCTATCATAACTTCTGGAAGATTGTCACGTGGACTTTACCATCCTAAAAATCTATCGATCCCGGGCATAGTTGAACCCGCGACCCTCGGGACTAGAGGGAAGGAACATAAACACTTGACCACTGTGGCTAACTTGACATTCTTTTACGTTATAGCACCAACGTCTGTAATTCCCTTCCGAAGGAATCCATACTCAGATTTTTACATCTTAAATTATTTGTCGAATCCGACCGGGTTTGATTTCGCGAAACTTGGAACTACAGGTAAGCTTAATATCTACCGACTATTATGCACAATGGTAATTAACTAAATCGGCCGCGGTGGACTAGTGGTTATGCTCCATGCCTCTGGTCCCGAGGGTCGAGGGTTCAAACCCGGCCGGGGTTGATGGATATTTTAGCACGGAAAAATCCAAGGAGCAATTCCTCCGGGAGGGACTTTAAGCCGTGGGTCCCGAGTCTGAAGATTTTCAGGCTCGTAAAAGATCCTTAAGTCTGAATAAAAAAGTCGCTAAGCAACATTTACCGAATTTTCCCGTCCTAGTACTACCTTGGTGTCCTAGATGTCAGTATGAGGCGGAACGCTGACCACGGACCACTCAAATGATATCTATAGGAAAACAAGTGTAACTAAATTAGTATGGTTCAAATTCTTCCCTGCAGGAGGAGAGCTCCTAAATCTCTGTTAAGGGAAACATGGGCTTACAAGAATACAAAAAGGTAATTAACTAGCTCAGTCTCTTCCTCATTCACTGGTAATACAAAACCCGGACTGCGCGGACATAAGCTCTCCATACACAAATGTAATTTATAAATTGCAGTTCTTAAGTAAATTGAGCTTTGACCAAGTGGTCTAATGTAAGACATTCTGCAGATATGCGAGAAATACGCTTATTCATATATCCATGTTGGTAGAAATTCTCTCCTGGAATTTTGGGCAGTATTGGATGGATTCCTAATCACGAAAATAGATGTAAATGGTTTAAACATGTAGAAATAATGATTTTTTTTTAAATAAGAATAAATTGTATTTTATAAATAAATGTTATACACGATACTGGCACCCGACTGAACAAATGCTCGTGCTCGGGGTATTAAATAATAGTAGAAGGATAGGAATTATAATTAATGAAAGTAATATTAATTTGGTGGAAATGTTGAACGTTTCGTTTGTGGTGCAGTCCAATTACAGAAATAATACAAATAGAATATATTCATTTTAAGATAGGAGCCATTTTCATGTTTACATAATTTGTGACATATAAATAAACTTTTATAAGATTCATGATGTGTTCCGTTGAGGTATTATTTAAAATTAAAATATAAAATTATGGAATATTCATCTGAAAGGTCCGTCTCCTCAGCAGCTCACAACAACGATAATCTGATAAACGAAAACGAACCCAATATATGTAACCCCCTCTACCAGATCTTCAGTGAAATACCAGTTTTGAATCATGCAGATGATGAGACAAGTCCCGAAAGCGCTGCAGTTAAATAATTAATTAATTTGAAGAGACGGACCCTTCAGGTGAATATTCCACAATTTTATATTTTAATTTCACATATAAATAAAAAAATAATAACGTAAGAGGAATAAAATAGGTTAATTCCAGATTGAAGAAGGATTTAAAGACATTATGAAATAAAACAAAACAAATTTAGGAGCAAGTTTCAAATGTAAAACCACAATCACCTACAATGAATTAATGAAAAGGAGAATGCTATAAACAAAATAATTATAATGTAATAGATTAATACCAAGCTGAAGAAAGTAACAAGATTACCGAAAACAGCAATAAACTACAAGCTAGGAAGATCAAGGAACGTAGGAAGGCCAATGAAAAGATGGACACTACAACTGTTGAGGCGGAACAGATCATTTTCCTAGCCCGTGATGTGAAAAAGAAGAAGTAGCCTCGCCAAGAAATTGAGGAAATTGGGAATTCGATAAATAGTAGCTCCAAAATGATAAAGAACCAGCTATAAGGCTAGTGGACTCGACATGCTTCCAGTGTATCACCCATATAATGATAAATGATTGTCCCCCTCCATGATTAGTAACACATGTGTTTATGAGATTAGCAGCTGGCTGGTAGGACAAGGGCCTTCTAGGTCTGTTCTGCATGACGTTATTATATAACCCAATCAAAATTTTACCCCTTTAAATAACTCTTCAATGTAGGACCTTTAAATTACCAAACGCTCCCTCGAAAGGGCAATACGAAGATGAACTGATCTCTCCAAAGAATGTGCAGCAAGCCATTGATTAAATAGAGTGAGAAATAGAAAGGTCTGGAAATATTTAAGAAAACTACAGATCAGCGAATTATAAGAAATTAAGTTACCAAAATCAGAACAGTGTTGAAAGCGAAACAAATAAATAAACCGAAGTATGCAACTATTTCTTCCACCTGAAACATGTATAGACTCTTTGAGAAACTAATTGTCCTTAATAGAACATTTTAGGCTAAATCTGAGATTCAAAATAAAATTTAACATAGTTTATATTTTTAGCGACAATCACGATCTCTTATGTGAATTCCTGTAGACAAATATATATATATAGTGACATATTTGTCGATCCATTGCTCAAATTACCGTCTTTGAATTTCGTGGGTGGCGGCAGGACCTGGATCCCGCCTTATAAGGCAACAGGAATTGGATTCGGATCCTATGCAATTTACAAACAACTTCTCCAGATGTGCTTTATGGAGGGATTATTTTACAGATGCACCTCTTTCTGAAAATAATCGGCCTCTCGAGTTTTCCATTCCATAGAGGTTGAGACTAACATCCAGATTGTTCTGACTATTCCCATATAAAGAGATGGCAGTCGCAGTCGGTCGACCGCCCAGTCGTTTCAAAGATCTAGATCAATAGTAGTGACCTAAGTACGAAAATTAGAAACTATTTTAAGTGAAATCATCAGCGAGCCTGAAGAACTGATTATATAATATAAACTTTGAAAAATAAGCTCTTATACCAAAAAATTATATTTGTGTATACGGTGAAATATTGGGAAATACATAAAGGATATTTGGAAATGTTATATAAAAATGTGTGAAGTTAAATTAAAGAAACATGGCATGTATCCCACAGCACCGCCATCCACGACAATATTTTGACGCATTATTGATATGTTGCTTAAATTACCGCATTTTGTATTTCGCTTGTGGTGCGGATGCAAACCTCAAGGCAATGGTGAATCCGTTTTGCAATTTGTGAATCGGGAGTGCCCGCTGAGAGCTTTACAGATGCGTTTATACATCGATTTCTTGAAGAATCGGACTCTCGAGGTTTCCATTCGAGAGAGGTCAAAACAGAGATTTTAGACAGTTAGAATCCTCGTATATAAAATAAATGTGAGTTGGTAGACAGGCATTTGTAGACGCGAAGTCGATTCGTTAAGATGATCTAAAGTGCGACGAAGAATATAGTGTTAGAAGATATTTTCTGGGAGTGTGAATAGATAAACTAATGAGAAACTGCGTTTATTAGAAACTCAAACAGGATAATTATATGTGCTGTACAGTGAATTATTCTGAAGGAAATAAAGTAGATTTGGAATTTCTCTGTAAACTGTTGGGAAATTAAATTAAAGAAATTCTACCAGTCCCAACACCACCCCAACTAGTGACTGGCAATACGGGTATGTTAGGAATTTGTGGAACTATTTGGAATTTAGGAGGCGTCAGTTGCTGCTGGAAATTTTCCTAAATTCAAATCGTGAGTGTTTGGCATGTTACGAGTTAATAGTAAAACGACGCGACGCATCATTGATGAAATATACAAACGACTGCTAACGTGATATGGACAAACAGATAATATGGACAAAACAAGATATCCAAAAACATAGATTGGGCACAACAAGGGCAAAATACACTGCTATGACTTAAGTACAGCTGGAAGAATGAATTTCCAGGAAATTTTGAAAGAAGTAGAATTGGAAGAGGACTGCTTAGACAAAGCAAATGAAAATTGAAAACAGATAAACAACAACAATTTTAACACTCTGGAGGATAATTATCACTTACGTTTCCATTGTTTATATTCATTAGTTTTCGATAAAAATGCCAATAGGTTATTATTAATCCCGTATTACTATATTCTGATTCCTATTTATTAAATACTTAATAACGAATTCCGAATGAAATAACTTACTATTGATGTTCAAATGAAAAGATTATTGAAAAAATGTTACTGATCTTCACCGTTGTTATCTAGTAGGCACCGAAAATAACCATAACAAAAAAATCTATATAATGAGGAGTTACTAAAGGCCAACATACACACTCTGTTGAGTAACGTTAATATATTGAGACTCGAAGTAAACATTAATAAAACTAAATCTATGTTCTCACATAGAAATACATTATATAATGGAAATGGACAACCAATAGCAAATGAGGGAAATTTTGAAGAAGTGGCTGAATTCAAATATCTAGGAACAATAATTACAAATAGGAATGAGATGCACAAAAATATTAAACATGGGGTCAATTCTGAAAATGCCTGCTATTATGCATTACTGGAACTCTTGTCGTCCCAACCCCATTCAAAAAACGTTAAACTGAAAATATATAAGACCATTATTCTACAAGTTATATTATATGGATGTGAAACATGGACTCTTACTTTTAGGGAGGAAATAAGATTACGAGTATGTGAGAATAAAATTCTTGGGAAAAATTTACAGAAAACAGAATATGTGTGTTTGGGAAAGGAAGTGGATGACCTCATACTCGAAGCAGGGAAAATAAAAAATTGTGATTTTTTTTTAATATCTTGGGTCAATAATTACAAGTTTAGGTACCTGTGAAAGAGATGTTCGGACTAAATTTTCAATGGCAAAAAATGCAACATGGAATAATTTGGAACAAAAATATTACAAAGGAAATAAAAATAAAAATTTATAAGAGCATAATACAGAATACTCTGTCATATAGAAGTGAAACTTGGTATTTGACGGAATTACAAAAGTACAAAATTATAACAGTTGGATTTCATTATTTTAGATGAAGCCTCCAAAAAAACAAGACAGGATAAACTAAGAAATGAATTCCTTTGGAGAGAAATGAATGTCACCACATCTGTTAAAGAGGATTGAAAATAAAACAGTTAAATGGTATGACCACATACAAAGAATGGAAAATGAAAGATGGCCAAAAATATATAGAGGCCTACCAATGGTCACCCCTGGAAGAAATAAACGTGGCAGACCAAGATGGAAATGGAAAACCTACGTCAGAACTATCATGGATGTTAGAAATTTGGAAGCAGGAGATTGGAATGATAGAAATAAATGGAAACTGAAGACGGCAAACCTATATGTGGGGGAAAGCCGAAGAAGAAGAAGAAGGAAAAATTTTGGGCCATAAAAGAGACGAACAGAGAAGTAAATGGAGAACTACATAATAGTGAGTTACGTGATATGTGTAGGAAGTCAGATATAATAAGATCAGTTAAGTCTCGTAGTTTGCGTTGGGGAGGACATGTGGCACAAATGGGAAATGAAAGAAGTGCATGGAAGCTTCTTGTAGGAAAACCAGAGGGAAAATGCTCAGTTGGTAGACCAAGCATGAGGTGGGAGAATAGCATTATCCATGATTTGAGGGAAGTAGATTATAAGGGGATGATTGGAAAATATTAGCTCGGGACAGGAATGTATGGAGAAGTTATGTCCACGCGGCTATGAACCTACAGGTTCGATAGAGCCAGTGAATTAATTGGTTAGTTAGTTATAGCAACCACCATGTTTTTTCGTCGCAATGTATACCATATAATTTAATTATGGAAATCAATTGGCAATATAACCTTTACGATATCTTGGTATAATTTATTTACCATTCTTAATAAAGTAATGGAAAAATGAATCAGTAAATACCATTTCAATTAGCATCGAACTATACACAAATATGCAACAGATTATAATTTACTGTAATGCATGATTTGTTTCCACTGCAGTGCGATACTTTAAATAATTCGGGATCAGAAATTGAACTTTTCCAATTTAACAAAGGAAATAATACAGTCATTAATCCATCAAAATGGAAGCATAAATTCGACTTTATGATAAATTCTCCTAGTTTAAGCACTTCCTATACCTTATCCGCTCTTAGAGTGATGCTAATATAACGCCAACTGTATCCTTCCGCTATTCGCGCCACATTTACTGTCACATTGACAGGAAGCATGTGTGAAGTATGTAAGACATGTGATCGTGGAATTGTGTAGATTACAAAAAAGCTGGTGAGATTTTTCACTGGACTTGTGAAATACAATTAAAATTGCTGTTAATTTTTTGACTAGCCAAAGGTTTGCCAGATTTGTGTTTTAAAAATTTAGATGGCGACACAGCAACAGAAGACTCGACACCTTCAGACATTTTGTTGCATCAGAATCGATTGAAGCATGACTAAAATACATCATCCATATGTAATAAACTATTTTAATTATAATTATTGATTAGGTAAATTTTAGAATATTTTCTATGTTTTATTTATTTATTGAATCTCCAATAATATGAACCCTATTTTACCAACCGGTATGTTAGGGTTTTTGTTACAATACAATTAATTATTTACAGTAATTTAGAGTACGGTTAATTTCTAGCGTTACATAATAACGTAATATGAACAAATAAATTAATTAATTAACAAACCCAAGAAAAAAACTAGCTCGTCTCTTAAAAATATGATGGATAAAGTCACACAGTTTTCTATAGCAACACTTCTTACATAAATATTTGACATAGGCAGTTGAAATATATTAAGGCAAAAACCTAATTGTTTAATAAATTCATGTCTTTTGGAATCTTTTTCTATGTTTTGAATATTATTATTTTCATTCATGAATAACAAGTAATTCAGAGGATATATTTTATTTTTAATTTAATGAAGGGAACTACTTTTCGCGTACTTGTTGATTATATATCGTACATCGATGTCCATAACCAATGAAAAGCGAGGTCACACGATTTTGTTTAGATAAGGATCACTTTCAGAACGGAGAGCCTTTACGTGGCGGATTTTTTATCGTTTTTTTTATGTCTCTTGAACACAAGTTTCTAGTCCTCCGGATAAAGACATTTAATATTTGTTACTTTCAATATATTTATTTATTCATTTTCATTAGTTGATCCTCGTCTTTTTAAGTAGGCCTACTTCTGCGTGTCCCACGCCATTTGGGCCCGAGAGTGACAAGACCTGATGATGGAGAATTATAACTCTGGATCACATACAAAATTTGTTTACTACGAAAAGACATAGAGGTGCTCCTCGGATGAGTGATCAGTTCAATATTGGGCCACCTCAGAGACAACATGAACATATAAGATAACACACCCAATCCAATCAATCATGCTAAACAAAATTAAGCTATTGGTGTTGTTCTGATATGTATTTAAAAAGTTTGTACAGATCTTTACCTATCCTATCTCGTTGATACCGACAAAAAATTATATATTAACGGTCTAGCTTCCGTAAGGTTTGTGTTTTTTTCGGAATCAGACTCGGTATATGAAAACAAAAAATATTAGATCGAGTTCGTTAACCAGCAAAATCGGATCATTAGGAATAAGAGTTCAACTGAAAAGAAAATTTACAAACTACTCTAACGGTCTAAATTTTCGATATTTCGAAACAAAACTCAGTATGTGCTTTGAAATACCATGAGGAAATGTTTTCAAAAAATCACCGAAATCCGAGCATTAGAAGTGGGGATTTATGTGAAACTCGAAATTTAAAAAATCGCTCTAGCAACCGCCATGTTTGCATTGCCACAATGTATACCATGTAATTTTTATTAACTCTTAAATTGGCAATGTATAGTCTCAAGAAAGATTGATTTATTATATTTAATATTCTTCTTCTTCTTCTTCCTTCCAAGTATTAGGCCAAGGCCTGTTACGATCCTATAGAAAATTTTTCCTCCAGCGTTTCATAGGACGGCCCAGTGATCTTCGTCCTCTTGGTATATAATTATAAACAGCTCTGGGGATCCGATTTGAACTCATTCTTTCAAGATGGTGTTTCCAATTTAGTTGGTAGTTCCAAAATTGGCGTAGTCTTCAATTCTTTTAAGATATCGGTGTTCCTTTTCCGATCCCATCTGGTGTAACCCGCTGTTCTGCGCATGAATCTCATTTCACAAGCCGTTATTCTGCTTTCATGTTGTTTTTTTAGTGTCCATGCTTCACTACCATAGGTCAACACTGGTCTAGCCAAAGTGTTATATAAACGTAATCTGGTGTTTTTTTGTACAAGGGATGGTTTCATAACTTGATTAATAATTCCTAAACTTTTATTATAACTAGTAACTTTTTCAGGGATATCCTTTTCATCCCAGATAGAGAGATAATATCCAAGATATTTAAATTGATTAGATCTCTCTAAAACTTTATTCTGGAGACAGATTTTACTTTGTATGGGGTCCTTCCCATGAAATGCCATAATTTTAGTTTTGTTAACTGATATTTCCATATTAAATTTGGCACCTATTTTTTGTAAATTATAAATTGATCGTTGCAAATCATTTTCGGAAAGTGCCAGAAGAGCTAAATCGTCTGCAAAAAGAATAGCATCGAGTTTGAGGTTCCTATTGATGGGTATATATCCTCGTTGCGTTTTCCTCCATTCATTTATTAATTTATTCATATATATAATGAAAAGCACCGATGAAAGTCCACATCCCTGTCTTACTCCAGTGTTGATCTTTTCCCAAAAAGATAATTTGCCATCTTGTTTAACAGAGATTTCATTATTAAAATATTTAATATTTTAATAAAAAATGAATAATTCAATCAGAACAAATTATTTAAATGTGTGTCAAGTTCTACAACCATATACAGTGAGTAATACATTACGGCAAAATATGGTTTATTTTCACTGCAGTCCGACTAGTTTAAATAAGATGTGATAAGAAGATAAATTCCTAAAATTTAAGGGTTAACAATAGAAATTCGTATTCCTTAAACCAGAAAGACCACATCTTAAATTCGACTTGGGAGCAATTCGTTTAGTTTACGTACCTAATCGTGCGGGACCGAATTTTTAGGGTCAATTTCGATATATATATATATAGGCCTATATATTATGTAGTATCGATTACGAGTAGATTATACAGGGGGAATGATTGGAAAACATTAGCTCAGGATAGGGATGTATGGACAGCTTGTGGCCATGAACCTACGGGTTCGATAGTGACAGTGAGTAAGTAAGTAAGTATCTATTATGAATGTATGTATATATATATATATATAAACTAATGTTTGTTTGTTTGTTGGTTGGTTTGTTCGTATTCTATGCGCGGCCAGGCCGTTGATCCGATTTTGATAGTTTTTTTGCAAAATGTTCACGAGATTCCCGGGATGAACATAGGCTATAAGAGAGTTGTAATACTCAACCCTTTCACCCCTAAAAATCAACCTTTGTAGCGAAAAACGTGAAATAAAGTCCCTATTTTGACGCTTAAATGGCTTACGCTGCCTAAACCATAACAAATACACCAAATTATTGTACACGGAATTGAATATCTCAAAAATCTCTACAAAAACGTCCGCCACAGCATATGTTTATCTTTTACCGATAACTCACAATAACCATTTTTTGTCTTTCATTGATGCCAAGGAGATCGGGATAAGCTGATTCCCGGGCAAGCATAGCAGCTCAAGACTGGTGGTAGAAACAAATTAACATTTATTTAGAGTATCGTGAAAGTTTGGCATGCTACGAGTTATTGATAAGCCCAGAAAATTGGATAAACTTGGGTAAATTTCTGGGCAAAACGCGGAAAATAAGACCAACACTCATTCATGATTAAATCTTCTTGTCTTGTAAGCCCATGTTTCCCTTAACAGAGATTTAGGCGCTCTCCCCCTACAGGGAAGAATTTGAACCATACTAATTTAGTTACACTTGTTTTCATATAGATGTCATTTGAATGGTCCATGGTCAGCGTTCCACCTCACACTGACATCTAGGAAACCAAGGTAGTACTAGGACGGGAAAATTCGGTAAATTTTGCTTAGAGGCCTTTTCATTCAGGCTTAAGGATATTTTACGAGCCTCAAAGTCTTCAGACTCTGGACCCACGGCTTAAAGTCCCTCCCGGAGGACTTGCTCCTTGGATTTTTTCATCCTAAAAAATTCATCGACCCCGGCCGGGTTTGAACCCGCGACCCTCGGGGCCAGAGGCAAGGAGCATAACCACTAGTCCACCGCGGCCGATTCATGAATAAATACACATGTTAAATTGCAATTAATTCTTAATAATTCTACGTAACCAAGTTAATGTATAATGTAATTGTATTGTTATATAATTGTAATATTATTGTGTTTTATTTTTTGTTTTACGTTATGTTATTACCAAATATCAACTTATTGTAACGGACGGTCAACAACACGTACGGCTTACTGCCCGTGCGATCCATATTTGTAAATAACATTGTATGTATCTTACTTTTAGTCTAATAAAGTCCTTTATGTATAAGTATTTAGGATCAGCAACGCACGCCGGGTTTTAGCTAGTATAAATATATAATATTTTAGTGAGAAAATCCTCCATAGCTTGATTCCTTTTGACTTTACTGAAATATAATAGTAGCCTAATATTGAGTCTAACGAGGACATTATAAATGTGGATGTATGATATTTACAAAGTGCGAAATAATGAGTTTGTAAATTAGAAAACTATTTTAAATTACAAACATTCATCTTATCGTGCAATTAGAAATCTTGAATCTGAAGAATTCAATTACGCAAGAAATCAGACCATCGCCCACGTTTGCATCGATCTGCCTTTTAATCTTATTCTGTTTTCTGTTCCAATAAATCTTAATTAAATTAATTAATTAAATTTCAGACTTGTAAACTGGCCTTCATACTTCAAAACACGGTGTCTGAATCAAAAGTATTGTAATTTTGACGTTCCTCGTCCTTCCTTGTTTCTCTGGAATTCCCTGCCCTCTTGTATTAAGGTCTGCCCCACTCACAAGCATTTTTTTTAAAAAGAGAAATACATTCTATAATTTTGCTACATTACAATTTTACAATGCATTTATCGGTGAAAAATCCCGGTACTAAACTTCGACCAAATTCTTAGTTGGTAGGTTCATTTAAGAGAAACTTGTATAAAATATATTCGATTTTTCATTCCATAAAACCCTTGAAAAAAAATATTTTCTTTTTTCGTTGAATAAAATGCTTGTCACAACTTTGGTTGGACCTATTACTGATCCTTGCGGTATTCCGCAATTTACACCGTGAAAAAAAACATTTACCCACAACAGCGGTCCAATATTGTTTTCTATGTACATTAACTACATCACTTACTGCATTAATTTTATCGCATTTCGATTATTGTAACATTCACTTAACAGATATCAGTATCATATACGGACAAAAATCTGCTTCGAGTTCATAATGATTGTGCAGGTTATATATGCAACCTCTGTAAAACAGATAACATAACTCCAGCATTTGAAATGTTGTCTTGGCTTCGATTGGATAACAGGCGAAAGATGTATTGTTTCTTCTTATACAACACTTCGACCACTACACCACCCCTTTATATTTCTACTCGCTTCCATTCACTACCTTCCCATCATAACTTTAACACACGTTCGAGACAATATCTCTAGCTGTACCTCTACATCTCACTATTCCTCATCCTTCCTTGTTTCAGTCACCCGACTCTGGAATTCCCTCCCTTCTAACGTCAAAGACTACCCAACACTAGAACAGTTCAAAGAAAAAGATTACTAAATATTTCTTAGATAATATAGTATATAATCATGTTCTATGCATATATTTATATATAATTTAATCAATTATTGGTTACTATTGTTATTAGTATTATTATTACCATCATTATTATAATTAATAACTAACTCACTGGCACTATTAACCCGTAGGTTCATGGCCGCGTTGACATAAGCTCTCAATACATCCCTATCCTGAGCTAATATTCTCCAATCATCCCCTGTATAATCTACTACCTTCAAATCATGGTCAATAATATTCTCCCGTCTCATTCTTGGTCCACCTCTTGGGTGTTTTCCCTCAGGTTTACCTATAAGAAGTTTCCATGCCACTCTTTCATCCTCCATTCACGTCACATATTCTCTCAATCCCAATCTACGAGACATAATTGTTTTAGTATATCTGGTTTCCTAAAAAGATCATGTAGCTCTCTGTTTAACAGCATTCTTCATATCTCTTGTCCATAACTCTTTGGTCTAAACATTTTCCTAAGAACTTTTATTCTCAGATACTCGTAACATTCTCTCCGCCCTTAAAGTAAGAGTCCATGTTTAGCATCCATATAATATAACTGAACAAATAGTTTTTTCTTCTTCTGCCTGGCAAGTATTAGGCTACAAGGCCTGTTACGGTCTCACATAAAATTTTCACGCCATCTCTTAGCTGGACGGCCTACAGATCTTTGGCCATGTGGAACATATTTATAAATATAAAAAATAACAGTTTTATGTATTTTTAGTTTAACTATTTTGAGAGAACTAGGGGCGACAGGGGTCCCTGTAGTATATAATAGTGTGCATTTTTAAAATGTAATCTATGTTTAAATTATTTATGCTCTCATTCTTATTTGTAATAACTGTTCCTAGGCATTTGAATTCAGCCCCTTCTTCAAAATTTCCCTAATTTCTCATTAACAGTCCATTCCCATTATATAGCGTATGTGTGAACATAGGCCTATATTTTGTTTTATTGATGATTACTTCCAGTCCCAATTTCTTAATGTTACTGAAAAAGTGTGCATGTTTACCCTTAGCATCACCTCGTTGTTGCCAAGTAGTACTACACCATCAACATTAACAGCTTATTAAAACCATTAAGTCCTTCTTCATCTTCTAAAGATTTGAAGGCATGCTCTAGTATAAAACTGAACAGAAGAAGAGAAAGTGCCTCCTTGCTTTAACCCATTGGGAATTTCAAAAGTATCCGAAAACTGTTTGCCTACACGCACCCTACTCTTTGTGCCATTTAGACATATTCGAATAAATGTAAATATCTTTTAGGAATTCCAAACTCCGGCAGGATACTATATACCTATCCCCTCATATTTGAATCGTATGCCTTTCTGAAGTCTACATATAACAGATGCACAGTGCCATTATATTCTCATTATTTTCTAAAATTTATCTTACACTAAAATGCTGATCTGTTGTGGGCCTGTTTCTTCTAAATGCACATTGATTATCTTAAATTATCTCATCCATATTTGAATATATCTCTTATTATTACTTTAATATTTTTTGTTCTGTTCTTATCATCTATATATTGTGTACCCTATGCCTGTTATTTATTATGAATAAAGTTGTAGATGATTCATAATTGTTAATATATAAATAATTTAACGCTGGTGAAGAGGAAGAGAAGAACTTACGGTCTTAACTCCATCATGTAAAATCATCATCATCATTAACAAGTTCACGGTTAGGTTTTTGCGTGTTCCGATTTCACATCTGTTCAGCCCAGCGCTTTCTTGGTCTTCCTATCTTAATTACTTACTCACTGGCACTATCGAACCCGTATGTTCATGGCCGTGCGGACATAAGCCCTCCATACATCCCTATCCTGAGCTAATGCTTTCCAATCATTCCCCGTATAATCTACCTCCCTCAAATCATAGTTAATGTTATTCTCCCACCTCATTCTTGGTCTACCAACTGGGCGTTTTCCATCTGACTTTCCTACAAGAAGCTTCCATGCAAGTCTTTCATTCCCCATACGTGCAACATGTCCTGCCCATCGCAGTCTACGAGACTTAACTGTTCTTATTAAATCTGGCTTCCGATAAAGACCATGTTTATCTATCTATCTATAAGAACACCACTGTGGTCTCGATGTACTGTGCTGCCTTGTCACGCAGCGGGCTCGATTTCGATCCCCGATCGGGGCAGTTTTTCTGGGTGAGGTTTTTATCGGGGTTTTTCCTCACTTGTAAGACAAATGTCAGGAAAACTTAAGGCCCAAACTGTCCCCGAAATCATTTGGCCATCATCATCATCATCATCATAATCATCCTTCACCGGTGTGGAAAACAACGGGAAGCTACCACGCCTATAATTCCTCAGTAAAGCTGCAAGCATAGCATTTTCATGCTATGCTTGCAGTGAAGGACCGCCTTCGGGCAGAATTACTATGGATAGATTTATCTATAATTAATCCATATATATATATATATATATATATATATATATATATATATATATATACACATATCTATCATTTATTTATTTATTTATTATTTCCTTATTTATCCACCCATCTGTCCATCCACTTATCTACATATTCATCGATTTATTCATTAATCAACCATCATATTTATTTATTTATTTATCTACCCACATATTAAAATGTATAATAAATGGAAAAGATATTTTGTTCAGAAAATGAAATGACCCTTACAATATGAATTGGCACATGCGGATAAGGATTTTTAAAAATTCCAAACCTTATACATGGCAGACATCAATCAAGCAGTCGTTTATTAAAATGAATAGCTACACCATGCTGGGAAACGTAACATAAATTATATAGAAACCAGGCATCTGCGGTCTGATAAATCCATACCCAGACTTTACGTGGGTTTGCGGTTTCAGACATCTGACAGGCCGTATTCGTTTATATTTTATATTTTTATATCAATTTCATCAACAAATATACGTAAATTATTTCAAAATTAAATAAAATAAACGTCAACGTTACAAATTATAATCTTAACAATACAATTGCGAGATCTAAAAAATACAAAATTCACATATCTATCGTCTATCCAGCAAGATCGTTCTTTACAAAAATGAATATAAGTATATCCAATATTCCGCGCAAGAATGGTTGGCAGCTGCCGCCGTCTTCCGGAAACCAAACGTCATTCCTCTCTGTCCATCCATTGATCTTCCTGCAATCCTCTGATATTCATAGCTGCTTGTACCCCTTCTATCCAAATTTTCTTCGGTCTTCCTCTCGTCCTCCTTTCTATTGGGATCCATTCCATAACAATTTTAGGCTATCTTTACTCTGGCATTCTTTTGACATGGCCATACCACTGAAATCTTTTCTTTTCTATAATATCTATAATGTCTGGCCCCTCTTGTACAAAATCCTCTGATATTCATAGCTGCTTGTACCCCTTCTATCCAAGTTTTCTTCGGTCTTCGTCTCTTCCTCCTTTCTGTTGGGATCCATTCCATACAAATTTTAGGCAATCTTCACTCTGGCATTATTTTGACATGGCCATACCACTGTAATCTTTTCTTTTCTATAATGTTTGGACGCTCTTGTACAAAATCCTGTGATATTCATAGCTGCTTGTACCCCTTCTATCCAAGTTTTCTTCGGTCTTCGTATCTTCCTCCTTTCTACTGGGATCCATTCCATAAAAATTTTAGGCAATCTTTACTCTGGCATTATTTTGACATTGCCATACCACTGTAATCTTTTCTTTTCTATAATGTATTTAATGTCTATAATGTCTATGATGTCAGGCTCCTCTTGTACACCCATAATTTCCCTTATTTCTTTATTTCGCATTCGATCCATTCTAGATTTTCCAGCTGATCTTCTTAAAACATCCATTTCTGTACTTAAAATTCTTTTCATTTCCCTGGTAGGAATTTGCCAGACTTCAGCACCATATGTTAAAATGCTCTGAATTATGGTTTGATATATTTCTAATTTTCTATTTTTTTTGTAATATTTTTGCTCCTCCAAACAGAGTTTAAAGCATTTATTGCTTGTTTTGTATGTGCGATTCTATTTTTAATTTCCACTGTGTTATCGCCTGAATGGTCTAATTTTGTTTGTAAATAAGTGCATTCAATACTAGATTTTAGTTCTTCTCCATTGTTAAAATTTATATTTTCCATTTCTTCTCCTATACATAGATATTTAGTTTTCTCAATGTTTATATATATATATATATATATATATATATATATATACAGGGTGTTGCAAAAACACCGATAACGGAGGTAAGGTAATATATTCAAAATATTGATCATATTTTAATAAGGTACCAATGTCCGGAAATGGTGCGTTTGTTTTCACACAATGACTATTAATTCTGTCTCAAGATCAGTGTTCGTTGGAAGGATTTGAAGACTCATTACTTGACAACACCTCACAGGTACGGAACCTATGATACGTGGCTTCGCAAAGGAATGTGGCTGCAACGTGACGGAGCTCCAGCTCACTTCGGTGTAATGTGAGGAGACATTTGGATACCACGTATCCAGATCGATGGATTGGAAGAGGTGAACCAGTCGCATGGCCTCCCAGATCACCTGATTTTAACCCTCTCGACAACTTTTTATGGGGCGGCATGAAACAGTCCGTTTATCAGACTCCAGTAAAGTCTCATATGGATCTTATAGCCCAAATTCACGATCCTACAAAAATAACTCAAACGAGGCTAGGCGTAATTGAACGTGTGCACCAATCACTGGACCGCACCGCCGATGTACGCTCTGTAATGAGATGGAAGATGGATATTTTGAAAACTTGATATGACTGTGACAGTATTGTCAAGTATTCAGTCTTGAAATCCAACTGACGGAACTCTTGAGAAGTTAGCTACTCATAGTGTGAAAACGCATCATTTCCGGACATTGGTACCTTATTAAAAATGAACAACATATGTCAATATATCACCTCACCTCTGTTGTCGCTGTTTTTTTTTTGCAAAACCCAAGTAATAAATCATCCGGGAGAGATTTCAAGCCGTGGGTCCCAAGCCTGAAGATTTATAGGCTCGTAAAAGAATCGGAAGTCAGAATAAAAAAGTATTTGTACAATATTTAACCGAACTTCATCTCTCCAAATAAAACCTTAGTTGCCCACTAGATATCTCAAAGAGGCGATGTGCTAACCACACGTCACACGTTGACATCTGTAAGTAAAGAAGTGTAACAAAATTATTCTGGTTAAGAAAATCCTTCTAGGAAGCACCCGTGTTCCACGCGAGATGTATGGGTTGTGGCAAGAAGTAATAGACTCGTGAGTATTAAACGTACCATTAATAGTAATAACTGGAAGGCGCACAAAACGTGCACACGAGTCTATTACCAACATAGAAACCTAAATGAATGGTACCTACCCTTCTAAGCTATAATGAATAACATATACACTCGGAGAGGGGTTGGCAACTTATGGGAGGAGTCATCGCCCTTATAAGGCGAGGACACGTGTGAAAACACTCTCACTCTCACGCTCCTACGTTCTACAGTTCTACAAGTTCTTCAGTTACCGTTCGCGAAAGTGATACTAATACACGTGGGCGGAAGTAATTCATCAACTCCACTCCGAGTTATTAAAATATATACAATTGTACATATAAATGTATCCAATAAAATAAAATAATAAGTGTATAATTTAAAACGTCCCTGAGTGATAATATTCTACCCTGAGCGAACCGGCACACATGGCGCCCACGTGGTAGGTTCGAATTAATTTAATAGTGGCACACGTTCGCCAACGAATGAATTATTGTGAAAATATAAACCGAGTGAGCAGCACATGGCAACTACAGTGATGAATCATCTTACTACGGCCGATGAATGGTGAGCAAGGGATTGCAGAAACAACGATTGGAGCTCGCAAGACACCAGTAAATCAACACTATTTAAAAAAAAGTGAGTAAATAAATAGCTAAACTAAATTTTTGAAAGTGCTTAAAAAAATTAAACTGGCTGCTGTAGCTCTCGGAGCACGTGGGTCAGGACTCCATTAGCCTTAGCAGAACGTCCCCATGTTGATCTCGGCTTGGGGAATCAGGAGCCAAAAATTTCCTTATTCGACCTATATCAGTTGATAAAAGACATAACGACAGATATAAAGTCGTTAAACTCAAACATGCAAACCACTATCAATACATCAGACACAGCAGATAAGGAGTTAATCAATATAAGAGCAGAAAACAAAGAAAATACTAGGACCCTACACACAGATATTTCTATTGTGGAAATAAATTCAGCAGATGAAATAGGGTTAGGCAGTGAAGAGCACGAAACTAACGAATTAGGTAATATAGAAAATTGTATTGAAATCTCTGAAACAAGTGAGAGAATAAATGGAGGCCAGCTTATAGAAACTGGTCAAACTAATGAAAATTGTAGTCAGATAAGCGAGAAGATAGAAACCGTAGCTAACTCCACAGCAGCTAGTATCGGGCAAAATGAAAATAAAGTAGAAAATATATGTTCTAATGTTAACATAGTAGAGAGAGAACTTGGAGTTAATGAAAGGGACTTTAAAATATTCATGTATTTGTCACGAAACAAGAAACATCAGAAAATGAGTATCTACCTGGAACATACCAGAAAAGTGAGACAATTGAAATATGCCGGAGGGGAATGCCAGGCGATAGCAACATAATCGCAACGCAGGTAGCAATAGGAATAATTCTAAGAAAAGATATTTCATAGATAAGTACTTGAATTACTTGAAAGAACCTAAAACTGATGTTCCTTGGTTCGAAACCACGTGCAGTGATGTGCGATCGACGAAATTGTTTGCAAGAATCCTCTTTGCAAACAATTTGGTCATCTCAAATTCAGGAATCGAGTCCATTACAACAAGTATGTTCCTAACTAACGCAATATTTACATACCGTCCAGGGTGTAATATAACTCAAAACGCGATTGAAAAACACAAGAAAATGGCGGGAAATTATTGCAGTAAGATAAACGATGAGAGCGTTAATAATATTAATAACTTTGATAAACGATTAGCCATCATTATGGGCGAAATCGAATATGAAAGAATGAAATACTGACTCGATGATCGAATTTAATGTGTATATGAACCAGTCTTAACCGGGATCGAACCCAGTTCTAGATGAAAATTAGAAATATAATTATCTTATTAGTTAAAATAGTTAAGCATATGTATAAAAAATGGTATTGAACACCAAAAATACTTATGAATAAGCAGATTGTATTATGATAAATAATTAATTAAAAATATTCTTTAATGGTTGAAAAAATTAAATATGAGGAAATGAATACTGCATTGTACATCTTTGAATGAGAGAGGGGCAGGAACCATCTCTTATAATATATATTGATACTCAATCAAATATCAACTTAAAAATAAATACGAGTAACAAGCTATCACAGTAGATAATACCTATAATAATTAGCCAAGTAATATGATATTTGCAAATATTAATATCGCCCATATAGCAAAAGTTAGCACATATATGATATAATAAGGTTACATTCAACTAGAACTGGGTGCGATATTTCGGAACATTTTGATCACTATAAAATAGGATGGATCTGTGGATATTAAACCTTAAATAAAAGAATCAAACGGCTATAAATAACTATTAAATAGAAAGAGAGAGAAAATATTTTTTGCATATTTAATTAAATCGCACATGCAGAAAGCTGCATTACCGACTCATCAAACTAAAGCTAGATACTCTAATGATTTAAATATCAAAACTAATTTAAAGTTATAATATGTTATATTCAGATAATTTTTTGATTAAAGCTCCCAAGTAAACTTTTAAAAATCCAGTAAGCATAATAATACGCTTGGATAGGTCATTGTGATTGTATAAAACGTTATAATAATTACAGTTCTGTGAACAAACATATAGAACGATTTTAATATGAATATAACTATTCTTGAAAAAATGGAGACATCTTAAGCATATCAGTAAATGAAAGATGTAGAAGCTTAATCCATCTTAATGAACAGGTCGATTGACGTTAATAATTGAAAGCGTGTGGAATTTATTGATTATTGATTAACATACAGGATTAAATTATTTATATGTTGACCAAAGAGGCATCTAATCGTATTTGTGTATTAAGTAATATTGTGTGAGGTAATATTTTTGGGCAAGTGACCCAATATTATCTAATTGGTGAATGTTGTTGATTTAAAATGGTGTTATTAATGATATATGAAATAGTCATTACCGCTGAGGGAACAGCGATGCTGACATGTTTATATAATTCTGTATCCGAGTAAAACGATTTTGCACGCATAAGATTGGAATGTTGTTTGACCAATTAATTATAGAGCCAATTTTGCTTTGGCAAATTAAATACGCTAATATGCCGAAAGATGTTTAAATTAAATTATTGAGAATGATAAATTCTATACAAATGATCACAATGTAATATAACGATAGAAAATACGTAAAGCATATCACAAATAGTGAAACGCCTATAATGCTAAAAATAAAATACAGGAGCGCGGGAGCCGTAAAACAATTTTTTATTGGAAAACTTAAATATTATATTTTTATATACGTGAGCCGATAATTACGTCTAGTTATGACTGAATAAATCTCTCTTTACAAGGAAACAATGAAAATATTATCTGCATGAATAAACGAAATGATCTTTATATAATCCAAAATAAATATCTTACATATATTTGAACAATTATGATACCATACAGTAGATTGAAAATATCAATATTCTATTATGATTCAAATATGTCACAGATCCACAAAAATGCATTTTATTTAAATGAAACTTTTAAATTACTTGAAAATATAGCCGAGAAAATGAAACATAATTAAATGATTGGTTCATAACACCGAATAATTCACACTGTACATATTAATGTAAAATTAGATTAGGATTTTTAATTTTAAGACACATCAAGAATTGCGTGTGAATGTGAAAAGTGATTTAGTGATACAGTATCTATTATCAGGGCTTAAATAGCCACATAAGTCATTTAAAAGTGTAAAACAGTGATGTATAATCTATTCAAAAGCAAGAAAGATGGAACTAACTATGAAATCAAAACATTGATGAATCATATGTTAAAGTGAAAAGGTTTGAATGAATGAGTGAGTGGTATGAATTGATTTGTATGTATAAGCTAGTATAAGGAATTTGT